>BSBK01010264.1:5000-267157 GCA_027943335.1 Chamaecyparis obtusa
TTATCGTGGTTAGCATAGTGTTTTGTTGGTTTGCATAAGAAAATTAATTTTCTGTCTTGATATTAGTGTTGTGCATTTTTTCTGTAAATGATGTCATGTGGGTTGAATATTTCAATAGGCCTAAATTGAGTGATCTTCTTTAGTGGTCTACTAGTAAGGGATGATTTCCTTATGCTTTTTTTTCTCAAAACAATTTTAGAAGCTGTACTTGAATAGCAACAATATACCTGAGAGCATTGGAACAAGGTATTAGCATCCATAAAAGCATATAGGAGAGAGGAATTTATTCAGTTGATGTTGCAACTACCCTGATACACATATATGCAAAATGTGACTTGCTAACAGGGTATGGACATCCATCAAAGCATAATGGAGGGTGATTTCCCTCACATTTGGTAGTTGGAAATGTTATGGTAGGCATGCATACAAAATGTGGAAGGATAGACAAGGCACATCATATATTTGACAAAATGCCTTAAAGAGATGTTAACTCATCAATTTCAATGGTTGTAGGACATTAAAAAATAGTTCTGTTGAAAAATATTTAAAACCTTTCAAGTACATGTAGTTGAAAAGAATTTAGAAGCTTTCAAGAAAATACAATTGGAAGGCGTACAACCAGATTATACAACCTATGGAACCATCCTGGATGTGCAAAAATGGGAGCGTTGGAACAGGGTATGCATATTAATCAAAGCATAAAGGAGAGAGGAATGATGTCAGAGTGTATAATTGCAACTGACCTGGTAGGCATGTATTCAAAATGTAGAAGAATGTAGAAGGTATGTGAATTTTTTGACACCATGCCTCGAATAAAAGTGTTTTCACAGGCTGCAATGTTCATATGATATGCACACAATTGATTTGATGAAAATGCTTTATAAAATTTCAAGGACATGCAATTTTTAGGTGTCAAGACAAATTCCACAACCTTTTCCAGCATCCTTCATGCTGGTACCAAAATAGGAGATGGAGCGGGGTACGGGCATCCATAAAAGAATAATAGATAGAGGACTTTTGTTATATGTTGTACTTAAAATGACCCTTCTAGACATGTATTCAAAATGTAGAAGCATAGACAAGGTACATGAACTCTTTGACAAAATACCTCAAAGAAATGTGTTCTCATAGATCACAATGATCAAAGAAATCTATTTTAACACAATCACTTCATCACAACCATACATACTATCCACTGCCCATTCATCGTCACAATCTTAATATAGAAAATCTATGATAGTATTCTTGCAAGAACAATCAACATTTCTTGTTCAAAGTTTGCATGAATGGTAATAGGATTGCTATAATTTGTATACAACCTATTGAACACTTACATACCATTATCAACCCAAGGGTCATACAAAGAAGCATCCAAACAAAAACTAAATGTTAAAAGCCAGAAAATGTCACTTTCACAATCACCCGAATCAGACACCTATAACTTCTTAATGGTTAATAGTATTGAAGATCACTCTAGTCAGTCCATGTACAATTAGGCTTTGAAAAACATATCCAAAGATAAAGAAAATTCAATAGTGAAAACCGATTTTATGATCTCTGCACCGTTACCTATTTTCTACTATTGCCCATCATGGGTTCTCAACAACATCCATCTAAAGCTCATTGTTTCTCTCACATGAAAACATATCTTACCATGGAATCAACATCATTTTAAAGGTATTTGAATATAATGTAAACTCCCATAGCTAAATTTCATTTGGATGATAAATACAAAAGATATAACCAAGCCCTTAACAGTAAGTCTGAAAATGAGGGTTTCAACCAACTTCAATAAAATCCACTTGATCTTTTCTCACTAGGCACGACTGACTACCAAACATGGTTTGATAGGGTCTTGAATTGCCAATGAATATTTCCCAAGAAAAATAAAATATTATCTAATCTATGTATGAATGTATAAATGATAACAATCTCAGGAAACTCGAGAATCATTGTTGAATAAACTATCAAAATGAAACACCATTTTATTCATATCTCAATATAATACTTTGTAAAACCTTACAAAATGTCTTCATTGGATTCCTTCTTTTACTACTCTGGTCATGAACATCCTTGTGGGTGATTCTTCACCATTCACTCTTGCTTTTCTTAGACTGTCACCCTGTCTGCAGACTGGTGTGATAGTCAGAGGCAATGATTTCAAAAGTTTTTCTTATCCTCCAACTGCTCACACTGTATAAAATTGACCTCATAATGACTTTTATAGACCTTAAAGTTACATAACTATTTAAACTACCCCCTTGGACTAAACTATTAGCATTTTGCAACTTTTGATTGATGTTGCACCTTAAAAATTTCTTATCTACTTTTTTACATCTTGACACTAAAAGACCTTAAAACTTAATATGATGATTCTGAATATCAAGGCCAGATATAATGATTCTGACAATCAAAGTGACCTAGTCTGCTTGCTGAAAAGTATGAATGAGTAGCCACTTAAAATTTCTAAAAGAAAGTCTTAGTAACAATTGACATGGAAAAATGCAGCACTGCCACTTACAAGTAACAGAACCATTGTGGACAATCTCACTGAGGGATCCAGGTTGTTCAAATTCCCAAGGCATAGTTCACGGTGATATCAAAAGCAAGATGAAGGGTAAAGAGTGGACTCAAGAGTTCCTTATATTGATTCATCGGATGTGTTCTTGTCTATTTGAGGTATTTTTATATAGTCAAAGGCATGAAGATGTGGAAATGTATGTTTATTAATGGCATTAGTCAGCAGACATCCTTATCCTAGAGAATCTTTTCATTTAAAGTTTCAATGTAGTAAATGAGGCCTAATTTTGTAGCAATTGGAAAATAGTACAAGAATTAGTTTCCAGATTTTTGAGGATGCCTAAAAATATGAATTTGAATTTCAAAAATGAGGTTGGCATCACAGAGTTAGATCCTGATTATAGGGACAAGGAGTCAGTCCCTAATTTTAGTCAGATTCTTTGAGGACAAATTTCCAGTTTCAACCTCACCTACAAGGGAAAATTAAGGAAGGTGACAAGATCTTTTGGTGGAGTCAATCTAGGGCTTGATTTTGGAGTTTTTCTCCATAAAAGCACTGCAAAGGCCTTTTTCATTTTTTATTTCTTTCTCTTCCCTTTTGCATGAAAAAGAGGGATTTGCATTGTATCTCATGTTTATGAAGCATTTGTAATAGCAAGCATTCCTTTCAGTTAATGGGCATACAACAATTGTCCTTATTTCATCTTGTCTACTTCTATGAATGGATAAATGGATGCATTTTCTATGATTTATGTTGGAATCCTCTAAATATTTTATTTTTCAGATATCAGGGGTGCAAGAGCAGCATTGTTAGTGCAGGTCACAGTTTGTGTTGGAATGTTTTAACAAGTTGAAGTTGTGAAAGTAGTCTTTTCCTTCAAGTAAATGTTAATTTAGAACCTTTCTATGAAATGCTTATGAATTACATGCATTGATATAAGTTGTGATCAAAATTCAATCTTCAAATTAGCTGATCGTGAGTAGGTAAAGCTAGTAGATCTTTAAAATTCCGGTTCTCTTTTGTTTTGATTGGTAAGTTCTTTTTGGTTGCTTGGCATTCATGACTTTGTCAAGATCTCAAAAATATTTTGGAATTGAATATGCGCATAAGAATAGCTTATGTTAATCTAAAATTAATTTACAAATTAAACTAGACAAAAAAATCATATTTCATCTACATTTTCTCAAAAATATTTTAGAATTGAATATGTGCATAAGAATAGCTTGTTTTAATCTAAAATTAATTTACAAATTAAACTAGACAAAAAATCATATTTCATCTACATTTTGTGTTTCTTTTTTTAGTTAAGCCCATGTAACCAGAATCTCATAGAAAAAAGTAGGCCATTTTCTCTCTTCTTTTTCTTTCAATTGCTGAAATGTTGGTAGGTTAGTTTAAGGTCCTCTAACTCTAAAAGCACAAACTTCTGATGAGTCATGACTTACTTGTATTTGCAGGCCTATGTTAATCATAATGGAAGAATACACTTTTCATTGATGAGCTCACTTTTTGAGTTGTGTGATGACCATTTTTGTAAATCAATTTTGAATGTCCCTCATTCAATGCTAGTATATTGTTCATGTGAATGTTTGATGTAAATGTTGTAATTGAACTGTCTTTTTTTGCCATGCCTTTGGAAAGAAGAAAATGCATGTACCCTCATTATGAGTTTCTTCTTCCAAATGCAATAATAATATGGTGTCTATGATGGTTGATCATTAGTATGCTGAGAAAATCAATTTAGTTTAGAAATTCTTGTTATATTAAGTAGGCTCATTACAATGGAGGATTACAAACCATAGTGTTTTTCTTTTGGAACAGGTTATATTTTTTTTAACTGAAATTGATTCCTTTTTTTAAAAAAAAAAATTTCTATGTAGTATGTGTGATATTACTGATGGATCAAACCTAACCACAATGCTTGGACACACTAAAGTTGTGTCACGGTCAAATGCCCCCAGTTTGCTACATTAAAAACTCATCATGTATATGGTGGGGCTGCCTTACTGGTTATTGCAGTATGAGGGATTTGGTGCATGCTTCTATTCCTTTCATTGCCAACTAGATGGAGTAAATAATACTATGTGAGGCTTGGGATTAGAAACAGTGTCATTGCAATGCTTCTTTAAACTGATAAAGTTACACCAATGAATAAAGCTTTTATAAACTAATATTGTCAATGTTTCAAAATGGTTATCATCAGGCCAATCCCATTGGTTAAGTTTTCATTAGGTATATATATCATTTATACATTATTATTAGGCTAGATATTCCTTGAAATTATTTTTATTACGCACCATAAAAGTTTTCAAGGTTGTTTAAAAAGTTTCTTTAATGTGAACTCAATATTTTGATATATCTTCTACTAATAGATTTACTTTTTTCTTTGAAAATCATCTCAATCATTTTTTTGAATGGTGGATTTTGCTTTTTGTTGATTGGTTTTGTTTCCTAAAATTTGGCTTTACTCTTATGCGATTAACAACCTGCAAATGCAGTTTGTGTTAGTCATATAGAACTACTAGAATGAAAGGTTAGATAAGTTTTAATCATGTAAGTTTGGATATTAAATTGAATTGGTTTGGATGTCCTATTGTTTAATGCAGTTTCTGTTAGTTATATAAAATTGTTAGAATGAAAGGTTAAATAAGGTAAACAATCATCTACAATTGGACATTAACTTGAATTATTTTTTATGTCCTTGTCGATTATAACTTATAATTTATTTATTTAAATATTTTAGCTTTTTTAGAACATCTTTAATATAAACCTATAATTTATGTATTTTTTGTAAATTTGGAGGCAACTCTTTGAAAATGATCTTTTCATTGCTTGTCTTTTGAGGTTGGATTTTAGTTTTACCTTATATATTTAGTTTTATCTCCAGATAATAACCCTTTTCTTGTGTGATCAAGCTATAGAATGCAACCCCTATTAGCTATTCAAAAATCCCAAAGTGGCATGAAACAAGTGAAACAATTTATAACCCTAAAATTTATATTGAAAAAAATGAGAAGCTTCTTGGATCATGTGAATCTGAACGGGTTCTCCTTCAAGATGCATATGGACCTGATGGAAATCAGATTTATGACTGTCAAAGGAAATCCATTTCATCAATATAGGTATTAGTAGTTTCTTAATATCATTTCTCATTATGGACATTTTACATCTGGCAGCAGTCTAAACCTCCACAAACTATGAAAACATGTTTAAATTTAATCCATCTATGCCCTTGTGCCTTAACCTTTTTCAATTACATTATTGATTATCATTATATCATATTGTGAAAATCCCATTTGCCTCTAGGGTATACACGTTCTATTACATTTGTACCTTGACTGAAGTTTATAGAATGCCTATTTTCTCATCACTTGAAGTTACTATGGGAGGCTTTAAAAAATATAATGTTTGTTTTATATACTTTTTGGATTCCTATGACTTATTGTTAATTATTTTTATGGTAGATATATGTCAGAAGAACTTGAATAGACTAATTTTTTGATATTGTGATTTTAGGCAAAAGACACTTGGGCTTGAGACGCACTGTAGTGCATGCAACATAGTTCAAGGATAGTTTTGTGGGAGATTGTCTGTTTATGAGGTAAATACATAAATTTATTCTTCCTATTATAGAAAATATAGGAGGATGGAATCTTGACATTTTATGCATGGTAGTACAATACTACAAATTATATATTATTTCTAGTTATTAAGTTCCATAATAATTTCATTAGATATTTTATTTTTAGCATTCTCTTTGTTGTTGAAAGACACAGTCAGGAGGATCTTTGAGCATTCTTTTAAGGAGACATTGAGACTTCTTTGCTGTGCAAGTGGATGTTATCAGCAACATCAATGAAACCCAAGTTGTCATACAAGTCCAGAAGTGCTTATTGGAGTGCCATACCATATTGACACCCAACTAGGGTGTTGTGCATGACTGGAGACTAATATACAAGTCTGTGAACCCAGTGAAGGTGTTGTAGCAGTCATAGAACACATTAGAACTAAATCGTAGGAGTTTGGAGGTGACTGTGGTTTGCCATGCCAGCATAGAGTGAGCCATAGCAGCAGTTGAGAGTACCAATGTAGCATTAGAAGTACACTTGCTGGTAATATATTCCATAACATTAATAGCACAATGATTTCTTGGTATGCAAACTATGTCATGTTGTTCAACTTATAACTATGTGTTGTTAAAACTTTATGTTGACTATGATAAAATCAGAGATTCGTGAATGAATTCAATTCCATATTCCTGAAATTGATTAGCTAGTTGCGATACTGTTATTTGTGTAATTCATTGGTATTTATAAACATAATCTATACTTCCAAGCATTTGCAAATTCAAACAAATTAGAAAAATCAAAAGTTTCAAAAAATCAGTTATTACCAAGGACATCCATTACAACTTGATATAGAGGATTTTTATCACTTGTACATGTTCATTTTGAATGAAATTTGGTGCAAGAACCTAAAGGATTTTTTTTCTTGTTGATGAGATCTTGAGGACATAAAGTGGGAATGTGCTCTAATTTTTCTTGCTTTATTCCCATGGGATTGCAAGGATGCTTTCTTATCTTTGTAGGTCATATCTTTCATTTGTTTCTTCCTTGGTTGAATGTGTTGATCTCTTTCACTTTGTTGTCTTGAAGTCAAGTTATATAATGTAATTGTTTTGATGTTGAAAATACATTGGTTTTGGTGCCTTGGATGTTGGCTTTTTTCTTAAAATGTCTTGATGTTGGCCTATATCTATAACTTTTGTGTGATTAGTTTTTCTTCCATTTTTTGTTGTTTGTGGTCAATGTTGGAATGTTGTTGGAATTTATATTAGGGATATCATTATAGGACTAATGGTGAGAATTCTTTTTTATTAGGGATAATGAAGGAAATTGTATGTAACATAGTTTGCGAACTCAAACTCAAAGAGTATATGTCTACCATTGCAGTCACAAGTTACAACTATATCTGACAAAATTTCATTTCTTTTAAAATTTGATGGATGTCATTGCCCTAAACCAAAACTTTCACTAAACAGACCAACAAAAGAAATCTGAGCTTATATTATAACTCTGCTTATAATAGTTAGCAGAATAGAGAGTCATCAACTAAGACCAAGATGAACAAACATAAAAAATGTTTTTTTGGGTTGGTTCTGATTGCTAGTCTGCTTGCGTGCTCCTACACACATGTTCCAAACTAACATGACATGTTGCATTTGCATATGTTGTTAGGGAAATATGACTGTTTATCTTTTGTATGTGCATGCTCGTATATGCTTTATAATTAGGGAAATCCAGAAAAGACATAGGAAATCCAGAAAAGACATAGAGGAACTCAAGAAGGCAAGTACTTTCTACAATAATGGTTACTACTAGGAATCTTGTCGGTTTTTTTGGATATTTTTTTGTTTATAACTACTTTAAATGAGAATTACTTTTGGTGATGATTCCAGTGGTGGTTTAGGAATGCATACTTGTAGTTTGACAGGTTCTGGAATTGATTATTTATAGGCAGGAAGAATTCAGTAGATTCATGAGAATGAGTGACTGCTAGATATGCATCTCATTCAATTTTTGGAGGTACTAAAGTTTACATTGGAACAAAAATTTGAAGAGGTTAAAAATGGATTAGAGTCTAGCTAATTCAGTATATGTATAGATTTAGTATCCATAGAGACTTACATTGGAAGTTTTGCAATAATTTATTTTATTTGTACAAAACATATTTTGTGTTTTATCACACCCATGCTATGTTAGTGTACTCAACTCTTCATGCTATGTGCATAGATTGTTGAGGGTGCTTGCACTAAAAATTGTCCAAATACATTATGCGAGTACCTCTACAATTTATTTGAAAAATTTACTAAGTTCTATTCAACTTGCAAGGTATGTCCTAGCTCAGCAATACAAGTTTCAAAATTTAAAGTCAATTTGCAAGGTATTTTGTAATTAATATTTTGAATTAAGTAGTTTGATGAATTACTATTCAAAATTTCTAATCTTAGTTTTGTGTCCCTTGATTGCACAAATGAAGGTCTTTATTTTTTTATGCCACAACCTTATTATTAAGGGGAATGAGCCACATGTAAATGATTTACCAATGCATTACATCATTTTCTTCATCCTTATGTTTCACATTTAATAACTTCACCTTTGAGTTTAGAGTATCATTAGTCATCCCCTTAGGCTTTTCTACCCTTGAACTATAAATGGAAAAACTTGAAATCATGTTTAATGGAAAGTACCAGTATACATGGTATGATCATTCTTTAAAGGGTACTAGCTCAATGGAAGAGCACCTACTTTACAAGTGGGAGGATGGTGGTTCGATTCCATCATAGCCTAATATGACTAAATTAATGACTAAATATATGACTAAATAAATGACTAAATAGATGACTAAATCAATGACCAAATAAATGACTAAATAAATGACCAAATCAATGACCAAATAAATGACCAAATAAACAACTAAATAAATGACCAAATAAATGACTAAATAAATGACTAAATCAATGACCAAATAAATGACCAAATAAATGATCAAATAAATGACTAAATCAATGACTAAATCAATGACCAAATAAATGACCAAATAAATGACTAAATAAATGACTAAATAAATGACCAAATCAATGACTAAAATAGTTTAGTCATAAATTTGGTCATGAGATAAATGACCAGCAATAAACTACTATTGGTCACGTGACCAAAATTAGTCATTTATCTACAATTTTTAGTAGTTTATTTAGTCATATATTGTTGTTTTTGTACTAGTGAAAACACATGTGATTTGCCACAATTTTATACTTTTCGGGTTGGGGGGGGGGGGGGGGGTTCCAAAAAGTTATCCCTGCAAGGATCTAAAATAGAGATATTTAACAATGATTTTTTGTTTAAAACAATTAAAAAATGATTAAAATGTTATTAAATGTCAAATTTAAATGAACAATAATGAAGAAACACAATTAGTTAGAGAAATTAGAGCGAGGAACAAGGATTCGATTAGAGAAAATAAAGTGTGAGGATAAAAATTAAACTATTACATGTAAATTATTAAATTATTGAAACACAAAATTTAAATTTAACAATAAAACTTAATAATTTATTAATAACACCTATTAATAATTAATTAATAAACTTAACAACTTATTAATGAATTAACAATTTAATACAAAGAACTTAAATATGACAATAAGATTAAATGTTAAATGAGACAAAGATTGAAATGAGTCAAAGATTGAAAGAAAATGTTCAAACTTAGAACTAAATAAGGATAAACATAGATTGCAGAGAAAAGAGGAATCTTAGCACAGAGAATAAGCTAAAGATATGCTACAAAAAAAATGGTTAAGCATGATAATAAGAATCTAATAATAAGGTTTGCCAAAAAATAGAACTAAAAAAAGAATAACACAGATTTTGTAGCGAAAACATATTGCTACAAACTAAATATGAATAAGATTTGAAACAATTCTCCTATTAACTATGATGAACTGGTAAGGCTAAGTATGGGATTGATTGTCTCCACTGAATACTCTTACAGAAGAAATTCTATTGAGCAATTATGAAATGGTTAAGAAAAGAACATGCTTCTGCTTCTTGGTTGACACTAATATTGAATGTGTATTTTTCTGTTGATGCACTGTCGTATGTTGTGGATGCTGTATATAGACCGCTGAGTGTATTTCTCTTGAATCTGTGCCCGGGAGATGTCTCCTTATACCTTGGATATGGAAGGAAAAATCACACATAAAGATGTGACTCCAGCCACATCATTCCACATCAACTAATATAATCAATGTTGATTATAGAAAACGCTGGTGATTATATAATCAATGCAGATTTTCAAACTAATATTACTATTGTTAAAATCTCTACAAATGCCCCATTGCCAGTGGCAAAACTTGGCTCTCGGACAGGAAAAGCTTGCCAAAATGAGGTCAAGGAATGGAAATAATCAGTTTCCAGTTGTTAAAGTTTGCCAAAATAATTAGTTTCTAGCTGTTAAAGCTTCTTTTGATACTGAGAACAGATAAAACATGATGTGGAAGGAAGATAGTATACAGAAAATGTTTAAGGAAGGCCGAATCATGATAGCTTGATTAAATTAGTTCTGAAATAATGCTGAGATTATTAAACTTTCATACATTTCTATCAGTTCCTTCAACTACAAACTCACTACCCAAAAAAGGAATATGTATGAAAGAAGAACTAAAAGACACATAAGGTTTTAAAGAAACCATTTTTAGTGAAAAAAAATGTTTAGAGGTAAGAAAAAATGCAGCACTATGATGAATTTATAAAAAAACGTCTGAAAAGAACTTTTGTTTCTCTCAAATGAAGGCAGAATTTGGGAAACTGCTGGCATGTTGGCTAAATTAGAGGGTTCTGCACAAAACCCATATCGCAGTTTTTTAAAATGTGCTCTTATCTATCTATAATATCAAATGCAAAATGACTATGCATGAGTATAAACGTTTTAAATATAGATTAGAGAGCATTAAAAATTAAAGTTTTATGAAGATTAGTAGATTTGTAAAAAAGAAAAAAAAATTAATAACAACGAGGATCAAGATGTTATTAATATTGAATCAACCCTGCAACAAAAGGATTAGATTTAATAATGAAATAATGAATCAATTTTTCTTAGAGCTTATACGCCTGCAACAAAGAATGGATTGAAAAACCTACAGAAATATTAGATTTTAAAAAAACTTGAAAAGAGAATAAATGGACTTAGATCTGGTGGCAAGCCATCCAGAACTAAGATGTTAGATTTGCAAAAAAAAAAAAAAAAATTGAAGTAAAATCTACAAAAATACTTAGATAACAAAAAAACCTTTCTCCTTCACAATCGAAATATCCTTCAAATTTTCCTACATGGAACACTCAACAAACAAGCATTAAACTACCTTTGATACCATGTTAGAAATAATAATAAAAAATAGAGCAAAGGAAAGAACCCAAGTGTGAGTGCATGAAAGGATTTACTAAGATCACCAAGAGGGAAATAGAGGAAATGCTTCAAAGAATCAAGCCACAAGATCAACAAAGTGCTCCAAGAACAACAAGAACTGAAAGATTTTTTGAAAGGGGAAAAGCAAAGAAAAACCCCTTGTGAATTATGAATGAGGCTCAAAGCCTAAGAAGAAGAAAGGAATGGAGCTCAAAGCTCATTAGAATATGGAGAGAAAGAATGAGAGAAGAGAGAAGATTCTTGAGCAAGTGTGTGAGAGGCATCTCTTAAGTAGAGATGAGTGGAGGAGTTTGCATGTAACTCCCATCTTAGATGAATGTCACATTCATATTGTGTGTGACAAATGTGAGATTTCTCTTAAGGAGGAATATCTAATTTCCTTATTAAATGAATTACAAAAATGTGACATGTCCTCCTACTTGGACTAGAGGAAAAAACTAATATAGGATACCTTGGTTTATCCTTTAATTACATATTTATACCAAGGAAAGATTAATTTCTAACATTGTAACTTATTTCTTATCATCACTCCTTTTTCTATGCACCCAATAATCTGATCAGTAGGATGATTCCTCACTAGATTCTTATTAGGTGTCACTATCTCAATTCTTACTTCAACTCTTTGTTCTAATCTCGGTCTTCTCTTATTTCCTCAATGCAATTCCCATTCTGCAAATCACTGTCAGTTTCATAAAGCAATTCAACATTTTTTTGATCAATTCTAGGATGAACTTCTTCATCTGATTCATAATCAAGTATTATTTTCTGAATTTTGAATTTCTCATCAACTTTAACATTTGCGCTCTCAGAAATAGTCTTAGTTCTTTTATTGAAACATCTATAAGATTTTCTTTTCAATGAATAAGAAAGAAATATACCTTTATCACTTATGGGATCAAACTTACCAATGCCATCATCTCTCTTAATATAACATTTGCTTCCAAAAATTTTGAAATACTTAACTGATGGTTCATGTCCAAACCATTATTCATAAGGTGTCTTGTCTGTGTCTGCTCTGATTTGTATTTTGTTCATTGTATATACTGTTGTGTTCATTGCTTCTCTCCAAAATGTCTTCACCAAATCATTTTCAAATAACATAGCTCTTGTTGACTCAATTACTGATATGTTCCTTCTTTCTGCAATAACATTTTGTTCAGGTGTTCTAGGGGCTGAAAAGTGTCTCTTAATACCATTCACTTCACAAAAAGTATTAAATTATTTTGAAGTAAACTCTCCACCTCTATCAGACCTTAAACATTTAATCTTCATTCTAGATTCATTCTCAACTTTGTTCTTAATCAATCTAAACTTGTCAAATACTTCAAATTTTTCTTTAAGAAATGCTATCCACATCAGTCTAGTAAAGTCATCATCAAAAATCATAAAATACCTTTCACCATAGAATCCTCTAGTCCTTGTGGGACCACTCGGATCTATATGAACAATTTACAATTTTATTGTTGTGGTGAACTTCTTACTGGGAAAAAAACTTCTTTTCTTCTTAGCCATAACATATTCTTTGCATATCATGTTAGTAGGTTTCATAATCTTAGTCAAATCTCTTACCCCAAATGTAGTGCTTACTTTCACAATATTATCAAAATTTATGTGACAGAACCTTTTGTGCCATAACCAACTGTCATCAATTTTAGTAATCAAACATGTCTTCTTAGCAAGATTCAACTAAAATACATTACCTCTAGTTCTTGATCCAGTTCCAATCATATTACCATTCTTATCCTTGATCACACAAGTCTTCTCAGTAAACCAAACTTGATATCCCTTTTCAACTAACTGTCCAACACTTAAAAGATTATGTCTCAATCCATCCAAAAATAAATATCATTAGTGTTAGTCTTTCCATCAAGAGTAATAGATCATATTCCCTTTATCAAGCAAGGTGCATTGTTTCTAGCTCTAACAATTCCTCCATCATAATTGTTAAACTTTATAATTTTTTTCATATCTCCAGTCATATGATGTGAACAACCATTGTCTATAATCCAATCAGTTTTCTTTTCTACTTGAGAAACTAAAGCTTTTTCTTCTTTGACTTTAGTTTTAGAGCTTTCTTCTTTTATTTCTACAAATCCTATGTCATCACTTTCATTATCACTTTCACTTAAGATTTTTACAATGCTAGCCTCAAATTTTTCATCATTAGCATAATAACATTCTTTAAATCTTCTAGGTTTAAAGAAGTTCTTATATTTCTTCACTCTCTTAGGACGTTTAGATGAAAAATGACCATATTCTTAACATGTCCAACATTTAAAGATTTTCTTACCTTTAGGTTCTCTTTTCACAAGCAAGGCAATTCCTTCATCAATCTTTTTGTCTTCTTCGGTCTTAGATCTGCTGCAACTAGCATAATCTCCACTGACACTTGTACTTATTGAAAAAGTAGGGTGAACACTAAGTGCAATGAATGTTGTTTCAATTCTAGGTAAATCTGCAGACAATCTCAAGCCTATCTCTACTGCTTCTAATCTTTCAAGAAGAGTTTCTCTGGTAAAATTTTCAGTACGTGGTATAACTTGTTCAATCATCTACAATGTCTGCTTAAACACATGGGTCAGTGTCTTTAAGATTTTTCATATGACTTCATCTTCAGTTTTGTTTCCTTCACAAGCTTTGATACCTGCAACAATCTCTGATATACTACCAATATAACTTCTAACAAATTCATCTTCCATCATTCTTGCATCTTGAAATAAACATATCCAATTTTGTAATCGGACTCTCTTAGCATGTACATCACCTTCAAAAGTAGATCGTCAAGCTAACCAAATTTCATGAGATGTCCTTGGAATTTTTACTTGACTGTATTCATTCTCTAGAAGAGCTGACAAAAGTGCTTCTCTAGCAAGTATGTTACACATGAATAGATCTCTCTCTTTATTAGTGCAATCTTCAAGTTTATCTTCTTCAATGATAGTCTTGTCATCCTTTATAATCAATCAATATCCAGGTCCTAAACATAGCAAATGTGTCTTTTTTTTCTTTCCAGCTATCATAGTTAACTCCATCAAACTTAGGGCTTTCTTTCCTGAAATGATTTTCCATAGATCTCCTTAAGTTAAACTTTTCCTTCAAGGACCTGTCACTCTAATACCAATTGTTAGAAAGTAAAGTCCACCAAGATAATTGAGAGGGGAGAGTGAATCAGTTATTAGATAAAAACAACTTATAATACCATTATCATATTTCAACCATGTAACCAATATAAATAGCAACCATAGAAAAATAAACATACACAATAACACAAGATATGTTAACTAGGGAACCTCTTGATCAGAGAGTAAACCCAGGTGGGGATGGTACCCATAAACAATGTACTAATATGAAAATTCCTTGTGAAAGGATGGACTTTGTTAAGAGTCTATGAAATACATTCAGTACATATTAGTCTCTGTTAGGAGATGTCATGCCCAGAATTTTCACTACTGGGCAAGACACAACACAATAGTTACTTTATTAAACCAAAGTACTTTTTTCTTTGTTCTAAGGAAAAATAATGAAATTATGATAGAATTCAAATCTGTTCCTAAAACAACTATCAACATTTACCTACAAGGAAATTTTGTGATATAGTTGCCTTACATTTCTTTCTTTTGAAACTCAAATATTTTCCAAATGTACATTATATTTAAACCTTCTAAAGGTTAATAACTAGCAAGCTAACTCTTTGCATAGAGAAGGAAATGAAACATATTTCTTAACTATAATATGAAACCTTGATTTATACTTTAACCAACTATGATTCATACAAATTTGATTCTCTCTTTTGCATTCATATTCAAGTTTTACTCAACTAAAACAAAAAACTTAAAGTAATACAAAGCATCTTCTTTCTTTCTTCTTAAGTTTCTCAATACAACATTAACACATTGGCTATTCAAATTTACACATTACTTTACAAGTAATAGATCAACATACATAAATAATTTCTTCTTCCAAATAAAACATCTCCATTTTATGAACATAACAACTTCAAAACCTTGAAAACTCTTCCACTTCTATATCCATGAAAACCTACAAAAGAAATCTTGTAGTATGGCCATGAGAAGCTCACCTCCCAACCTAGGCCTTTCCAAGGCCACCCTTGAGCTAGGAGAGCCAATGCTAACCCGGGTATGCAAGAACACCAAATGAGACACATTTAGATCACAATACACACATAATCACTCCCTCCCAAGGCTAACACAAGGAGCTTGAAATGAAGCTTCCTAAGGGTGAAGGTGAACCGAGTACCCAAATGGGAGACAAAGCTAGAGATGAAAATGCAAGCCTTCAACAAGGCAACAATTCTTACATACAAGAGCAACATAACTTCCACTTCACATCCCAAATCAAAACAACCAAACATGGCCAAAACACTTATGGCCCCCAAGAAAACCCTTATGACCCCCAAGCATATCAGAGCTACTAGCCTACCATGGACCCCATAATCCATGGTGAATACCTCTCTCCCAAGGAGAAAATCTATACGACAAGAGGGCTGTCAAACTCCCTTCACCCACAAGGCCACTCTTCCCTCCCAAGGGTGAGTAAGGCCTTGAATAAAATCCCTTAAACAACACACAATGACAAGAAAAATACATGCAGATTCTTTTTTTTACATTCAACACTAAACATTGAATAAAAATCCATACTATGCAACACAACAAAATGAAAACACTTTCTTCATTCATTCATGGAGGCCATAAGCAAGACACCATAATGAAGAAGAAATGAGCTTGAGAGCCACCAACCTTGCAATAGAAGTTATGGAAATGAAATTTTAAGTAGAGCCCTTCCCTTTTGTTCTTCCTTCCTTTCTCCTAAATCTCAAGGTAGTCTCTAAAGTTAGAGAGTGGGTGATTGAGAGAAGCTCTCTCTAATTTCCCCTCTAAATTCAAAATCTTCACATTCTCCTAGTCCTTGGAAGAAATGTGAGATTCTATTGGTCACTCTTCCCATACCCTTACAAATTACTAGAAATGGGTTCCTAAAAAGGTGGCCTAAAAAGTGGACAAGCTTTGCCTTCCAAATGGTTGGTTGTCTTCCCAAGTCCATGCTTCCAAAAGTTCATTTCGGCCATCTTAGAAAATCAACTTTTTGGAAGCCTCCCATTGTCAAAATAAGGTGTCCTATGGTCAAAACTCCCATTACCCATAGGTATATGAAGTGGGCTAGTCAAAAATAGGTTAAACTCAACCCTAGGTGGCCATATAACCCCTTAAAAACCTTAGTTAAGATTACATACGAATTTCAATGGATTTGACTCCGCTTTGGGCTCACAAACCAAGTAGTCCTTATGGGGAACTAAGCTAGGTATCTAGTGGGAAAGGTGGGTCCTCAAGCTTTCCAAGTGGACATGCCATGACACATCATTTTACAACAAGTGTTCCAATTGGCACTACATGACACATCACAACACACTTGGCAAGTCCACTTGTAAATCTCACAATTAAATGAATGCAAATGCAGATAAAATACACATCATACACTATACAAAGGAAAATACATTACAACGAGGCTTTGTCTCTTCAATAGATGCAACCTTGGCTTTATAGGATTCACATAGGGGTTAGTCATGATTCTCCAAAAAAAATTCATGGCCATGATTCTTGGACACTCAATTTAAACATTAGTAACCTCAAGAAGTATAGTCATCGAAATTCAAAATGCAATATCATCATTAACATTAAATTATCTTTCACACGAGGTACATTCTTTTAGTCTCTATAATCCTTCATCATAATTTTAATCATCACTTAATCATTACTTTCAAATGAACAAATGTAAATTGAATTAGGAGAACATAATCTCATTAACTCAAATGTCACACAAATCATTCTAGATCTATATAAATCATGATGTAGTTTTAACCAATTTACATAAGCATTAATTTTGTCAATTTGAAATCATTTATATGGCATAAAATCAAGTAACCAAATCATCAAGCAATTCTCATAATAATGTCCTGAAAATTCATCAATATATTTCATCACCTAACCTTTAACCTTCACAAAATTTCACCTCGAAATAATAATTCAAATTGTGATTAATCATTTTCCTAAACAACTCATATCAGCATATATTTATTTCTGAATAGTGACAACTTAGTATTCAATTAAAACAATCATCAAAATGACAATCCTAATGTAACATCAGGTTAACATTGAGAGTATAGAAAGCATCATAAAATGTAATGTATGCGCATCTACTGTAATCGATCCTTAGTTTGAAGGGTAAAAATCTTCTTAATTAATCATAACTTAAGCCAATCACTAGGTCTACCATAATGATAATGGAAAAGCTATGATGGGTCTAGGGTGAGGCATCACATCCTCCCCCCCTAGGCATAAACTTCCTCCTGGAAGTTTTCCCAACTTAAGGTTAAAGTTCCAAGGTTGACAAGTTTATTTCATAGGATAAATTTTGATATAGTGTCATGTCCCCATTTTGGCTGACATCATTTGGCATGATGGATTTTCCTATCATTGACTCTCATAGGAAAATGGTTTGGAGAGAGGGTCATTATGTTGATCATTTGATTGCATATTACTGATAGAGCCTACATTCAGTAGAGCCTACATCCAGTTTGGGCCTACATGCAGTTGTAGTGGAGCCTACATCCAGAGTGAGCCTACGTTCAATCTTGAGCCTACGTTCAGTCGTAGTTGGGCCTACATTTAGTTATGAGACATTTAGGCCTACATTGTTATAATTTTGAGTTGAGAAATGTACTTTATTATTATAATGTTATTTTATTATAAAGTACATTATAATTGGATGTTTCTAGAAGTTCTAGCAACTTCTCAAGGAAAAGAATAAATAGAGGGCTTGGGCTTTCATTTGGACATGCTTGGATTTGGATTCTCTTCTACTTCTTCATTGTCAAGCAATTTGTAGTCTTTGGTCTGCAAATTCTATTAGATCTTTGGGAACGAATCACTCCCTTGGATTGGTATAACTGAGGTAGTGAAATATCTACTGAAGGGTTGCAAATTTGGAGTTGGTACTCAGCCATTTCATTGGTACTTCATTGAGAATTTGATGTAAGGGTTTGTTTGTGATTGAAACAACATTTCAAGAGGCATTTTTAGTAGGGCCAAAATTATAGGAGGCAATTTTTAGCAGGTTCGAAATTATAGGCGGCCATTTTTAGCAGGTTTGAAAAAGCAGTCCGAAAAAGCAAATCTGAAAAAAGCAATCCGAAAAAGCAGACCCGAAAAAAGCAATCCGAAAAAGCAGACCTGAAAAATTGATATTGAGGGTTTGTAACTGGTTGAATAAGGGTTTGGAATTCATCACTTAATTGGTGAATCATTTGGTGAAGATTTGGAGATCATTTTGGTACGTTTTCAGTTCAGTCATACCAGGGTTTGGACTCATATTTTTGCTCATATCTCACACACCAGCTAGAGATTAATTTTATACATTGGAGGGGATATATACTAACCCTAGGAATTTCAAATCATACCATTTTTGACACCCAATACCCTATAGATTATTTTATATCAGGGTCATACAAGACTGTACTGTACAGACAGGTACCGTGCATGGTACAGCAGCGATCAGAGGTGCAGTTCGGGATAGATTAGTCATCATTTCATCAGCATTTTTCAACAGTCAAAAGGGCAGTGATTTCCAGGTTCCATTTCATGTGTTTCTTGGTTGCATTTGAATGTCAAGGAAATTGTATTAATTGCATGTAATAGTCATTGCCATAACAAGTCTAAATCAGTCACTGTTCTTCCATCATTTGGTATTTGAAATTGTCATTCAATGAAAGTGCATTGTATGGGGTTAAGTAGTACATTGAATGGTATTGTCATTGCCATAATTCTTGTCATATAACAGTCCATATATATATTCAGAAAAATAGTTAATGGTTATCAAACATTGCTATTAGATTGGTATAGTAAAAAGGTGCATTGCTAGGTCTTTGTTCATGTAAGACAGTTCATACATTTCATATTATGGTTCTGTAGTTGTAAACATTCCATAAAAATCTATCATCAATTTTGTAATCAGTCTACTGAACATTGCATATCAGAATTTGGGAAGTATATGATATATTGGCATTTGGGTCTTAGCTTTGCTATCTAGAGTTCTATTGTTGTTCATTGTATTTCATTACTACATTGGTATTGTTATCTCAATAACATTTGGTGCCCAAAACAAATAAACATCATTGCAAACAAGACCATTCAAGTGCATGCCAATTGTTTGACGAATTTACACGGATCAGATTTGGGGTTTTTAGTGATCCTACTAGTGAGGGTCATTACATACAGTGATCTCATGCAATGAGGAATTTTAACGTTGATACATGTCAAGACTATGTTTTACCTTATTTTAATCAATTCTAACATTTAAAAGTATAAGCTTTGTACAATTGGACTGTCTATCCAAACATCACAATGTAGTATTATTCTACATAGTTACCATATCTACTTCTAGCAACAAGATTACATAAGGAAATTCCTTGTAACACACCAATGTCAGTTCTGAGGTCACAAGGAAATGCACAAAAAGGATGGGACATCTTCCCTATAACATAACTCATAAGTATGCTAACATCATTCTAGGGTTTGACCCCTACAAATTCCAATATCAAGAGTATAAGTCCAATATTAACCTGAAAATATCATTTCTCACTCTACGAATCCCTATTTTATACCAACTTCCTATTATATTTATTGATAATATCATAATGTCTTATGAAATAAGATCATAAAGTAATCTTACATGGACTATACATACCACAATTAATAAAATACTCTTACAAAGGCTACAAGCATGTCATAGATAACACTAATGTTTACGGTGTACACAGTGTGATGGGAAGCTTCTTTACAGTTTCTCCCCATTTATAATAATAAAATATGATAGATTTCCTTGATAAATCTTCTCCCTCATACAACCTACTATGAAAGAAATTTTCCAACAATTGCAATCATAAGAGCCTCGTCAATTAATCATGAAATCCAAAATTTTAAAATTGAAAAGAACAATTCAATAAAGTGAAATTCAAAAAGTGGCCACATTGGTAGAACTTGTCACATAATAAGTAAAAAAAAAAAAACAAGTCCTTGAGGCAAATAAGGACATTAAAATAAAGTTTGGCTAAGAAACCCAACACACAATTACTTTTACATTGTTGGCAATCGCAAAAATCAACTTGTGAAACAAAGTAAAATAATAGAAAATAAATTTAGCAATCCAATATACTACTACAATCACTACACAAACTATGTGACCTTTCGAGGTCACACAGAGGGAGATGGGGATATCTCATCATACATTTATTGTGTAAGTTTTAAAATAAGCCAATCCTACCCTTACAAGGGATAAAGCATTAAGTGTTTTCCAAGAAAACATTTATTTGGGGAGAGAGGTAGACACTCAAAAACTTAGGAGACACATCATATTTACTAATAATAGTTTTTCTTACTCTATAAAGTTATTTCACTACCTCCAAGCATATTATCAAGGTATTCACATCAAGCATCCTCCTCTCCTCGAGAAAATCCCTCACTGTAATGTGGTTCACTAATGCCTCATGAAATACGTCATGACAGTTAATGACAATAAGGCATAAAACAACACTATTACAAAACCTACAAGAGTATTTATTTATAAACTTAGGAGTGACCCAAGACACGGTTACCACATAATAACACCATGAGCACATCATCTAGCATAATTAACTCATAGATATTTTGAACATCATAATTTCATAAAACTACTCATGTGACTCTATTCGGTGAGTTGACACTCTTTGCCCACCACTATCTCTAGGCTACGAGAACTAGTCACTTGCTCAGGGTACTACACACACCACTTCACTCATCACAAAAGGCATTAGGTTAATTTTTATTAGTATGCATATATCTCATCATTACCACTAAATACACATCATTCCAAAGCACACCACAGTAAACCATGATGAGGGTTCTCTTACAAGTCTTATACATAGTGAAAAGATAAAATAGTATGGTTCTCCCTCCTTCCTTGTATTATCAAAATATACTTTAAAAGAGGAAAAAGTATCTAGGTGAATTAAACTTGATAATTTGTTTAAGCTCAAGGGTTGGGTTAACACACCCTAAAGGGTTTACTTAATGAAATAATTAATCACATAGCGATAGAAACCCTATGAGTTTCAACAAGCATAATGTTATTCCTGGTTTATAAAAATTAAAGAACTAATAGTAACTTGATATACGGGATAAGGAAGAATTCATTTATCTAGGTTTCCAAGTGGAAACCTAACTAGGTTTTGACACAAATCAGTCCTTGGTTTAATCTATAGGTCCAATATGAAACATAGTCTAGATGATTCTAGATCCAAAATAGGGTTACCCTACTAGGGTCAAATGCATGGTCACATATGATAGTAGATGAATTTTAAAAGATAATTATTTCAAACAAGCTATCGTATCACCTAAGCGATTTATTACCATTACCCCTATGGGCTTCTAAAGAATTAAATTAATCCCCTTTAAGAAACCCAAATATAATAGGAGAATTTTGGCCAAAACTTATTTAATAAATTATTAGGATATTTCACAACTTAAGCATTATTCATTCTATATATATTTCATTCTTAATCTCTTCGTTAATAAATTAATACAATTTACCAAAGGAAAATTTTCTAAAGAAATATCCCACTTTTGCTCCTTATTATAATATAATAATATTTCATTGACTAATTAGTCCATTTGTTAAAATATACCTTAAGTTCGCTTCGCTAAGTTGATTCATAAAACTATAAACCCCTGTTATATTAACATCCACTTAATCTATTATATGCTTAACTTTACATTTTCTTTAATTAGACAAACATAATTCATTTGTTGACTTATGTTCAATATTATTTTAAAAGTAAAACAACTATTATTAAATATTATTAAAACCTATTATGGATCCCATAATAGTTTCGGGTTTCTAATGAGTTCAAATTCATTTAAAAGGTAAGCCCAATCATATAGACCATCTTGCATCCCATCATTTTTGCATTAAATAAAGATCTAGTGTATAACTACTTTCATAATAATTTAACTCTAATTTTTTTTTAAAAACAATTATAAACATACAATCTTGATATTCCATTTTTTAAAAAACTTACTAATCATAATTATGACAATTATGATAAAGTTTAATACAACAAATTATAAGTTCTAGAGTTTCGATGTTGATCAACAAAATTTATTTAAAATTCCCTTAAATGAAAATATCAAATATATTTATATTAAATTATTTAATACAGTATCCCCTTCAAAATTTATATTTACTCAACTTTTAAAAAGGTCTATCTTCACAATTAATATTATTATTAAATATCAAATTTTCAATTGATGACCTAAGCCCAATTATCCAAAGAGGTAGAAATATCCATAAGTAATAATAAATTTAATTCCTAATGAGAACCCCTAACATTTTTCGATGTATTAACCAGTATAGGTTTAATTTAAGGACCAAATTTTGTTTAATTAAATCATCATATACCATTATAAAAAGCTTCAAAAATAGCTCGAGAGATTAGAATAAGTTTATTGATTATATTCCATAGCACCAGAATATCTATTAATAAAAACATTAGTAAAATATTAATAGTCAATTAATTTTCTCCAAGTTCATACATAAAACTTAGTTCAAAAGTAAGAAGTTCATCCTTCCAATAATTTAGTCATCGTTTAAATTTAATCTTATAATTGTTAGTTGACTATGTGACATATAGTTAACTAAAATACTACAATTAGATAAAGCTCTAATAATAAGTTAGATAGTTATTTTAGCTTAACATTACGATCTAGATTTTCTTCCATCCAGTACATATAAAAGAAATTTCAGTCATTAAGTCTGTAGGGAGATATAAAACATCTTGAATTAAAAATTACAAAAACAAGATTAAGTTATACATCATCAAATAGACTCTTCTCAATATCTCATTAAGAAAATATTAATTTTTTTAACATCTCCTCATTACTTTTCTCTAGATTGTTAAATTTTAGTATCTTAATATACTAGGAATAACTAAGAATTACATAAATAATTTTGAGTGTAGATTTAACAAGATAATAAGATCCAGATTTTAGATCATAATTAATTGAACCACCATTTTATTATAGTTCTCTTAAATTAAATTTATTAACTATAACTCTAAACATTTTAACTTTTCAACCCAATATACTTTTAAATAATTTTTACTAAAAAGAGAATGTCATTTACATTAATATTAATGACATTATTTACTAAACATTTCTAATGGAAAACTTATCTATATAATTTTTCTTACAAATATTAAATAAATTATTAACAGTGATCAACTAAAACATTTAATAAGAAAATGAGAATAATGTATGCACAAAACTAATTAGCCTCTCCAAATATTTGAAATCCCACCAAAAGAATTTAATCTAAACTAAATAACTCAATAAAATATCAAATTCCCACTCAAGAGAAAAAGAGGGAAAAGAAGAATTCAAAGTAAGTGGGATGACTTTTACCCTAACCCTAATTTGAAATTAGGGTTAGGGTGAAAATATCATTACCCAAAAAGGCTTCATTTTTATCTCATTCTTCTTCTATTCTCTCTCTCTTCCAAACCCTAGATGGGTTTTCTTCTTTTCTCTCTTCTTCCATGCTTCCCTCCTCCCATGAATTTTTTTTTTCTAGGTATGAGGAGCATTTAAGGATGAAGGTCAAGGTTGTATATATATCTAAAGATATACATATACACATATATAAGCTTTTATATATCCATGTATATATATGTTTCTAAATATATATACATATTCGAAAATGCTACAGATTGAAGAAATAACCCCATATTTCAAGAGGGTTTTCATATTTCCTCTCTCATATTTATTTACTATTATGTTGTATATTTCTTTTTTGTTTTATTTGTTTTTAATGTAAAAAATATATATATATTTTAAAAGAAAATTCACTGTGGGGGGGAGCCGTGGCTCAACCCACGCCCCCAAGGCCGAAGCCCCAATAATCACGGCTGTGACCGTGTCACAGTCAGCTGAGGCCGGCTGTGAGATGGCCACAGTCATGGCCGAGGGCCATGGCTATGTCGTGTGGCGGCGCCCAATGCTGCCCTACGGGGTAGGGTTTGGGCGTCAGCCCGAAATTTTTTTGCAAATTTTTTATTTAAAAAAAGAACTTTTAAAACGTATTTTATTTTATTTCTCTATTGTCATTTCTTTCTTTTTAAAAAAAAATATTATATATGTTAAATATTATATATATATATATATATATATATATATATATATATATATATATATATATATATATATATATATATATATATATATATATATATATATATATATATATATATATATATATATATATATATATCTATATCTATATCTATATCTATATCTATATCTATATCTATATATTATACTATCTTTTTATTCTGCATCAAGTATCTAATTATAAATAATAAAGGCAACAAAAAAAATAAATTTATTTTATAATATATATATATATATATATATATATATATATATATATATATATATATATATATATATATATATATATATATATATATATATATATATATATATTCATATATATATATATTCATACATAAAATAACAAGAGTATAAGTTTATTATCAATATTTTATATCATTGATATATGTATATATAATACTGGTTATATATACATATAACAATATATAAAATATACCCAGTTTGATATAAATATAAAAAAAAATCTGATTGCACATTAAGTTATTCTTTTGCATACACAATTACATATATTTCTCAATAGATATAGATATGTATGCATTCATAATAAAATGTTTTATTCACATATGGGAAGGGTGGAAATCTTAGTCATTTTCTACAAATCTGATGTCACAATGCATCTATATAAACATGTTTTCCAATATTCCTAAGAATAGGTTTTAATTTACTAACAGATATTCTTTCTGATTTTCTAATAAACCAGATTATATTTGCAATAGAACTTTTAACAGAAAGTAAATAAAATCATTGTTAGCCTTTTTACTTTGGTCAGATTTCTTTTTGTTTCCATTAATATATTAACTTCTGTCTTTATACTAATTTTTTGATTTCCAAAAAATAGAGAATTTTAATCCTTTAGCAATAACATACATTATTTACTTGACATTTTACTTTATTTATTTTATCAACATAGACTTTGTAGGAAGTAGGAAGACAAGGTCCTAGAGCTGAAACTTGGCTCTGATACCAGAATGTCATGCCCATAATTTTCACTACTGGGCAAGACACAACACAACAGTTACTCTATTAAACCAAAGTACTTTTTCTTTTGTTCTAAGGAAAAATAATGAAATTATGATAGACTTCAAATCTGTTCTTAAAACAACTATCAACATTTACTTACAAGGAAATTTTTTGATATAGTTGCCTTACATTTCTTTCTTTTGAAACTCAAATATTTGCCAAATGCACATTATATTTAAAACTTCTAAAGGTTAATAACCAGCAAGCTAACTCTTTCCATAGAGAAGGAAATGAAACATATTTATTAACTATAATATGAAACCTTGATTTATACTTTAACCAACTATGATTCATACAAATTTGATTCTCTCTTTTGCATTCATATTCAAGTTTTACTCAACTAAAATAGAAAACTTAAAGTAATACAAAGCATCTTCTTTCTTTCTTCTGAAGTTTCTCAATACAACACTAACACATTGGCTATTCCACTTTACACATTACTTTACAAGTAATAGATCAACATACATAAATAATTTCTTCTTCCAAATAAAACATCTCCTTTTTATGAACATAATAACTTCAAAACCTTGAAAACTCTTCCACTTCTATATCTATGAAAACTTGCAAAAGAAATCTTGTAGTATGGCCATGAGAAGCTCACCTCCCAGCCTAGGCCTTTCCAAGGCCACCCCCGAGCTAGGAGAACCAATGCTAACCTGGGTATGCAAGAACACCAAATGAGACACATTTAGATCACAATACACACATAATCACTCCCTCCCAAGGCTAACACAAGGAGCTTGAAATGAAACTTCCTAAGGGTGAAGGTGGACTGAGTACCCAAATGGGAGACAAAGCTAGAGATGGAAATGCAAGCCTTCAACAAGGCAACAATTCTTACATACAAGAGCAACATAACTTCCACTTCACATCCCAAATCAAAATAGCCAAACATGGCCAAAACCTTTATGACCCCCAAGAAAACCCTTATGACCCCCAAGCATATTAGAGCTACTAGCCTACCATGTACCCCATAATCCATGGTGAATACTTCTCTCCCAAGGATAAAATCTCTACACCAAGAGGGATGTCAAACTCCCTTCACCCACAAGGCCACTCTTCCCTCCCAAGGGTGAGTGAGGCCTTGAATAAAATCCCTTAAACAACACACAATGACAAGAAAAATACATGTAGATTCTTTTTTTTACATTCAACACTAAACATTGAATAGAAAGCCATACTATGCAACACAACAAAATGAAAACACTTTCTTCATTTACTCATGGAAACCATAAGCAAGAAACCATAATGAAGAAGAAATGAGCTTGAGAGCCACTAACCTTGCAATAGAAGTTATGGAAATGAAATTTGAAGTAGAGCCCTTCCCTTTTGTTCTTCCTTCCTTTCTCCTAAATCTCAAGGTAGTCTCTAAAGTTAGAGAGTGGGTGATTGAGAGAAGCTCTCTCCAATTTCCCCTCTAAATTCAAAATCTTCACATTCTCCAAGTCCTTGGAAGAAATGTGAGATTCTATTGGTCACTCTTCCCATACCCTTACACATTACTAGAAATGGGTTCCTAAAAAGGTGGCCTAAAAAGTGGACAAGCTTTGCCTTCCAAATGGCTGGTTGTCTTCCCAAGTCCATGCTTCCAAAAGCTGATTTTCGGCCATCTTGGAAAATCAACTTTTTGGAAGCCTCCCATTGTCAAAATAAGGTGTCCTATGGTCAAAACTCCCCTTACCCATAGGTATATGAAGTGGGCTAGTCAAAAATAGGTTAAACTCAACCCTAGGTGGCCATATAACCCCTTAAAAACTTTAGTTAAGATTACATACGAATTTTAATGGATTTGACTCCACTTTGGGCTCACAAACCAAGTAGTCCTTATGGGGAACTAAGCTAGGTATCTAGTGGGAAAGGTGGGTCCTCAAGCTTTCCAAGTGGACATGCCATGACACATCATTTTACAACAAGTGTGCCAATTGGCACTACATGACACATCACAACACACTTGGCAAGTCCACTTGTAAATCTCACAATTAAATGAATGCAAATACAGATAAAATACACATCATACACTATTCAAAGGAAAATACATTAAAACAAGGTTTTGTCTCTTCAATAGATGTAACCTTGGCTTTATAGAATTCACATAGGGGTTAGTCATGATTCTCCAAAAAAATTCCATGGCCATGATTCCTGCACACTGAATTTAAACATCAGTAACCTCAAGAAGTATAGTCATCAAAATTCAAAATGCAGTATCATCATTAACATTAAATTATCTATCACACGAGGTACATTCTTTTAGTCTCTATAATCCTTCATCATAATTTTAATCATCACTTAATCATTACTTTCAAATGAACAAATGTAAATTGAATCAGGAGAACATAATCTCATTAACTCAAATGTCACACAAATCATTCTAGATCTATATAAATCATGATGTAGTTTTAACCAATTTACATGGTATAAAATTAATTTTGTCAATTTGAAATCATTTATATGGCATAAAATCAAGTAACCAAATCATCAAGCAATTCTCATAATAATGTCCTGAAAATTCATCAATATATTTCATCACCTAACCTTTAACCTTCACAAAATTTCACCTCGGAGCAATAATTCAAATTGTGATTAATCATTTTCCTAAACAACTCATATCATCATATATTTATTTCTGAATAGTGACAACTTAGTATTTAGTTAAAACAATCATCAAAATGACAATCCTAATGTAACATCAGGTTAACATTGAGAGTATAGAAAGCATCATAAAATGTAATGTATGTGCATCTACTGTAATTGATCCTTAGTTTGAAGGGTAAAAATCTTCTTAATTAATCATAACTTAAGCCAATCACTAGGTCTACCATAACGATAATGGAAAAGCTATGATGGGTCTAGGGTGAGGCCTCATAGGAGACTTTGAATCCCTGTTAAAAGATTTTAATCCGGTTAAGAGTTATGGAAGATAAAAGGACCCATTGTCCAAACAACTTTAAGGGAAAGATCATTGAGCTCAATGTTCAACTGATCTCCGTATTATCCAAACATAATAATAGCAATAATTACTAATCTCAACAATTCCTTTGTCTGTGTCAAAACCACACCAACTACTTTACCAGATTTCAATACTAGATCTGCTTAATTCACATATCCTCTTACAACATCAATATCATCATATCTTTCTTTTTCACTTCATCCATATTACAATCAAGGAAAATAATCCTTCCTTTATACCGCACTCAAATAATTTACAATAGAGTCATCCAACAAGGCTTAACCAAATACAAAATATAAATCATTACACATTACATAATATTTCATAACCACATAAAATTGTCGGCTTCCAAACTAAATAATTCTTCACACGTGTGACCTCTGACTATGCTGTCTCATCCAGGTCACCTCTGAAATTTCATCAACCTCTGTACAACTTTGCATGCCCAGATTCTATCCCGATTAAGAGATATAATCGAGTTATCACAATCCGCTTCTCAAGAACACTGTTAGAATACAGTTTCCACTATATTACACATAACTATCATGAATAATTGAATTTTCATACGCACTCTTAACCATAATCTCAGGACACAATATAGAACAAGTCCTCAACACCGCATAGCTTGATCTGTAATTATCCACATGTGCTAATACACACATTGTCTACTTCTCTGCTATTCTCCAGTAGATCAATGTGTTGACATCAATGACAAACACAATCATGAATGCAACATAAAAATGCTACAAAATAACTCCAAATACTCCCCCATAGGACATATTCAACATGCATTCCTAACAAAATAACAGTGAGGGATCTGCTAAAAAAGTCAAGCCAAAAACTGAGACTATAGATAAAAATGATGATGACTGCCATCAAAAGGATGTCAATGCCACCCAAAATAGGGAGATTGACTCTATTTCTAAGAACACTGAGAAGGAGAATAAGGATGACAAGGAAATGGAGGACACAATCAATCTAGAAGGTAAGTCTACAGATTTTTTGAATTCTAAAGATGCCTTGGCTCATAACCCTTAAAGCCTTGAAGATTTGGTTGATACTGCTATCCATTATGTCGAGAAGCATAACTCTGACAATGATTTTCAAAAAGAGAAGGTGCCCATTCTTGATGACTTTGTGGCTGGTATGAGGCACGATGTGCCTGTTTCCCAAGATACCCAGGAGAACATTCATGATGATAGCAAGGATTCCAGTGAAAGAAGGTTCAAAGAGTCCTCTATTAAGCTGATATTTGAGGACTTTGATGATAAGAGGAAGTCACCATCAGTGCCCTTTAGATGGCTAAAGCTAAAGTTGTATACTCTTTTAGATTCAACAAGTGGTGCTTCCATGAGATAAAAAGCTTCATCTTAAATGCAAGAAACTTGAGGCTATTAATGCTAGCCTTTAGGAGAAATTAGAAACTGGTCTCAATGAGGGTAGTATTAACCCTAACTTTGCTACTTTTAAGGTGAAAAAAAGAATGGACAACATAGAGTAGCATCATTGACATCCTCTAGCATAGCAAGGACAACATGAAAGCTTCCAGTATAAATCTCAAAGCCCTGGTCAACATGCTGGACAATGGCCCTGAGGAGGAAAGTGAACACAAGAATGACTCTTCGGAAGCTACTAGTGGGCCCAGTTCAAGAACCTGTGCGGACACTAAGAAGAGGTCTCCTTCTATGTAGAAGAATGTTGAAGAACTAAAGTGGGTCATCAGGAGGATGGACAATATACAGGCCAGAATGGATGAGAAAGCTGGGGTTATGTATTAAGCTGGTTCCCGTGCTAGTTTTTTGGTTGTTGGGCTAGTTTTTTCCCGCATTCTAATTTTTTATGCCCTTGTAGCCCTTCTTAGGATAGTTCATTGTTTTTGTTAATATTTTCACTCTTTCTCTTTTGGCTATGTAAAGGGTTTCAGGTCCGCTTCAAAACCTATTTTTCCAAGTAATCAGAACTGTAAAGTAGTTGCCTACACATTTTGCACAACCAATGAAAAGACAATGGAAATGATACTTTTGTTTATTTGATTACTTTGGGTTCTACTTTATGAATGTAGTTTCACATGAGAGAGGAATATGCAGATAGAGATAGAGAGGGAGGGAGAGAAATAGTAAGAGGATAGACATGAAGAGTGTGTGTAATTTGAAGAGCTATCACTTCTCAATTGAGACCTTTGTTGCACAAACAACATCATCTTCTATTTTGCAGCCTACCATTTGATCTCTATATAAACATGGCTATACAACCAACTTAATCATATAATATACAAGCCAACTAAACCCTATAATATACAAGAAAATTTTATGCTCCACCATTGTATGCTCTACATAAATATGCATTTCACATTTCCTCTCTATAATTGTTTTAATCATTATATTAAAAAGTGTATGCTCTACGGCTGCACCACTAGGCAACATATAAATCCTAAACTAAAACATAATGGGATGTATGTGCCATACCATCCCGCATACATGCCCCCACATGCAATGCCTACAGGCCTGTAGGCCTAGGTTGAATGGACCTGCGATGTTGTCCCTTTCACCACTGCCGCATACCAGACCGATACAGTTCGACAATTTTTATTATTAATTATTAATTTTTTAATTTTTATTATTAATCAGTACAGTTGGGCAATTTTTTTTTTTAAATTTTATCTGTATTGGGATACATTAATTTTTATTGTTAATGAGTACAGTTTGGAAATAAAATATTATTAAAAAATTGTAAATAAAATTTAAAATTAATATCTTTTATGTTTAATTTTTTTAACATAAATTAATTTTTATTTTATACTTGGTAATTTATTTTATTTTATTTTTAATCATTTTCTAATCAAATCACTATTACTATTTTATATTATTGTTTTATAATTATGAGTTCATTTGTCTTAAAATTGTAAGTTAAACTTACTAAAAGTAACTATAAAAAATAAAAATATAATTTATTTTATGTCATAACAATAAAAAAGAAAATTACTAAAGGTAACTATGAAAAATAAAATTTAGAATGAAAATTATGTATGTTTTTAAAAGTCACTGTGTAGTTACTAAATATTACTATAAAAATAGAATTTAAAATTGAATTAAAGATATATATTTTTAAAAGATTTACAATGAAATATATAATATTTATATATTTCAATTAAATTAAAAGTATTATTGTTATACACTAAGTTTGCACCCTTGTCTCAAGCTCACTTGGTCTTGATAACTTAGTATAACATGGGAATCATCTCCAGGTTGTGGGACCTATGCTAACTAAGATGAGACCTCCAGGTTCTAGGCTGGTTCCTCTTGGATAATCACCTTAATTTTCTCTTAACAGGAAAGTAAATCTTTGAAGGAAAAGGGATAGAAGGAATGCATGAAAGGGAAAGTAACTTGAAAGCAAACTACCTACTAGGTGATACACTGAAATGATGGTATGAATTACAGTATAAAAAATGGACTCAGTGCACAAACTCGGGTCTAGGAGATCACAACTCACTGAATAGGCTTGCATCAATATTTCATAGAAGGGTCTGCAATAGAAAGAGGCTATTCAAGGAAAGAGAGATTTTCACAACAATAGCATTCCTAAGAATTGGACACAATCTATGACCTGCAAACAAACATTCACCTCTGCAACTAGGTATAGGAATGAGACAAACTGTAAGGGGGTTGAAGTATACCCACAAGATCATTCAAATCAAATCACCCACAAGAATACACATGAGTTGCAGAAAGAAAGAGGGATCAGGAACCCTAAGATAAACACTGAAAACATACAAATACTCAATTCATTAAGAGAAAATTCAGACAAGAAGGTATAGGGACAAAAATAATGTCACAAAGTACCTTTGCAATATCTAAAGTTCCAATGAAAGTTACAGACTACAGAAAGTCAGAGGGTAGAAAGAATGTCGTGGATAACTCCTCAAAGAGAAAAATATCTTTTACAATTGCCAACTTTGAGCTCTAAAAGCTCTAAAAAACATTATATACATCTCCCTTTGCATGCAGGCAAGAGTCAAAACCTAATTAGGGTTACATATGATGTCATTTAATAATCAAACCCTAACCCTGTCGACTCTGATCATAAATTTGTCTTTGAAAGTATCCTGGCTGATCAGATCTCATATTTGCATGTCCATCCTGTACTATATCTTCCTGCAGACAAACCACCTTGACGTATCTACCCCTTCTGCAACTTGGCCTTGCCATGAATGCTCAAATCTGGTCTAGGTTTGATTTGTATTTTTAAGTACAGGAGGCCATAGGTGGCACCACCCTTTAATGTTTCTTTAGTGCAAGAACATCAACATGGTACCCTGAGAAATCATAGGAGACGGCCACCGGATCTTCTTCATCATCCTCCCAATTGCAACTATCCTGGGACTATCAATTTTGAGCTACCCAAAGCCACGCAATCGACCAATAGCAAGAAGCCAACAAGAAACCCTGTGAAAGATATTTAAATTTGAAAAACAAGGACCATCTGATCCAATTTAAAATGTGACCATCGATATTTATCTTTCCCGACAAATGAATGGCCTAGATCATCCTTGTAACAGTCGGGAGACCCTTTGAAAAGTCAAGCGCCAACTCATTAGTTAGAAGCCAATGAAAAATGAACACCTTGGACTATGTGGCACATTGGACCCATGACCCATTGAGATCTCCATCGAACGGTTGTTGTTATACCATGAGTTTTAACTCTCAAGCACCTTTCTGAGATTCTATCTAAGATTTAACTTGCCTCATAAGCTGAAGACCACGGGCCCACTGACAAACTTCCACATCACAACCTAGTCGGCCAATGGAATGTGAGCATGTCAAACTAAGAGGACCCACCTAATAAAGCTTGAGATAAAGTAAGATCGATGGTTGGCATATGATCGCATGGGCCAAGAATATTCCATGTGATCATATGACAGTCATTAGATCCAAAGTTGAGATAGCACACTGGGTCCACTCTGACATGGCACTACATCACCAACCTTTGACCAATTAGAAGTGTACACCTCAAACTATGTGGTAGTGGACCCACCGACACAGAAGTGCTGCATTGAAAAGAAGATTGACAGCCGTCATTGCATCATGATGTTAACCTTCGAACACATCTCCACAGTGGTATAGCGATAGTCGTAGATCTGGCATGAGCTTTAACTACCAAGAAACTGAGACCGCCAAACAAACTATAACCACTCACCAGGTCACTGGGTGTTAAGGACTTAACCATGGGGAATCTGAGAACTCGCGACTAGTTAGAAAAATAAAGAGCACGTGGAAAAAGGGGACACTTAAGCAGTCGAAAAGGTAACCACAAAATAGAAAGGCCGTAGGGTTTTTTACGGTTTTTTGGGGCCAATGGCTACTTTTTCAAATTCAAACTTGTACTCTAGGGGGCTAAAAGAAATTGCAGAGGCCAAAAAACAAGATACAAGGCCATGAAAATTTTAGGGGCTCAACAGGGTAAAATATGTAGACCTTGGAATGGAGTTCAAACCAACCTATGACCAAAAATGGATGGGTAGGGAATTTTTTAGGCAATATTTTGGTGATTTCTACTGGATGTCAGCCTGCTAGACATTGATCAATGGCCTTAAGCAATCCATTGGGCATGGAGTCATCCTTTGAACATAGAACCTTGACAGAGAAACAGATCTAGAACCAGAGCTCAAAACTGTGCATGGGCACTTCTTGGAAAATAGGAAAAAACTAACCTAGAAAGCAAGGAAAGAAAAATAGGAAACATATTCATAGAGATTCACAAGGAGGGATTGACCTCAATGCAAGGCTTCAAGTGGAATCCATTAACTGAAATAGGCAAGGCATCTCCTTCAAGAGTTGATAGCTGAAAAGCATAAGGCCCCTTGCATTTTGTAACAACAAATGGTCCACCCCAAAAGGAATCAAACTTTGTGTGCCTGCCAGGTTTTGATTTAAATTCATCCCACTTGAGAACTACATCTCCAACTTTGAAGCTTATAGCCTTGGCTCTTTTATCAAAACTTTTCTTTGTCTGAATTTGACGGGACTCCATATCCTTCATGGATTTGTCCTCGATTTCTTCTAACTCCATTAGCTGAGCATACCTGATTTGTAAGGGATCTCCTTCTTCAAACAGGGCATATTGAGTGGCTAAGTCCAAAGCTAGCAATTTAGTTGAAATGGACAACTTAGCCTCTCTTTCATACACTAACACATAAGGAGAATTCTCAATGATCTTCTTTGGGGTAATCTTGTCTAACCATAAGGCAGACTTCAACTTGGTATGCCAATCTCTTCGGTTATCCTGCAGAGTCTTCTTGATTATCCTAATCAAGTTCTTATTAGTGGATTTAGCCAAACCATTGCCTTGAGGGTAGTAATTTGAACTTGTATTTAGAAAAATGTCATTTCTGATTACCCATTCTAATACTTTAAGGCCTATGAATGCTAAAGCATTATATGATATTATGGAGTCTGGAGTGCCAAATCTATGAATTATATCATCATAAAAACTTAAGACAACACTCTCATTTGATTCTTTTCAGGCAACTGCCTCTGTCCATCTAGTGAAATAATATGTAGCAGTGATTATCCACTTGTGTCCTACACTAGATGGAGGATTGATCATGCCAATGAAGTCTATGCCCCATCTCATGAATGGTTGTTCTGTTCTGACTGGTTGAAGGGGTAGAGCTGCAAGCCTTTATTTTCTTACAAACATAGCACATTTGATGCATTTTATCACATAATCATTACTATCCTTAAAGATAGATGTCCAATAGTATCTAGCCCTCATGATTTTAAAAGCAGTGGTCCTAGGAGAGAAGTGACCTCCAGAAGGTCCATCATGAAATTCAAATAGGACATCAGCTATCTTTTATGAATCAATACATCTTAAAAGGACAACATTGTGATCCTTTCTAAAAATAATCTCATCTATTAGCACAAAAGGAACATATTGTAACCTATAATATCTTCTCTTTGCTGAATCTAGGCCTATGGGAAATTGTCTTGTCTTTAAGTAATGAACCATATTAGGTAACCAACCTGATGCCTTGGCATGTTCCTTTGAATCATGCTTAACCAAAGATGCATCTATTTGCTCTATTTTCTTTGAACTTTCATCCTCTTCCAAATGTTCACAAAGACCTCTTCCTCTAACCAGCTTGGTGGTTTGGATATCAATGTCATATTCCATTACCTTGGTAATCCAACCAACTCTTTTTTCATTTAGGTTCTTGGAAAGAAAAAATTCTTTGACACTTGGATGAGTAATCTTCAAGTGTACCTTGTTATGGGTCAATAAATATCTGAACTTTTAAAGACTTTTTACCATAGCAAGTACATGTTTTTCTACAAAAGAGTATCTTTGTTCATACTCTTCTAAACCTTTGCTGAAGAAAGCAATAGGCTGCTCCAACCCTTCTGAATTTTCTTGAGTCAACATAGTAGATATAGCATCATGACCTCCATAAGCGTAAAGGATAAAATCCTTACTAAAATTTGGGTTTAATAAAGCAAGGGCTTCAGTAAAGGCCTCTTTGATGGCTTGAAAATTGGGTTTTCCTTCGTTAGTCCAGCTGAAAGTTGAACTCTTCTTTAACATGGTTGTCAAAGGCTTCAATAAATTTGCAATATTAGGCAAGAAACACCTAACAAAATTAATCCTTCCTATGAAAGATTGGAGACTTTTCTTATGATGTGGCAATGGTAGCTCTAGGATGGCTGCAATTCTCTCAAGGTCTACTGTGATTCCTTTCTTGGATACTATATATCCTAGCAATTTTCCTTCATGCACTACAAACAAACATTTCTTGGGATTAAGAAATATCCCAAATTCTCTACATCTTTCAAAGATTTTCCTTAGATGTTTGATATGATCTGCTGCATGTTTAGAATAAACAGTTATGTCATTTATGTAGACCAGTACAAATTTGTACATAAGGCTTTTAAAGGCCATATCCATTGCCTTTTGAAAAGTAGCACCTGCATTTGACAAACCAAATGGCATCTTTTGATAAGCCATGGTTCCCCACTTGGTTGTAAATGCAGTCTTATATTGATCCTCCTCATTAACTAAGATCTTATTGTATCTTGAATAGCCATCCAATAATGAAAATCTCTCGAATCTAAAGACACATTGTAAGATTTTTTCCATAGAGGGTAATGGATGGTAGTCTTTTAGAGAGGCCCTGTTAAGATCCCTGAAGTCAACACATAACCTCAATTCCCCATTCTTCTTCCTTATAGGCACAAGGTTAGAAACCCAACTAGTATGCTTGATGGGGTAGATGATACCACTTTCTATCAATTTAAGCACTTTTTTATGCATAAGTGGCTCAAGCTTGGGATTAACAGGCATTTTTTTTTGCCTTACTAGTTTGGCATTAGGCTCTAATTCAATAGTGTGCTGAGCAAGGGCCTGATTAAAACCTTTAAGGTCCTCATATTGCCATGTAAAAACATCACTGAATTCCTTGAATAATTGGGTATAAGCCTACTTTATTGGATTAGTGTTTACCTTTCCAAATTGTAAGCTTTTACTTGGTTCCAACTCTAATTCAACACAGTGTTCTTGTTGAACTACCAGGCCAACTTTATTCTTCTTGACTTGATCATCTTTGTTGAAGACAGTCTCTAAGGTGACAAGACCTCTAGGCATCTTATTAGACTTGAGTTGTATTACTTGGTCACCATAGTTTTGCAATATTTTGTCTTGGTTATGTTCTAAGAAGACATCTTCTTCAAACAAGAATTGCAGAATTTGCTCATCATTGTCAAACACTTGCCAATTAGTATCATTGTTAGGGATAGAAGGTCTGACAATCACTTTGATATGTTGTTGGGTCTCCTCCTTTGAAATACTATTAAGAATGTCATATTGAGACCCAATAGTAGCCAATCTATCCATATTTTGATTTAGCCTCCTAGGGATAGCAATAATATTGAAAGCACAAAAGTCTTCAATTGCATCCCAAATTCTATGTGTGTATGCTTTCAAAGTGTCATTTTTAGTTGCACTTATCCCTCTCACATGGCTAACTACTAAATCACTATCACCATAAACCTTTAGAGCCTTGAGCCCTCTTTTTCTAGCCCATTCCAGTCCATTCACAAGGCTTTCATATTCTGCAGTGTTGCTAGTGCAGGACAAACTGAATCTGAAAGCTGTATAATATCTTTCTCCCTTTGGGGATACTAGCATAGAACCACCACCAGAACCATGTCTACTTCTAGCTCCATCAAAAAAAAATTCCCAAACCAGATTGCTATGATCCTCTGAATCAGTGTCCTCCTTGAGAAGACTTGGCTCTATGGATCCACTTTCTTGTATCAAATAACTTCCCAAACCAGCATCCCAAATGACATTTTCTTGAGCTTTGAAAACCTTTTCTAATTCTAGTTCATCTAACAAAATATCAGGGATACTTTCTGTCTTAGTGTTTGCTTCTCTAATAGTTGGGAAATCACTGTCATCAAATATAGGGCAGCTTGCATTGATGGTGTTGGACACATATGGTTCTATATGATGTGTTGCCAATGATTTAGATTTTATGGTAACCTTGGTACCATATCTTGTGTGAAAAATCATGTGAGACCAGTTAGAAGATAGGTAGCCTCCTATTTTGGCTGTGAACTCTCTTGATAGACATATAGAAAATAAAATAGGGAGATCTATGATATATATATCAAGTAGGATAGAGAAATTAGGACTAGCATGAAAGATTAAATTGGTATCCTTAGCCACACCTATAGTGCTAACTGAGGATCCATCAAGTTGTGTAACCTTCTTTTGGAGGGGTTCATATTTAAGTCCTAATTGGTCAGCCACCTTTTGGGGCATTACAGTACTAGTAGCTCCACTATCTACCATACAATTATGTACTAAGGATTTTCCAATAATTAAAGATAAATAAAAGGGAGGTGGTTTTGAGTTCCTACCTTGCATGGTATTGGCTTTGGAGTTGCAACTTGGAGCCTCCTTTTCTTGATTAGTGTTGACCAACACTGGCTTTGTAGCTTCTTTTGTAGGCTGAGGAGTAGTCATTTCAATCATAGCTTTCTTCAAAATCTCAGGTTGCCCTGGAATAGCTAAAGAGTCCAACATAGACATAGTAATGTTCACCTTCCTCATGTTGTCTACAATGTTGAAAGGTGTCACAGTGTGTACTCTTTGTTGTGCTTTTACCATGATGGGCTCCACCTCTTTGAGAGTTTGGCCCTCTTTACTTGTAATGGTAGGAGCCTTCTTGAATGTGATGGGTGTAGCTTGTTGTATTGGCTCTGCAAATATAGTAGCCTTAGTACCAAAGTTTTCTCAGTCCATATCTTGAGCTCTTCTCTTTGACCTTGTGTTGGTAGCAATGGAAGGTTCACCAATGACTCCATTAAAGTCTTGTTGCTCCCAATTGAAGAGAGAAGTTTCATTATCTTGTGGTTCTTGTTGAGGAACTGATCCACTGGAAGAAGCCTCTGATTGAGCTTGTGAGGCATTTTGAACCATCAGTGCTTGGTTCATCCATCCATTTGAACATGTAGCTTGATTATGAGGCTGATTACAAGGGAAACACAATTCATTGTCCATAGCCATATTATTCTAACTAGGGACCATGTCCCTAACCAAATTCACAGAATTGAGAGGTACAGGGTTGTATGGTTGGAATGGTCTTTGATTAAAATTTTGCCTTTGTCCTTGATACCCTCCTTGGTATTGTGGCCTATTTTGTTGATAAGGTTGTCCTTGGTTCTGATATTGCTGATTAGGACCTTGTCTTTGTGGCTGAAAGGGTGGTCTGATTCCTTGCCCTTGCCTCTTTAGGTTTGTGACCTCCTTAGTCAAAGTCTGCAGCAAATTTATCATTTCTTGCTGACTAGTTTGTTGGCTATTCCTTATCTCTTGCAGCTCTTGAGAGAAACTTGTTTTTAGCTCCTGACCACTAGTACTAGTCTGAGGTGCTAATATGGTGGGAATAGGAGTAAATGGGGGTACTTGTGTAGGTGCAACAGGCTGAAGGCTAGGAAAGATGGGCATGGATGGCCTTATAGCTATCATGCCTGCTTAGATTAAACAATTTTCAGCCCTGATAGCTATGTCAAAAGCTTGGGGTAGAGAGGTACCACCCATAGATTGGATCATGATAGAGATTTGACCATTCAAAATTTGCAAGAAGTATAGGAAAGCATGGTCAGCTGATGGTCTTACTAAGGCTGAAATTCTATTCCATGTCTTGAGGAATCTATTATTATAATCTGTCATTTGTTCTTGAGGGTCTCTTTTAATGGTTGTCAATTGTTCAACCAAAGACAAATTGTCTAATTTATCCTCAAAATGTTTACTCAAAGCATCTCCTAATTCATCCCATGAAGTAATGGAGCCAACAGTTAAAGTTATAAACCATTCAAGAGCCTTACCTTTGAGAGAGACTGCTAATAATTTGGTGGCCACATCTTCTTGAGTTATATTGTGTATGCTATAGATAGTAGTCACATCTCTTATATGCTCAAAAGTAGTGGTCTGTCCTTCACTTGTGAAATTAGGTAGACTCTTTAGTGCCACCAAGGGCACATCATGATGTTGAGCAAAGGCTAATGGAATCCCTTGGTTGAAAGGTGCAAAAGCAAACTGTCTAGCCATTGTAGGAGCTAAAATCTGATGAGTAACAATTGTGTGAGTTGTATTTGGTGTTGGATTTGAATCTTCTTCTAGATCTTTGGTTAGAGATCTCCCTCTTCTCCTGAGATGAAAGGGAAAAGGTCTCCTTTCTAAAGTATCAGGAGGTGTAGACTATAATCTCCTTGTAGGAGATGTTTTTTGGGTTGATGTACCTTTGTAGCCTCTTTTTAAGGGAAACTCTAAAAATTTAGTAGGCCTTGAGCTTCTAGGCTCGATCTTTCTCATAAACTTTGGACAACTTTAGCCTGCATCTGTGAAATCAGTGGAGTCAATAGATATACTTGAAAGAAAAAACTTCTAAAAGTCTGTATTATGCAATCAGTATATCAAATATAGCATAATCTTTCAAACAATGAGCTGATCTTTTGTAGTCCCACCAGGCATGGTAGAATTGTTATACACTAAGCTTTCACCCTTGTTTCAAGATCTCTTGGTCTTGATAACTTAGTATAACATGGGAATCATCTTCAGGTTGTGGGACCTATGCTAACTAAGATGAGACCTCCAGGTTCTAGGTTGGTTCCTCTTGGATAATCACCTTAATTTTCTCTTAACAGGAAAGTAAATGTTTGAAGGAAAAGGGATAGAAGGAATGCATGAAAGGGAAAGTAACTTGAAAGCAAACTACCTACTAGGTGATACACCAAAATGATAGTATGAATTATAGTATAAAGAATGGACTCGGTGCACAAACTCAGGTCTAGGAGATCACAACTCACTGAATAGGCTTGCATTAATATTTCATAGAAGGGTCTACAATAGAAAGAGGCTATTCAAGGAAAGAGATATTTTCACAACAATAGCATTCCTAAGAATTGGACACAATCTATGACTTGCAAACAAACATTCACCTCTGCAACTAGGTATAGGAATGAGACAGATTTTTAGGGGGTTGAAGTATACCCACAAGATCATTCAAATCAAATCACCGACAAGAATACACATGAGTTGTAGAAAGAAAGAGGGATTAGGAACCCTAAGATAAACATTGAAAACATACAAATACTCAATTCATTAAGAGAAAATTCAGACAAGAAGGTATAGGGACAAAAATAATGTCACAAAGTACCTTTGCAATATCTAAAGTTCCAATGAAAGTTACAAACTGCAAAAAGTCAGAGGGCAGAAAGAATGTTGTGGATAACTCCTCAGAGAGAAAAATCTCTTTTACAATTGCCAACTATGAGCTCTAAAAGCTCTAAAAAACATTATATACATCTCCTTTGCACGCAGGCAGGAGTCAAAACCTAATTAGGGTTACATATGATGTCATTTAATAATCAAACCCTAACCCTATCAACTCTGATCATAAATGTGTCTTTGAAAGTATCCTAACTAATCAGATCTTGTATTTGCATGTCCATCCCTGTACTATATTTTCCTACAGACAAACCACCTTGACCTATCTACCCCTTATACAACTCGGCCTTGCCATGAATGCTCAAATCTGGTCCAGGTTTGATTTGTATTTCGAAGTATAGGAGGCCATAGGTGGCACCATCCTTTAATGTTTTTTTGGCATGAGAATATCAACATGGTACCCTGAGAAATCATAGGAGATGGCCACTAGATCTTCTTTATCATCCTCCTAATTGCAACTGTCCTGGGACTATCAATTTTGAGCTACTCGAAGCCACGCAATCGACCAACAGTAAGAATCTAGCAAGAAACCCTATGAAAGATATTTGAATTTGAAAAACAACGTCCAGCTGATCCAATTTAAAATGTGACCATCGATATTTATCTTTCCTGACAGTTGAATGGCCTAGATCATCCTTGTAACAATCCGGAGACCCTTTGAAAATTCAAGCACCAACTCATCAATTGGAAGCCAATGAAAAATGAACACCTCAGACTATGTGGCACATTGGACCCATGACCCACTGAGATCTCCATCAGACAGTTATTGTTATACCACGAGCTTTAACTCTCGAGCACCTTTCCTTAGCGGTATAACAATGATCGTAGATTCTATCTGAGATTTAACTTGCCTCATAAGCTAAAGACCACGGGCCCACTGACAAACTTCCACATCACAACCTAGTCAGCCAATGGAACATGAGCACATCAGACTAAGAGGACCCACTTGACAGAGCCTGGAGATAAACTAAGATCGACGGTTGGTGTATGATCGCATGGGCCAAGAATATTCCATGCGATCATATGACAACCGTTAGATCCAAAGTTGAGATAGCTCACTAGGCCTGCTCTAACATGGCACCACATCACCAGCCTTTGACCAATCAGAAGTGTACACCTCAGACTATGTGGCAATAGACCCACCGACATAGAAGTGTTGCATTGAAAAGAAGATCGACGACTGTCATTGCATCACGATGTTAACCTTCAAGCACATCTCCATAGCGGTATAGCGATAGTCATAGATGTTGCACGAGCTTTAACCACCAGGAAATCAAGACCACCAAACAAACTGTAACCGCTCGCCAGGTCACTGGGTGTTAAGGACTTAACCGTGGGAAATCTGAGAACTCGTGACTAGTTAGAAAAATAAAGAGCATGTGGAAAAAGGGGACACTTAAGCGGCCAAGAAGGTAACCACGAAATAGAAAGGTTGTAGGGTTTTTTAGGGTTTTTTGGGGCCAATGGCTACTTTTTCAAATTCAAACTTGTATTCCAGGGGGCTAAAAGAAATTGCAAAGGCCAGAAAATAAGACGCAGGGCCATGAAAATTTTAGGGGCTCAACAAGGTAAAATATGCAAACCTTGGAATGGAGTTCAAACCAGCCTATGACCAAAAATGGATGGGTAGGGAATTTTTTAGGCAACAATTATATTAATAGTTTTTCAGATTTCACAACTTACACAAAGAAACATATTGTATAGTGAACATTCTTGAATTGGATAACCAATTTTTAGATTATAACTCATTATTAACTAAAGAAAAATAATTACAATTATGTCAATGATCAACAAGAAGTAATAAATATCCCCCATTTTTTTAAATACTACATCTAAAAAATACTTCAAGAAGTTGGACAATCCAGTGTAGACAATATTGGAAACATTTAAAAAATACTAAAAGATTTAATAATGTCTATCACCAGTTGAGATCACACCAAATTCTATCATTTAAGGAGATCTTTGGAAAGAGTGAGGTGTAAAGCACACTGGTCAAAATCCTTTGTCCTATGAACTAATGAGAAATTCTAGTTCAACCTAATAGTGAGATACAACATCTTACATCAAACATTGTCTCTCAATGTCACTAATCCGATTCACTTATCTTGGATCAACACTAAGATCTCTGTAATGCCCCGCCAGGGAACCCAAAATAAACTAACCTAGAACATAATACTAAGTTTGGTGAACAAATTTTTTTTTTCTAAAGTTTACATATAAGATAAACATTCATATGAAAACATTTACTATTAACTCACATAACACACATCGTTAACATAGGTTACAAATCTATTGGGTCCCATGACGTAGAATTACTCACTAACATGACTCATTAAATAACATCAACAAAGATTCCATAAATTAAATACAACATTAACATCATAATAATTACATTCCATGAACATCTATGAATCCTAATAAACATACATCCATTGCACATGTCGCAGGGTATGCAGTAATCACTCTAACATCAAAATTATAATATCCAAATTAGGTATCACATGTGATACTCTAACACAAGATTTACAATAAGAGAATAAAAATAAAAAACATCAATGATGAAGTATCATAAGGAATCCAACTGCAAAGACACCATCAAGCACTGGCACCATGAGGTTGAATCTCAAATGGTAAAGAACCACTACCACCCATCCATGTAGAACCACAAAGGTCTATCCCACCATGTTGAGGAGATAACATCAGACCCCAATTGGATAATCAAGTCAATATAGGAAACACCACTAGGCAAGGGGATCCTGAAAGCTTACTAACTCAAGGTCAACCAGTAAAGTGATAGGTATGATTCACTAATCTAGAGTCAACTAACACATGTAGGATAACAAGACTATGTGTAGGAAGGTGTCATCATGTACATCTAACCCTTGAGTCTCATCCTGCACTAATACATTTGGGGTGAAATTGCGATGGCAATTTGTGACAACAGGCAAATGTCATGCAGTTTTGGCTTTTTTTTTTTCAAATATAGCCCGACACCGTCGCAATTTGCGACGATAATACATTTGGCACTGTCGCAATTGCGACGTTGTCAGGATATAAGTGCAAAATTAAAAAGGAACATTGTCATTTGTGTTTTCAACAGTGCCGTAACCCTCCACGAAATCACATCAGGATATAAGGGCAAAAAAAATAAGAACGTTGTCATTTGTGTTTTCAACAGCGCCGTAACCCTCTGCGAAATCACATCGGGATATAAGGGCAAAAAAAACAAGAACGTTGTCATTTGTGTTTTCAACAGCGCCGTAACCCTCCGTGAAATCACAGCTACAATTTCTGAGTACGTTGGGTTTATTTTTTCTTTTGTCATTATTATGTAATCTGGTATTCAGCTGTTAGAGAGCTAAAATACCCAGAAATGAGGACATATCTATGTTGAATTTATTGTTAGCAGCTTTGGTTATTTAGAAGTTTAATTTTATTTGTTCATCTTTCAAGCACAAACATTTTGTGGACTGTAACGTCTTCATTGTTTCGGGTATGCAGTGAAACAGCCCTAACTTGCAATTGCGATGTTGTCGAGATATAAGGGCAAAAAAAAAAAGGAATGTTGTCATTTGTATTTTCAACAGCACCGTAACCCTCCACGAAATCACATCGGGATATAAGGGCAAAAAAAACAAGAACGCTGTCATTTGTGTTTTCAACAGCGCCGAGAGAGATTCCCTCCGTGAAATCACAGCTACAATTTCTGAGTACGTTGGGTTTATTCTTCTTTTGTCATTATTATGTAATCTGGTATTCAGCTGTTAGAGAGCTAAAATACCCAGAAATGAGGACATATCTGTGTTGAATTTATTGTTAGCGGCTTTGGTTATTTAGAAGTTTAATTTTATTTGTTCATCTTTCAAGCACAAACATTTTGTGGACTGTAATGTCTTCATTGTTTCGGGTATGCAATGAAACAGCCCTAACTTGCGACTACCTTCACGGTACTTGTGTACATTATCATGTTGTCTTTACAGTGACTGTCCTCATTCAAGTGGCAATTACACAAGGGACAGTCACTGTGAGATGTCCTCATTTGTGACAAGGACAGTCACACTTAGGACATCTCATAGTGATATTCCCTTATGTAATTTCCACTTGAATGTATTGCTATTGAACCGCATTAATGCTTTTCTTCTTCAACAAATGAGGACAGTCACTGTAAAGACAACATGATAATGTACACAATTACCAATAAATGATCTTGTTAATTGATGTAACACTTTGTCTTTCTCACTCCCTATCCTTCACTAGGGTCTCTTTAGGCCAATGTTTTGACTTGATAGGGTACTTAACTATCCCTACACTCTTTAGGTATCTCTACCCAAGATCCCACTCCTTCAACTAGTGCACACCAACAAGAAATACAACGAACTCTGCTCAATACCAATCTAGCTACTAGGACACTCCTAGTCTTGTCTTCACAAATTGAAACACATTCAACTAGAACTTTACTCCATGGAGAGGCTGGCCACTAGGACCTCTATTGGTTTCAATATTACTCCTTCACCTATACTTTTCATCAGTACTTCAATCCGGTTCATCAAACCATGCCAATTGCACCCAAAAATAGGCTGCTAGCAATTAGGCCTTTGTCAAGCCTTTTTGTTTATATTAAGCCACCTAAAGGGCTTAGGATTCACATGCCCTTTATTGAGAACTCCAAGATATCTAAGGTCTTCTCCTCCTAGATTTTTTGTACACCAACTGCTACAGCCATGCCTGAAAACAAGTATTTTGACACAACTTGGACAGTCTGACTAAGAGTTTGTTTTCTTAGTAGCCAAAGAAACTCACCCAATCTTCTAATTTGACTTGGGGCTTCTTTAGATGTGTGTCTACCTCTCCATGAGATTTTAGTTGAAGCAACCAATGCATTCAACTTGTTGTAATCTTCTTGTAATGATTTGTCCTCCCTAACTGTGCTCAACTGACTCACCTAGGACATCATTGCAAACATAGAAAATGAGCTTCCCAGGGCCCTTCCTTCCAAACATATAGTACATGGAGTCTCCTAACCCATTCCAAGAGCCCGTACAAAATTGACAATGGAATGATGAGCTAAGACTCCATTTGTTCAACCTGCCTGGTTCAAACCAATGATAGGGTACTTAACAAAAGAATTAACAAACTAGTTGGAATGCTTCAAAACTCAAAAAAAACACAACACAGAATAAAAAAACAACTTGTACTAACTTTTCCAATAGACACTGTGAGCTATCTAATCCATTAATCAACTGAAAACAAAGAAACAAAAAAACTCAAGAATTCACTAAAACCGTGTTACTCTACAAATCTTCTTAATTCCAAATGTTTTTCCCCCCAACCTTTTGCACAGATTGATGGAGGCCTCTTATAGTTGATCTGATGCCTAATTCAATGGTTTCATATAGTTACATAACCATCTTACTCGAAAATGCTCCCTTGCACAAATGTTGTCAATGTTGTGAATGACAACATTGACAACTTGTTACAACCTTTGGGATTTTGGTTCAAAACTTATTGTTCAAACACCATAAGACCCTAACCATGACTTAGTTAGGCTATTTAGACCTCACATAGGCCACTTCTACACTTCTTTTCCCAATTTGACCCCTAAATGCTTCATTCCCACTTTTGCCACAATATTGGTAACTTGGGTACAAATTGGCACTTGCCTTCACAAAGGTCACACATGAGGACATCTCATAGTGATCGATTGTCCCTTGTGTAATTGCCACTTGAATGTATTGCTATTGAACCACATTAATGCTTTTCTTCTTCAACAAATGAGGACAGTCACTCTAAAGACAACATGATAATGTACACTCACTGTAAGGACAGTCACAAATGAGGACATCTCACAGTGACTGTCCCTTGTGTAATTGTCACTTGAATGTATTGCTATTGAACCACATTACTGCTTTTCTTCTTCAACAAATGAGGACAGTCACTCTAAAGACAACACGATAATGTACACTCACTGTAAGGATAGTCACAAATGAGGACATCTCACAGTGACTGTCCCTTGTGTAATTGCTGCTTGAATTACACAAGGGACAGTCATTGTGAGATGTCCTCATTTGTGACAAGGACAGTCACACATGAGGACATCTCATAGTGATTGTCCCTTGTGTAATTGCCACTTGAATGTATTGCTATTGAACCACATTAATGCTTTTCTTCTTCAACAAATGAGGACAGTCATTCTAAAGACAACATGATAATGTACACTCACTGTAAGGACAGTCACAAATGAGGACATCTCACAGTGACTGTCCCTTGTGTAATTTCTGCTTGAATTACATAAGGGACAGTCATTGTGAGATGTCCTCATTTGTGACAAGGATAGTCACACATGAGGACATCTCACAGTGATTGTCCCTTGTGTAATTGTCACTTGAATGTATTTCTATTGAACCACATTAATGCTTTTCTTCTTCAACAAATGAGGACAGTCACTCTAAAGACAACATGATAATGTACACTCACTGTAAGGACAGTCACAAATGAGGACATCTCACAGTGACTGTCCCTTGTGTAATTGCCGCTTGAATTACACAAGGGACAGTCATTGTGAGATGTCCTCATTTGTGACAAGGACAGTCACACATGAGGACATCTCACAGTGATTGTCTGTAATGTCCCCTTTTTGGCTAACTTGGAAAACAGGAACAATTACTCCACTTCTTAGACTTACTCTATCAGATACTTACAATTAAACTAAGTAATGGAGGTTACTTAAGATATCAACCGCTATTTCAGATTCAATCACAATATGTGTGCAAGATGATATTGATACCAATATGTTTAATAGCACTGTCGGATATAATGATATGAAATATGCTATGAATATGATGTTTCCTATCACTTATAGTGATAGTATAATGATGCTATGTCTGATATAAACAATATCGATATACAATCAATAAGTATTGCTTACAACAATGTATTTGTTGTGTCTGATATGATGATGTAATTATGCAAATGTGTAATATCACTATGAGTGATATGTTGCTATTTCAGATTCTGAATTATATGCTTGCAACTTCAAATATTGATGCTGTTTCTGACTATCCTTTCTATCTGTGCAATCATGGTGTTGTCTCTGATCTGCAATGATAAACTTGAAACCAAACTGCCAAAGGCAGATGCTCTATTGAGTATATCCAAATATGGATAAGTAAATAAAGTTCTAATGATGCCTTCAGTGACTGACGAGAATGCATTCTTATATTGTCTTTAACAAATGAAGAGATGCTATGAATGAGACGTGTCTTGTTTCTTCCTCCATGTCCCTTTGTTAATCACACCTTTCCATAATCCGACAGTTCACATAATATTATTTCATTATTTTCTGATCATAGATAACTCCCAGATTGACTCAATATCAAATCTTTTTATGAAGGTAATCTTCCCTAATTGGTAGTGCAACCAGTAGTTAACATCCATTGTGTTTGTATTAGTTTGGTCTAACTATCATTAGTATTTAGTCAATCGATATTAACTCTTGCCTTATCCCATATTGTTATGATTATATCCAATCTTTCTACTCTGATATAAGTCGATATCATTTTCTGATAATTTTCCATTTATTGGTTGATTGCTGGTAATGGAGTTTGATCTTCAAATTGACTTCCATTCCTGTTAATACTTAAGGATACATTGTACTTATTATCCATGACTGATGCCTCATTCATCAATAGCTTGTGATATAATCACTGATGCTTTTGTGTTTCTACAAGATGTGGTTTATCTCAGACAATCGATAATCTTTCAATCCTTTAGTCGATATCCTCCTATGTGGTGTCTATTGATATAGATAGTAGAATTCAATCTAGTTTATGTTATTGTCATGATAACATAGGAAGTGATGGTGCATATTTGCTAGCGGGTCTTCATATTTGATATTGCTTTATCGGATATGTCATTGTCTAAACTTGTGCAATTAATGATTATTTATAATATATGAATGGTTATCCTTCTTGCTTATCAATACATCTTCTGAAACACATAGCGACCTATCCCTTATTCATATCATGTTGATCTTGACTTCATAGTATTTGGTTCATTAATCATCCTCTCATGGTATCGATGTGTAATGACTAGTGATTGTTGTATCACTTCTTCATTCCTCATCGTGATAGATAATGCAGATGTTTAATGTAGATGTATATCAATTACAGATATTCGATATTGCTTTAAACGTTATTATTATTATTATTATTATTATTAATGTTATTGTTATTATTAAATATTATAATTAATGATGTTAGTAATATTAATAATATTATAATAAATATTATTATAGTGATAACATATTGTTTTATATTGAGAGGTTTATTAATATTATTTATATATTAAAATTATTATATCAATAATTGATTTAATATTATTACTTAATATATTATTATAATATAATATATATAATTTATTAATAATTATTTATTATTAATTTATATTATAATTATAATCATAATTATATTATTTATTAATATTTTAATATTATTTAATTAACATATTACTTATTATGCTAACTATATATTATTATTATCTTTTGATAATAATTATATATTATTGTTATATACCGTTAATAATAGATTATTATATATCATCTAATCATTTTATTATTATACTAAGTTCAATATGTCATGGCTCACGACATTGTCCCTTGTGTAATTGCCACTTGAATGTATTGCTATTGAACCACATTAATGCTTTTCTTCTTCAACAAATGAGGACAGTCACTCTAAAGACAACATGATAATGTACACTCATTGTAAGGACAGTCACAAATGAGGACATCTCACAGTGACTGTCCCTTGTGTAATTGCCACTTGAATTACACAAGGGACAGTCATTGTGAGATGTCCTCATTTGTGACAAGGACAGTCACACATGAGGACATCTCACAGTGATTGTCCCTTGTGTAATTGCCACTTGAATGTATTGCTATTGAACCACATTAATGCTTTTCTTCTTCAACAAATGAGGACAGTCACTCTAAAGACACCATGATAATGTACACTCACTGTAAGGACAGTCACAAATGAGGACATCTCATAGTGACTGTCCCTAGTGTAATTGCCACTTGAATGTATTGCTATTCAGCCACATTAATGCTTTTCTTCTTCAACAAATGAGGATAGTCACTCTAAGGACAACATGATAATGTACACTCACTGTAAGTGTACATTATCATGTTTTATTACAAATGGACCTTATGTTGGTCAGGATATAAGTGCAAAAAAAAAAAGGAACGTTGTCATTTGTGTTTTCAACAGCGCCGAGAGAGATTCCCTCCGCGAAATCAAGTGGGTTATCATTTATGTTTTGAACAAAGCGGGTTGTCATTTGTGTTTTGAACAGCACTGAGAGAGATTCCCTCTGCGAAATCAAGCGGGTTGTCATTTGTGTTTTCAACAGCGCCGAGAGAGATTCCCTCCGCAAAATCACAGCTACAATTTCTGAGTACGTTGGGTTTGTTTTTCTTTTGTCATTATTATTTAATCTGGTATTCAGCTGTTAGAGAGCTAAAATACCCAGAAATGAGGACATATCTATGTTGAATTTATTGTTAGCGGCTTTGGTTATTTAGAATGCTTCCCCACAATACTTAATTACACAAGGGACAGTCACTGTGAGATGTCCTCATTTGTGACAAGGACAGTCACACATGAGGACATCTCATAGTGACTGTCCCTTGTGTAATTGCCACTTGAATGTATTGCTATTCAACCACATTTATGGGCCCGTTTGGACCATGACACATAGTAGCATCTACAGAGAAGAATATCCTAGGTGTAACAAGTTGTAAGAATATACCAACAGTTCTAAGAAGTTCCCTAGCACGTAGTAGCATCTACAGAGAAGAATATACAACATTAGGGCAGCCACTGTAAAGACAACATGATAATGTATACTCATTGTATGTGTACATTATCATGTTGTCTTTACAGTGACTGACCTCATTCAAGTGGCAATTACACAAGGGACAGTCACTGTGAGATGTCCTCATTTGTGACAAGGACAGTCACACATGAGGATATCTCACAGTGACTGTCCCTTGTGTAATTGCCACTTGAATGTATTGCTATTCAACCACATTTATGGGCCCGTTTGGACCACGCCACACAGTAGCATCTACAGAGAAGAATATCCCAGGTGTAACAAGTTGTAAGAATATACCAACAGTTCTAAGAAGTTCCCTAGCACATAGTAGCATCTTCTAATTGTCTATACCACTTCACAAGGTATTGTTTGCACACATTGTTTTTGGTTCTTTTGATGACCCTTGTTTTGAAATTGCTATTAGGCCTTGTAGCTTATATGTTTTGATTGTTGGAGAGCTTCTAAAGCTAAGCAAGAAGACCATTGCACGAGTTATAGCCGCGCGCTCAGGTTTGAAAATTGTATGTTTTTTAATCTAATGTATATTTTAACTAGACTTTTAGCTTATTTTTGCTGTATATTTTAATCTAAAGGGAATCATGGATGTGAACTTGAAAGAATTTTGTACTTAGTTCTTATGGAGAGAATAGTAGTAGTTTACGGTCTAATATCAAATAGAGTTTTCCAATTACAGAAAGTTAATGAATTCTAATAGCTTATATGTTTTGATTGCTGGAGAGCTTCTAGAGCTAAGCAAGAAGACCATTGCATGAGTTATAGCCACGCGCTCAGGTTTGAAAATTGTATATATTTTAATCTAATGTATATTTTAATCCTTTTGCCATGTCATGTAATATGTCTTGCCTTGTAGCTTATATGTTTTGAAATTGCTGTTAGGCCTTGTAGCTTATATGTTTTGATTGCTAGAGAGCTTCTAGAGCTAAGCAAGAAGACCATTGCACTAGTCGTAGCCACGCGCTCAGGCATGAAAATTGTATATTTTTTAATCTAATGTATATTTTAACTAGACTTTTAAAATATTAAAGGATTTAACTAGGTCTAAGAAGATTTGTGTACTTTTGACAATTTTGCTTAGTCACTGAAAGTTGTAGACCGAAGTTTTCATAGCCCAATTTTTGCTTCCTGCGAAGAACGATCATGTCAGATAATATAAGTGAAGAACAAAATAGGGAGACAATCGCTAGATTGTGGTCTAACTTGAAAAGAAAAGGTGATGGAAAATGTTATTGTCCCTGCAAAATTTGTAAGGGCTTAAACCGTAGAAGACTGCTAATCAAAACAGTTAAGAGACATTGTAGGGAGAATGGTCACATTGAAGGGGGGCATGACTATCATCCACTGGTAAGTTGTTCATTGTATCATTTTAACAATTTATATACATATGAAATCACTTGATGATGAGTTGAAGATCATGGTTTATTTATGTTAATCAATTTTATATAGGTTGATCTCCTTAGGGAAGTACATGATATGGAGGAACATGGGGGTGCGAATATCCAAGGTGAAGATAATGATCCCATGGAAGATGACGATCATGTGCCAGAAAATACAATTGAAGATGATGGTATAAATACATTGATCCATGACACATTTAGTCCAAGCGGATCTGATCATGATGATGATGATAGCCTCGATGTACCTCTACTTGAGAAGGCATACGAGCCCCTATACAAAGACTCCCAAACAACTCTTCTCTCTGCTGTATTGTTGTTGTTGAACTTGAAGGTTATGAATGGTTTATCCAACATAACAATGTCACGTATGTTAAGGTATGTCATATATGTCTTTATAGTTAACAAAGGGTGAATAATGTACCACTAATATTGTTTATATTAACAACTTATATTTTTTGCTGTAGATTGATAGGCGAGTTTTTGTTACCACCATCAAATATTCTACCTCGCTCATATCGAGAATTATCTGCTATTATGAAAGATATTGGAATGGAGTATCAAGCAATACATGCTTGTCCCAATGATCATATTATATATTATAAAGAACATGAATTTGCAACACAATGCCCTGTATGTCATACGAGTAGATATCGAATAGATCGAATAACAAAAAAGGTGCCTCACAAGGTTCTTCGTTACATCCCCATTATTCCACGGATGCGACAATTATTCAGGTGTACTAGCTTGGCACAATTTATGGATTACCATGCACGCAATAGAAGTCGAGATGACATTATTCAAATCCATACGGATGGTTTGAAATTTATGCACATAGAGGAAAAGTGGCAACACTTCAAAGAAGAACCTCGTAATCTCAGGCTTTCATTGGCAGCGGATGGTGTCAATCCATTTGGAGAGATGAGATCTGTTTGCTCGGTGTGGCCTGTTTTTGTTATCAACAATAACATTCCTCCGTGGATGTCAATAAAGAGGGAGCACATTATGTTGGCAATGATTGTTCCAGGTATTTTATCATTTGATAGTTATTAATTTACATGTACTTACAAATCTTACAGTAAAATGGTCACAATAATTATGTAATGTTATTATTCATTCAAGTAGGTAAATATCAAGTTAAAGATATGAATGTATATATTGAGCCTCTTATTGACGAGTTGGTGGAGTTATGGAACGGTGTCACTATGTATGATGTGTCTAGACCAATAGGACAAAGACAATTTCAATTCCATGCAATACTTGTATGGACAATACATGATGCCCTAGGGCTAACACATTTTTGTGGTATGTTATAGTGAATTCAAGTTGCGCATGATAATTCTAATTATAAAAATCAACATATTTAATAATCCAATTATATCATTATCTTGTAGGTCTTCAAACAAAGGGAAAATTTTCATGTCCAGTTTGTGGTCCAAAGATGAAATCTCGTCATTCAAAAAGTTTAGGAAAGCATGTGTTTGATGAGTACAGACACTTCCTCCACAGGAATCATAAGTATCGAAGTATGGAAAACATCTTTTCAATGGGAAAGAAGAGACTAAATCAAAGCCACGAAGAATGACACCTCGCCTATGGAAGTTGGAATATAATAGAATTAATCGTCGAGGTAATGTCATTCCACTTAATGGTTTATGTTTGTAATTTATATATTTCTATTGTGATTTTTGTTTACTAATTATGTAATTGATGATCGTGAAGGTCGTCAAGGCACTACTGACAACCTTCCAAAGGGACTAAAAAGCTATCCCAGACAATTTAGTAGGTTGCCCTACTACGAGGACCTACAAATTGTGCATTTGTTTGATCTTATGCATGTTGGAAAGAATATAACAGAGACATTGTGGAAAATACTGGATGGAAGGCATGACAAAGAAAAAATTATCAAAATTTGTAATGACATTCATGAATCCAATCATGCACTGAAGAATTTTATTCACTCAAATAGCAATAGAGATCATATTAATATAAGTGCCCTTCCTTGGTTATTAACGGAGCAGCAAAGTGATGCCATAAAAGAAGTCATACGAAAAATTCAATTTCCCACAGGATTTGCTGGGAACATAAGCAATCTCATATCAAAGAAAAGTGAATTTGGGCTAGGGCTCAAAATGCATGATTGGCATACTTTCATCAAGGTAAGTTATGTTCTTCTGTATTTACAATATATTCATAAACTATGTGTACTGTTCATTATGTTATGTTAGAAAATAATGAAATGATTGGTTTATAATTACTGCAGTACGTGCTACCTCTATCTCTCCCAGAGCACTTCAACAATAACATCAAACAAGTGATATATGATCTTGGAAAATACATGAGGTAAGCAGTAATATCTGTTCAATTTGTTGTATATATTTATTATATTCACGATTTGTTTTTCTTGCTATGTAATCTATTGTATATTATTTTGTAAAGTCTCGTATTTATATATTTTTTGTGACTTGAATCTCTTAATGTAGGTTGTTTTCATCTAAAGAAATCCATAAAGAAGATATAAACTATTGGAAGAGAAGAATTCCTCATTTACTGTGTGAAATGTAAAAGTGTCTACCTCCAACTTTTTTCAATGCACAAGAACACTACCTCATACACCAAGTTGAGGAGATTGAATTGTGTGGACCTGTACACACTAGGTCAATGTGTATGGTTGAGAGGCACTTGAAATCTTTGAAGGCTTTGGTTCGACAAAGAGCACATCCTGAGGGTTCTATGGTAGAGGGATACATGGTATACCAGACTATGGTGTACATTACTGAATATCTTCCTAAGTTTGCTTCAAATATCCATGTAGATCGCATTTGGGATCTCGACCCTTTTAAAAAATTCAAAGGGGAGTACTTGATGGGGAAAGGTAGATTGAGGAAAGTGACAGGTAATAAATTATAAGATGTTATTGTAATAAATTATTTCTTAATCTTCAAAATAAATCGGTTGTAAGTCGTCTATTTTTTTTTTGTACAGTTGCTCGAGAGTGGGATGCACTACATTTGTATATTGCAAACAATCTTGATTGGTTGACGGTATGGATTGAACGATGTCAACATTCTGGTCACACATTAACATGGGAAGGTGTATCTTCATTGGTTAAAGAAGCTCATCGTAATGGAGATTCTAATGTTACGCAAAGGGAAATAGATTTAGCATATGGTTTAAGAGATTTCCAGGTACGTACAAAATTATTAATCACCCGTATGTTTATCAACTCACGATATAATAATTTTTACATGTTTCACATATTATTGCAGGTTAAACACCACAAGGGTATGTTCTGTAATGGTCAAAAATTTCACGTCAAAGTGTTGGATGACACGAAGAAAACTTGTGATTCTGGAATAACTGCAGTCTTTCAAGTGACTAATATTTCATCTAAAAATGACTTAGATCCTCAAGAGTCTAAAAATCAATACTATGGCATTTTGGATGATATACTTGAGTGCGACTTTAGTTCCTTCAAATTAGTACTCTTTGTTGTCAAATGGTACAGGCTACGACTTAATCCAAATGATCCTAATAGAACTGTTATTGAACATGATAATGGATTTACAATGGTTAATACAAGGTCGTTTGAGCCAGTTGGGGATGAGCCCTATGTTCTTCCAAGCCAATGTGAGCAGGTATTTTACTCAGAGGTTTCACATAAACCGGGTTGGTCATTTGTTGTTAGACATGAACCGAGAGGAAGGCCGATAAAGTATAATGCGATGGAAGAAGAAGATACCGAAGAAGTAGAAGATGATGTAGATGATGATCACGATCGACAATTATTGGATGATGTTCCTGAGACAAATTTTCATGAAGAAGAAGAAGAAGATGATGATGATGATGCTGCTACTGATGATGATGATGAAGATGATGTTGATGTTGATGATGATGATGTTGATGATGACGACAATGACGACAACGATGATGATGATGACGACGACGACGACGACGACGATGATGATGATGATGATGATGAGGATGATGATGATGAAATTTAAAGGTATGCCATCAATCCTTAATGTATTTAATATTCATTTCTTGATAGAAATATATTTGTCTTAAATGGTTACATAGTTTATTCATTATCTATTTAAAAGCTACAAGTTTCAACTACAAACGAGGCTACTATTATGGGGGGTGGTACATACTATTAAACCAACTTCTAATCAATGACTCCAACATACCATTTAGTTATTAAATTTTTGGCTAACATTTTTATACTTGATCTTTGACACAGGGGCACAATATGGAGCAACCGCCCGAAGGTGATGGTGATGATATTCCTAGCTCATCTACACATGAGCAGGTAAAACTCATTGTAATTGTGCAAACTAGATAGAAGCAAAATGTTATTTTTTTTAATGTTATTTTCTTCATTGTTTTGGAGTAATTTTGATAATACTAATACTATTGTTGTCACAGAGGGCCGGTGGTCAGAGAGAGGGAAAGCAACCTGCAGTCCCTCAGGAGTCCCCCCTTGTGGACCCTTTTTTTATTGATTTAGCAGAGACCGATGACCCGATCGGTTCCATTAAAAAACTGCTAAAGAAAATTGGGAAAGAACTTCTACGTTTGGTATCCATACATCCTCAGACTCAGGAAATAAAAGACAGGGTAGCTGAGTTGTTGCGCACTTCTGAAAACTTTAAAGTAAGTATTAATGAAATTTTTAATTATTACAAGAGTTCAATAATGGTTTTTATGTTATGCTCTTTTATGACATTAATTAAAATATGGATGCATTGTCTTTACAGAGTTATTTGCGTAATTTTGAACCCCATTCCCATGATGAGGCCGGTACTGCAAGTGGTTCAGGTAGATCACATGTTCCATTCCCCACTTGTGTTTTCCACTGAATATATATAGGAATGATCATAATCATTGACAATACATGCTCGAACAATCTTTTTTTTTAATGCTCTAACAATCTTGTCCATGCTAGTCCACGCGTTCTATATTTATGCATGCTCTAACAATTTTATTCTTCAGCTCCTTTCCATGATGATATGACAACGATGCCTCCATCCAGGACAGCCACAAATGTCTTGCCGACTGCCATGTCAACAACACACAGCCTAAATGCACCAACTGTTGCACCATCTACTAGTACACAAATCCCTCTTTTTCTCTCTTTTGTTATGTGTTTAAGTGTTATGTGTTTACGATGTAGATCCCTTGATTGTGTTTGTGCCATGGGTGCTCTGCACTAATTTATTTCCCTTGAAGTATTATTTCTTGGAGGCATTTGATAATGGTTTTCATTTTTTGCAATAGGAGATGCAACAACTCCCGATGCAACATCATTTCCTGGATGTTCTCGTGTTCCTAGTACGGGAACGGTGAAGGATTGTGTATTGATCATCAGCGAGGATGAAGGCATTCCCTTAAAAGTAGCCAAAGTTCTAGGTACTTTAAAGTTATTACTATTCTATAGTGATATAATAGTAATTTAGTTTTTGATCACTCTTCATCGACTAATGATCCCATGATTATTTTGTAGGGAATGATATTTTTTGGCGAAAACTTGGTGACGAGTGTTTGCGGATATTCGGGCCCACCCTATGTACATGGTGGAACATCATATCCTAACTAAAACCCCAAACCACTATTTTGATTTCATATCATTGCTAGAATAGTTTTGCTTTTCATCAATTTCTTGAACTATATTAAAGGTAGCTTCTCTTCATTTATGAGTCTAACATGTTTTTTTTTACTTAAAAGGTGGAATAACCAAGATAAAAAGTTGAAGGATGATCTTGTACATAGTATGACCCAGATTTTTGGACCTCGTGCATTCGAGAGAAACAAGCTCCTTGAAAAAGCTGGTTTATATTTGAAGTATATTAGGGACCAGTACAGGAAATATTTAGAGGTTAACCCAAGGCACGAGCGTCCATCCTGTGTTCTTGAGGCTGAGTGGCAGGCTTTGATTTTGGATGGAAAGTATAAAGCCGACATGAAAAAAGGAATTACGCCAGTAGAGAGTAGAGCAAGGTATGTGATACTTTTGAGAATGTAATTATGTACTAATTAACCTCTAAATTTTTCCTGTAATTATGTACTAATTAACCTCTAAATTTTTCCTGTACTGGTCTCTAACATATTTCAAACTTTTCATAGATTGCCTGACACATCAAAGGCAACAAAGGCAAGATTAGAAAAGCACGGGACACACAAGCTCGGCTCTGGTGGTTTTTCCAAACTTCAAGCACGAGTTGTAAGTATTAGTAAATCAAAACTTGTATCAATTTTTTTATATATTGCAAGGAAATTTTTTTTGATCAAACAATGCAAGTAAAATTCACCATACCAAGCAAAAATGTAGGGGTCAGAGTTCAATAGATGCCTCACAGAAGAGGACAAGAGAATTGGCTTCCAACAAGGCTATAGAGCCATGGCTGAACGGCTACGAGCTGAAATCAGTGTGCAAGGTTCAAATAATGATGCATCTGAGCCACAGGTAAATAAGCTAAATGAAATTTATTTCAAATTGAATACTTTACCAATTAGTCTATTTGATGTTAAGTTCTAATATAAAGTGAGTATATCTGTTTTAACAAAGCAATGATAACAATGTGTAGGATATTGGAATGCAGCCTGACAATCCTTCTACACAATCTATGCATAATGAAGGTTCGCATGATGTGCATCCTAGTGGTGGAGGTATACATTTGCTATTAAAATTTTTATATGTAATTACAATTGGTGTTTGGATTAATGTAACATTTTGTATAGCAACTGTAGAGGATCGAGGGGTCGGTGCTCATGAGCATGTTGAGGTTGAGTCTAGACAAAATGATGTGGCCAGATCAGGTAATTAAAGAGTGCCACAGTTATGTTCTTTAAAATAATTAAATACTTGTAACAATTATAATTAAATATTTTAAATTTAACTCTTTTATTTGTTATTGTAGAGGACCCCCCTTTGCAACAGCATAGGAATTTGAGATCATCAAGAACAGAGAACAAAACAACTAATGAGGGGGGTATTGATGATAACACTGATGCTCCTCTTAGAGCTTACATAGAAAAAAAAATTAGAAAGAGAAAAAAGAAATGATTGTCATCTAAATACCTTAATTGATAATGACTGAATTTTATGTCTCAATGAATTTAATTATGTGCTAATGAATGTTCATGAATTATGTGTTTATTTTCATATTGATGAATGTTGCGTGTTAACGAATCTAATGTGTTAATGAATGTTATCATGTGATATTGATTGAATGTTACATTTTATTAATAATTGAAAGAATGAATGAATGTTAGATGTTAACAGGGAATGTAGAGTGATGTTAGGGGGAGGGGGGTGGGGCCAAATGAGCTTCCACCTTCACGTGGTTGGCCCTGTTTAGTAGAGAATATTAAACTATATTCTTGAAACAAAGTGAAGCTCAATAAGATACTAAATGAGTCAAAATGGTTATCAAGGTCCTCTATCCATAAGATACTTGTAGTCAAAATGGTTATTAAAAAGATACTTGTAGTCAAAATGGTTATCTAGGTCCTCTATCCATTCCATAAGTTCTTCACCATTCAAACTTCCTCCATAACAAGGAATGTTCTCTAGGTTAGTCATGAAGCCTAGTATGGACTCTCTGTCAGATAGAGCCACTATTTCAGAGCCTTTTCTGTGCATTTCCTTCAAGCACTGTACAGTGTATGGATGTGAAAGGGAGGGCAGACCAGTGTGGACGTTAGAGTATTTATATCTTATGCTTTGAGAGTTTATTTGGTAGATTCAAGACACCTTATATCAAAGTTATTCCTTTTTCTTATCTGTTGTTCTGTCAAACCCTCATTTTTTGGGTTATTGCATTCAAATGGCCTTAACTTGCAAATAAACCATAGGATATCCTCTGTTCTTTGTAAAATGCAAGTTAAGGGGGTTTATTTTCATATTTTAAAAGCTTTGGAATAGGATACTAAGCCAGAGAATTTTGAGAGCAAGCCCTAGGTCAAGAATCTCAATGTTCTTGACTAGGAGTTGATGGATTATGCAAGATCAGAGGGTAGCGGCAAGTAAAGGACCTCAAACCTTGTTGAATCTAGATCTTTAGAGCATGGTGGACATCTTCAAACTCTAATCTTGGTTTCATGCACCCATTTTCAATGCCTTGTTTTGGAACCCACACCCAAAGGCATGCATTAGGTCTGCGGACTCAATAAGGACATTGATATGCTGGAGTGGAGTCAGGGTCTAGGAGTTGGAGGATTGTTAGAACATCAAAAAGGGTACTCAAAAAACATATAAGTTCATAAGGTCCTTTGTCAAATTGAAGAGTTATTGCTGCAGAACAGGTTTTGGAGACCTACTAGAGTCACTAGGTCTATTTGGACCCGTTTGGACCACGACACACAGTAGCATCTACAGAGAAGAAGTTTGGTATGCAATGGTCTTGAAACCTCCTGAGAAATTCTTGGTATGCATTTTTGTGGTGCAAAAGCTTCGTTGAAAGAGAAAAAGAAGAAAAGAATAGAAATGATTTTTTTTCTTTTTATGTCATATACTGTAACCAGCTACTTATAACTTGCAAAAATTATTATAACCATTTGAAATTGAAACTTGGTTTAATGTGAAACTGAGAACTTCTTTATTAGAGATTTCTGTGATTTAGATTCAGACATCAAGAACATTGTTTGCCTAATATTGTGATTAATGTTTATTTATTAATATCTCATACTGACAAACAATTGATAATTGTAGGGAAAATGTCATTGGGGGTCTTTGAGGATCCACCAGAAGCCAAGGAGAAAATGTATTCAAATGCTAAAGATGGTGTAACAGTCCTTACAGCTGTTGAACCTTGCTGTGTAGATCATCTCCGATTCTCCAAGTTCAACAGGACTGTGGTATTCCTTTGGATACTTCTAATGGTAAATTTCAGACATCAAGTTCTTTTCGTATGAAACTACTACATTTGTAATCTGTAGTTTTAAACTTTTAGTTTATAAATGTTCATCAGCTTTAGTTCGTATGCTGCCATTTCAAGTATGATTAATGAAGTTACCTTTATCACAGGATGAAAGTGAGCAGTCAGCATACTGGTACGGAGCTGGCAGCATTGATACGGTGACTAGGGCATCGTTTAATGGTGGTATTGTGTTTTCTCGTATTTAGGGCATCGGCCTTTTGAAGCATTGCCTTCATCTTTCTTAAGTCTGAGTTTTAAGTTTGTTTATCTCTCTCGGCGCTGTTGAAAATACAAATGACAACATTCTTGTTTGTTTTGCCCTTATATCCCGATGTGATTTCGCAGAGGGTTACGACACTGTTGAAAACACAAATGAAAACACAAATCCCTTGTGTAATTGCCACTTGAAGGAGGACAGTCACTGTAAAGACAACATGATAATGTACAATTACAGTGAGTGTACATTATCATGTTGTCTTTAGAGTGACTATCCTCATTTGTTGAAGAAGAAAAGCATTAATGTGGCTGAATAGCAATACATTCAAGTGGCAATCACACAACGGACAGTCACTGTGAGATGTCCTAATTTGTGACTGTCCTTACAGTGAGTGTACATTATCATGTTGTCTTTAGAGTGACTGTCCTCATTTGTTGAAGAAGAAAAGCATTAATGTGGTTCAATAGCAATACATTCAAGTGGCAATTACACAAGGGACAATCGATCACTGTGAGATGTCCTCATGTGTGACTATCCTTATCACAAATGAGGACATCTCACAATGACTGTCCCTTCTGTAATTGCCACTTGAATGAGGACAGTCACTGTAAAGACAACATGATAATGTACACATACAATGAGTGTACATTATCATGTTGTCTTTATAGTGGCTGCCCTCATGTTGTATATTCTTCTCTATAGATGCTACTATGTGCTAGGGAACTTCTTAGAACTGTTGGTATATTCTTACAACTTGTTACACCTGGGATATTCTTCTCTGTAGATGCTACTGTGTGCTGTGGTTCAAACGGGCCCATAAATGTGGTTGAATAGCAATACATTCAAGTGGCAATTACACAAGGGACAGTCACTGTGAGATGTCCTCATGTGTGACTATCCTTGTCACAAATGAGGACATCTCATAGTGACTGTCCCATTGTGTAATTGTCACTTGAATGAGGACAGTCACTGTAAAGACAACATGATAATGTACACAAGTACCGTGAAGGTAGTTGCAAGTTAGGGCTGTTTCATTGCATACCCGAAACAATGAAGATGTTACGGTCCACAAAACGTTTGTGCTTGAAAGATGAACAAATAAAATTAAACTTCTAAATAACCAAAGCCGCTAACAATAAATTCAACACAGATATGTCCTCATTTCTGGGTATTTTAGCTCTGTAACAGCTGAATACCAGATTACATAATAATGACAAAAGAAAAATAAACCCAACGTACTCAGAAATTGTAGCTGTGATTTCGCGGAGGGAATCTCTCTCGGCACTGTTGAAAATACAAATGACAACGTTTCTCTACATTATCATGTTGCCTTTACAGTGACTGTCCCTTGTGTAATTGCCACTTGAAGGAGGACAGTCACTGTAAAGACAACATGATAATGTACACTTACAGCCCGTGTACATTATCATGTTGTCTTTAGAGTGACTATCCTCATTTGTTGAAGAAGAAAAGCATTAATGTGGCTGAATAGCAATACATTCAAGTGGCAATCACACAAGGGACAGTCACTGTGAGATGTCCTCATTTGTGACTGTCCTTACAGTGAGTGTACATTATCATGTTGTCTTTAGAGTGACTGTCCTCATTTTTTGAAGAAGAAAAGCATTAATGTGGTTCAATAGCAATACATTCAAGTGGCAATTACACAAGGGACAATCGATCACTGTGAGATGTCCTCATGTGTGACTATCCTTGTCACAAATGAGGACATCTCACAATGACTGTCCCTTCTGTAATTTCCACTTGAATGAGGACAGTCACTGTAAAGACAACATGATAATGTACACATACAATGAGTGTACATTATCATGTTGTCTTTACAGTGGCTGCCCTCATGTTGTATATTCTTCTCTGTAGATGCTACTATGTGCTAGGGAACTTCTTAGAACTGTTGGTATATTCTTACAACTTGTTACACCTAGGATATTCTTCTCTGTAGATGCTATTGTGTGCCGTGGTCCAAACAGGCCCATAAATGTGGTTGAATAGCAATACATTCAAGTGGCAATTACACAAGGGACAGTCACTATGAGATGTCCTCATGTGTGACTGTCCTTGTCACAAATGAGGACATCTCACAGTGACTGTCCCTTGTGTAATTGCCACTTGAAGGAAAAAAGCATTAATGTGGTTCAATAGCAATGTATTCAAGTGGCAATTACACAAGGGATAATCACTCTGAGATTTCCTCATTTGTGACTATCCTTACAGTGAGTGTACATTATCATGTTGTCTTTACAGTGACTGTCCTCATTTGTTGAAGGAAAAAAGCATTAATGTGGTTCAATAGTGATGCAGAGTAGGCAGGGCTTTTAGAATATACAAATATACATCCTTAACTCTCATTCCACCAAGGAAGAAGGAATTCCAATGGTTGAAACGTGAGTTAAGGTCTTTACATCAGTCAAACCCTGAAAATGAGGGTTTGTAAACAATGCATAGAAAATTTGAAATAACTTAGATATAAAACAAAGAGAATCAATCAAACCAACTTCCAAAGCATCAGATGTCACTATTACAACTTCCAGACAAATTTTATCATCCAACCACCATCCGTACAGCCGTACAGAGTTCATTTTTCACCAGAAATGCACTAAAACAGGGTTATTTTTATTTTTTATGAAAGCAAAATGATTACAATACTGGTTCTCTGTCTGTCTTCGACCATTTGAAGCCTAAAATAGGCTCTCCAAATGTTGGTTCAACCATCTAGGTGGTTAGAACAGTTTATCCAACAAATGTCAACTTTGCTAAGCAACTTTTAAAGTTGCATTACAACTTTGCAAACAACTTTGCCGAGAAGGTTAAAAATGTGTTGTGAAACTTTAGGAACCTTATTAAAGTTATTTTGGACCTTCAAACTTCTTAACAACATCTAAAAGACACCTAATAAACACTTACTATGCTCATTTCATCCAAGGACTCAAAAGATGCCCAAGGTTTATAAGTCACCAAGGGGTCTTGTGTCCAACAAGTGGATGTTTATAAGGAGATAAAATCAATCCTTAATATTTATTACAAACCAAGAAAACATCTAAAAATCCTATTCTAATTTATTGTCATTCAAAAAGACTCTGATTTGTCATTCAAAAAGACTCTGATTTGTCAATCAAAAGGACCTTTCACCAGTCAATCCTTCAAAGCTCCAAGGTGAAAATCTTATGTTCCAATTGATAGGATTTGACTCCTTGGCTTCATGGCAACTTCCTTCAATCATGGTGTCTTTGGCTTGCATTAGGGATGACCCTGCATCAAATAGCAATGCATTCAAGTGGCAATTACACAAGGGACAGTACATGCCCATTAAAGTTGGTGTTTTGTTATCCAGCATGACAATGGAGACAACATACTCTGTGTCAATTTTACTGATCAAATTTCCGTCCGCCAGGCAAAGCAACAATCTGGGTATGATAAGGTGAAATTTTGTAGTCCTTTTGGGTATGATAACAGTTCCAGTTTCCAATAAGATGGTTCATTTTTATAATCTAGCTTCAATTTCTCTTGTGAAAATCTTTTTTTCATTTTATGGGTGGTAAAATATAATTATTATGCTAGAGGTGTGTACTTATGGATGATAATGAAACAAAATGATAAGATTTAAGACTCTTGTTTTTTTTTTAAATAGCAATTTAAGTTTCCTTCTATTATAAATTACTGTTTTTCTATTTTTTAATGTATCTTTCCAGATCTTTTATATCAATTTTATTTATGAAATATAAATATATTAATAATGTTTTAGTGTTTTTAGGATTAGTTTATATCAATTCTATGTATCATCATTCGTCATTCAATTGTCAGTATTATTAATTTAGACTGTGCAATTGTAGAACTACTCGAATATGGGTTGGATGGATACTCAAGCAGGGGAACCCTCCTCAAATATCTCAAGCAGTGAACTTGGAAAAATGTGTCCTGAAGGAACCCTTTCCATCAGAGAGATAAAAGTACAAACAAGTAAAAGAAGCAGGCTCTGCAAATATGTTTTTGAGAAGAAAAATGATAGATTATTCGAGTATGGTTCATGAGGTATATCTAAAAAGACATTTTTTTTCTTATTATAATAAAAGAGGAAGTTGTGAATGTCAAAGTTGAGTGAAACAAAAATTATTTTCATCAAATTTTGTCAAGCTTGCTTTTGGGAATAGTTTCTTACAATATTGCTATTAAGATTTTTATTGTGTAGTTTTTAGATTAGGTTTATAAAATTATATTTCATGAGTAGTGATTCATATTAATCAATTAACGATACTTTTGGAAGGTATTTTCAATGTGTCAAATTTTGATATTTTTACAAGAATTAGATTGTGTAATTTTTTTAATTAAAGTCATTGACTCATATTTCATAAATAATAGTTCTCATGAATCCATCTCTTATAAGATTGAATAGTCTATTTAGGAAGTATTTCTGATAGTATGTCAAATTATGATATTACTATTACCATTAGATTGCATGGCTTTGAAGTCAACCTCGTTGACCCATATTCTTCTCTGTAGATGCTACTATGTGCTAGGGAACTTCTTAGAACTGTTGGTATATTCTTACAACTTGTTACACTTGGGATATTCTTCTCTGTAGATGCTACTATCTGCCGCGGTCCAAATGGGCCCATAAATGTGGTTGAATAGCAATACATTCAAGTGGCAATTACACAAGGGACAGTCACTATGAGATGTCCTCATGTGTGACTGTCCTTGTCACAAATGAGGACATCTCACAGTGACTGTCCCTTGTGTAATTTCCACTTGAATGAGGACAGTCACTGTAAGACAACATGATAATGTACACATACAATGAGTGTACATTATCATGTTGTCTTTACAGTGGCTGCCCTCATGTTGTATATTCTTCTCTATAGATGCTACTATGTGCTAGGGAACTTCTTAGAACTGTTGGTATATTCTTACAACTTGTTACACCTGGGATATTCTTCTCTGTAGATGCTACTGTGTGCTGTGATCCAAACGGGCCCATAAATGTGGTTGAATAGCAATACATTCAAGTGGCAATTACACAAGGGACAGTCACTGTGAGATGTCCTCATGTGTGACTGTCCTTGTCACAAATGAGGACATCTCACAGTGACTGTCCCTTGTGTAATTGCCACTTGAATGAGGACAGTCACTGTAAAGACAACATGATAATGTACACAAGTATCGTGAAGGTAGTTGCAAGTTAGGGCTATTTCATTGCATACCTGAAACAATGAAGATGTTATGGTCCACAAAATGTTTGTGCTTGAAAGATGAACAAATAAAATTAAACTTCTAAATAACCAAAGCCGCTAACAATAAATTCAACACAGATATGTCCTCATTTCTGGGTATTTTAGCTCTGTAACAGCTGAATACCAGATTACATAATAATGACAAAAGAAAAATAAACCCAATGTACTCAGAAATTGTAGCTGTGATTTCACGGAGGGAATCTCTCTCGGCACTGTTGAAAATACAAATGACAACATTTCTCTACATTATCATGTTGCCTTTACAGTGACTGTCCCTTGTGTAATTGCCACTTGAAGGAGGACAGTCACTATAAAGACAACATGATAATGTACACTTACAGCCCGTGTACATTATCATGTTGTCTTTAGAGTGACTATCCTCATTTGTTGAAGAAGAAAAGCATTAATGTGGCTGAATAGCAATACATTCAAGTGGCAATTACACAAGGGACAGTCACTGTGAGATGTCCTCATTTGTGACTATCCTTACGGTGAGTGTACATTATCATGTTGTCTTTATAGTGACTGTCCTCATTTGTTGAAGGAAAAAAGCATTAATGTGGTTCATTAGCAATGTATTCCTAGCATCTGTACCTGCATCTCTCTTATATACTACAAGTTGCTTGCCATCAGAAATTGCAGTTCCCTCACGTGACATTGATGGTGAAGTGTTCTTTTCAAAACCATCATCTGTGGTTACCAATTGATGAAGGGTGCTCCCCTTAATACCACAAACACATAACAGAAATAGAGAAACAACAACAATATGCAAGAACAGAAAATTGGCTTCTTATTATCTCCACAAATGTGGAATTACAAACTTTCAGAATTACAATATGCAAAGCCACATGGGCATTCCCTTACAATATTCTGTAGGACAAAGCCTCGAACTATTACCCAGATCTACTACCCAGAACTATTCTGAACTGCCTAAGACAATAATACAGCCTTCCTTATATAGGCAATTATCCACCGCCTGGGAAGGTTCCAGAATTTTAGCCAATAAGGCCGACCAAACTTAGAATTATTTTATTTTACATTTTATTACATCATAGTTGGCTCAAGATAACCTTTGAAACCCGAACAGAAATTTCAAAGAAAATTATTTTTCGCCATTTCAGGTGGCCCAACTTCCGAAGACCATAAGTCATCACCAGTTGACCCGATCGGCTATTATAACCCCATTTCGAAAATGCCACGAAGCTCTCTACAGGCTTGACCCGCGCAAGCGCCCATCACCCAAATTTTTGACCTCATCCGGGGCCTCTAAAGCCTTCAAAACTGAGTTCAAAGTTTCTGTACCCTGCTGCCAATACCGAAAATCTTCAATATCTTCCAATATACACTTGATCTGGCAATGAGACTTTACTGGCAGACTTATATGACCAAAATGATCCTCCAAGAAAGAAATCAGATCATTCTAAGCACATACAAAAATTACCAAAAATAGTAACTTTCCATAAATAGCAGCTCTGCACAAAATAGCCCTTATTGAATACAAAAAAATAGAAATATTTTTGGGTGATGCAAGATTGCTCTTACACCCAGGATGCTCCTGCATCAGACACCCGGGGTAATTTGAGAAGTGACCCTGTCACGACTCAGGTGTGTAGAGGAAAACCAAGACGGTTAACCTCCTCCTTTGTTAGCCATGATGAATCTTCAACAGGTCATCCTTTCCACTTGACCAGATATTCTTCATATGTCCTATTCCTTGTGCTTCTGCCAACATGACTATCTAGTATATCTTCAATCTCCTTAGTGTCTGAACTAGTTGCTGGAATACTCCACTGTGCTGCTGTGATCTCATCTTCAACACCTCCCTCATGATACTCTGTCAGATCTGAAATGTTAAACACTGGTGAAATATTTAGCTCAGTAGGCAATTCTACCTCATATGCATTTCCTGAATCATGTTTCTTCAATATCCTGCATGGTCCAAACTTCTTCATTTTCAGCTTGTTATATGTACCAACTAGAAACCGCTCCTTCCGCAAATGAACCATGACTTCATCACCAACCTGAAATTCCTTATACCTCCTTTTCTCATCTGCCTTAACCTTATACTGTGCATTCATCTTGGTAATATGCTTCCTCACCTCCCCATGGATGTTCTTCAAGTGTTCTGCAAAATCCTCAGCTTCAGCACTACTTATTTCTCCTTTATCTATCTTTCTCAATTCAGATGCATTTCTTGGACTACTTCCATATATAATCTAGAATGGTGATTTACCAGTGCTCCTGTTGACAGAATTATTGTATGCAAATTCTGCCTGTGGTAAAATCAAATCCCATCCTGCTGGCTTATCTCCAACCAAACATCTCAGCAAATTTCCCAAACTCCTATTCACCACCTCTGTCTGTCCATCAGTCTGTAGATGATGTGATGAACTGAACTTCAAATCTGTCTTCAACTTCTTCCACAATGTACACCAGAAATATTCAACAAACTTAGTGTCCCAATCTGAAACTATGGTCTTTGGCAAACCATGAAGTCTCACTACTTCTCTAAAAAACAATTCTGCTACATGAACATCATCATTAGTCTTCTTGCAGGGAATGAAATGTGCCATCTTTGAAAATCTATCAACCACTACAAAAATTGAATCATGTCCCCGCTGAGTCCTCGGTAAACCAAGAACAAAGTCCATGCTGATATCCTCCCAAGGCTTCTCTGGTACAGGTAATGGCTGATACAACCCTATATTCTACTTCAATCCCTTCGCCATCTGACATACTCTGCAACTCTGTACAAACTTCTTCACATCTTGCTGCAATTGTGGCCAATAATAATTCTCACCAACCAAAGCAAGGGTTTTATCACGACCAAAATGTCCAGCCAATCCTCCACTATGCTTCTCCTTGATGAGATTCTCCCTCATAGAACTTCATGGAATGCACAACTGACTCCCTCTGAATAGCATATCATCCTGGATGATGAAATCCAACCATTTCGTCCTGTCTAGAGTAACAGGTTCTGTACAAGCTTTCCAAGCTTCGCCAAAATCAGGATCCTCTGGATACAAATTCTTGAGCTCCTTGAACCCAACCACTTCAATCTACATTTATGTCAGTAGTAGTTGCCTTCTGCTAAGAGCATCTACAACCCTATTAGACTTTCCACTCCTGTGTTTCAAAATAAATGTATAACTCTGCAAAAATTCAACCCACTTCAAATGCCTTTGATTCAATTTTCCTTGACTATTCAAATATTGCAAAGCTTGATGATCAGTATACAAAACAAACTCCTTAGGAAGAAAATAGTGTCTCCACTTCTTTAATGCTTGAACTATAGCATAAAATTCCTGATCATAAACAGAATATTTCCTCTTGGCATCATTTAACTTCTCACTGAAATAAGCAACAGGTTTACCTTCTTGGCTCATAACAGCTCCTATTGCAGTACCACTAGCATCACAATCTACTTGAAACACCTTATTAAAATCTGGAAGTGCTAAAACAGGTTGTTCTGTAACTTTTTGTTTCAACAATTGAAAACTCCTTTCTGCCCCATTAGTCCACTTAAACTCTTTTCTATCCCCTCTCATTGTTTCAGTGAAGGGTCCACAAATACTGCTAAAATTTTTGATAAACTTTCTGTAAAAGCTAGCTAGACCATGAAAAGATCTTACCTCAGTAGCACTCCTTGGAGTAAGCCATTCAAGGATAGCCTGTACCTTCTCTGGGTCTATTTTTAGACCTTCTGCTGAGACTACAAATCCCAAATACACTAACTCTTTCTTCACAAAATTGCACTTCTTCAAGTTAATCAATAATTTCTCATCTCTCAACTTCTCAAACACCATACGAATATGCATCATATGTTCCTCCAATGTCTTGCTAAAAATTAAAATATCATCTAGATAAACAATGACAAACTTACCCAGAAATTCTTTCAGAACCTCGTTCATGAGCCGCATGAAAGTGCTCGGTGCATTGGTTAGCCCAAAAGGCATGACTAACCACTCATATAGTCCTTCCTTTGTCTTGAAGGCAGTCTTCCATTCATCTCCTTCTCTGATCCGAATCTGATGATATCCACTCTTTAGATCTATCTTTGAGAAATACACAGCTCCACTCAAACAGTCCATAATATCATCCATTCATGGCAATGGAAACCTGTACTTGATTGTGATCTTGTTTATTGCCCTAGAATCTGTACACATCCTCCATTCTCCATTCTTCTTTGGTGCTAATACCGCTGGTACAGCACAGGGACTCAGACTCTCTCGAATCAATCCTTTCTGTAATAGTTCATGTACTTGTCTGTTCAACTCTTCACTTTCTGCAGGTGTCATTCTGTGTGCTGCCTTATTCGGTAAACTCACTCCTGGGATCAAGTCTATCTAATGACTGATCTTCCTGACTGGTGGTAATCCATCAGGCACGTTATCGGATACAATATCCTGAAACTCATTCAACAAATCTACAACTTCTACAGGAACATCTTCTACTTCCTCTTTACCAGCTTTTGGAATTAAAGCAAAACATACATGCTCATGCCTCATACCATCTAGGAATTTCCTTCCATCAACAAATCTTATTCTTGCATTACCACATACCTTTTCTTCGGTCTCCTTCAATGGCTTTAGCTTATGTCGCACTCCATCCTTTGTCAGGGAATAGGTATTCGCACGACCATCGTGTACAGCACATCTGTCAAACTGCCACGGTCTACCCAATAACATATGACATGCATCCATAGAGATGATATCACATAGTACCTCATCTTGGTACCCGCCGATCTTGAACTTCACTAGGCATTGTTCATTGACCATGACCTTGTGGTCATCCTGTACCCAGGCAATCCGATATGGATGTGGGTGTTTCTGTCTCTTGAGCTTCAACTTTGTCACCATCTCTTCTGACACCAAATTGTTAGTGCTTCCACTATCAATGATCACATCACAACATTTACCTTCACACTTGCACCTAGTGCGAAACAGGCTCCTCCTTTGCTCAGGTTCATTCTCACCACTCAACAGGACTCTTCTGTTAATCAACATTTCTCCTCTTTCAGCATCTTCAGAATTTGATGATCTGGCATCTTCATCTACATGTGCAACTCTGGCTTGGCCTTCATTTCTCCTGTCTGTTCTGCCTTGACGCTGAGGACATTCAAATTCCCTATGACCTTCTTCTCCACAGTGAAAACATGTTCCACGGAAGCCACCTCTTCCAGATCCTTGTCCTCTTCCTCTTCCTCTCTGATCTCTATTATTCTGATCCTGAAAGCGATTGGAATTATTTCCTCACTGATTTTGACTGCTACTGGCCTCATCCTTCTTTTTTGGATCTTCATTTCGACCACCATATGATCATCCACCAGATCGTCCACCGCAACCTCTTCCGTTTTGTCTGCTCTCAAACTTCTTGTTCAACTTTTCCTCTACTTTTAGGGAAAACTGGTATGCCTCTTCAATACTGTTCATTCGAACCAGATTCAGCTCCTCCTGAATGCTTGGCCTTAACCCATTAAGGTATCGGGCAACTTTCTCCTTATCAGCTTCTGCATGGCCTGTTCTGATGAGGAGTCGATAGAACTCCTCTGTATACTCCTGAACAGATCTTCCTGCTTGCTTCAAACTTTGCATTTTCTTTAGTAGATCAAGCTCATAATCAACAGGAATGAACTATCGCTTCAATTTATCCACCATCCGATCCCATCTTGTGATTTTATCTTTCCCTCTTCTATTTCGCTCCAATTGAATTTCTTGCCACCAGATCTTCGCATGACCTTTCAGTCTGGCCTTCGAAAATTTGACCCTATCAGGATCCTCAACATCTTCATACTCAAAATATTCCTCACATTCATTGATCCAGTCGATCAATTCCTCTGGGTTAAGATTTTCAGAAAATGTAGGAACCTCAATCTTAGGTCTTTTCCCAATCTTGGAAATCGCCCGAAAAAGTCTTTCTTCCTCCTGGTTCACAATTTCAACTTCTCCTTCTTGATATTCTTCTTCGGCTTCATCCTCACTTTCGTCTCTGACATTAAGATTCATTCCTCTGCAAATCTCTTCTTGCAATGCTCGCACTTGTCTCTGTAGCTCTCTAACCTCAGGTGTCACAGCACCAACTCTTCTGCCACGTTCTCGTCGTGGAAGCATTTTCACGATGTGCGCTGAAACCCTAGCCACGGTCCTGGTGCAAACTGCCTCACAGTCGGTGATCTGTTTACACACTCAAGAACTCCTGCTCTGATACCACTTGATGAAGGGTGCTCCCCTTAATACCACAAACACATAACAGAAATAGAGAAACAACAACAATATGCAAGAACAGAAAATTGGCTTCTTATTATCTCCACAAATGTGGAATTACAAACTTTCAGAATTACAATATGCAAAGCCACATGGGCATTCCCTTACAATATTCTGTAGGACAAAGCCTCGAACTATTACCCAGATCTACTACCCAGAACTATTCTGAACTACCTAAGACAATAATACAGCCTTCCTTATATAGGCAATTATCCACCGCCTGGGAAGGTTCCAGAATTTTAGCCAATAAGGCCGACCAAACTTAGAATTATTTTATTTTACATTTTATTACATCATAGTCGGCTCAAGATAACCTTTGAAACCCGAACACAAATTTCGAAGAAAATTATTTTTCGCCATTTCAGGTGGCCCAACTTCCGAAGACCATAAGTCATCACCAGTTGACCCGATCAGCTATTATAACCCCATTTCGGAAATGCCATGAAGCGCTCTACAGGCTTGACCCGCGCAAGTGCCCGTCACCCAAATTTTTGACCTCATCTGGGGCCTCTAAAGCCTTCAAAATTGAGTTCAAAGTTTCTGTACCCTACTGCCAATACCGAAAATCTTCAATATCTTCCAATATACACTTGATCTGGCAATGAAACTTTACTGGCAGACTTATATGACCAAAATGATCTTCCAAGAAAGAAATCAGATCATTCTGAGCACATACGAAAATTACCAAAAATAGTAACTTTCCATAACTAGCAGCTCTGCACAAAATAGCCCTTATTGAATACAAAAAAATAGAAATATTTTTGGGTGATGCAAGATTTCTCTTACACCCAGGATGCTCCTGCATCACCAATGCTCCTATTTTAGGCAATAAGTTTGTTGCATTCCATGAGCCATTGGTCAAGTTTCTTCTACGAGCTTCTGATGCCTCAAAATCTAAGCAGCGCCTACGCATGCCTCGTTGTGGTTGATTATCATTCTGTACATGAATTATAATGAGTAATCAGTTTTGGGCCTTGGAATCTTGTATGTAACATGCACAGGCATTTCATGGCTAAATGAATCTATTTTAAAAGCATCAACTTTTCTTACATGATGCTGGATACATAAGTAGAACAAGCGTATATCAAATTGGAAGCAATCAGAACTACACAATGACATATTATTTAGAGTACTCTTCAGTTTAAGTAATAATGCATATATTGACACTGTAAAGACAACATGATAATGTACACTCACTGTAAGGACAGTCACAAATGAGGACATCTCACAGTGACTGTCCCTAGTTTAATTGCCACTTGAATGTATTGCTATTCAGCCACATTAATGCTTTTCTTCTTCAACAAATGAGGATAGTCACTGTAAAGACAACATGATAATGTACATTATCATGTTGTCTTTAGATTGACTATCCTCATTTGTTGAAGAATAAAAGCATTAATGTGGCTGAATAGCAATACATTCAAGTGGCAATTACACAAGGGACAGTCACTGTGAGATGTCCTCATTTGTGACTATCCTTACAGTGAGTGTACATTATCATGTTGTCTTTACAGTGGCTGTCCTCATTTGTTGAAAGAAAAAAGCATTAATGTGGTTCATTAGCAATGTATTAAATAAATTTATTTTTTTTAATCCACCCACGGGCGTCGCAATTGCGACGGGAACCCATCGTAATGTGATGCAGGCGCCCGTCGCAATTGCTTGGGAGGCCCGTCATGATTGCGACGACCCTCCGAAGCCATGCGACGGGGGGGCGACGCCCATGCCGCTAACAAATCTTAGCCACATTGCGACGGGCTATGTGTCGCAATTGTGACGGCTACCCATAGACATCGCAATTTGCGACTAAAAAATAGTGACGTCTATGGGTGTTGCTATTGCGACACATAGCCATCGCAATTGCGACACATAGCCGTCGCAAAATGCCCCCAAATGTATTAGTGCTGGTAATCACCTTGGGTCCCGACACTCAAGTATCCATGCATGGTATCAATGACTTCTCGTACTGACGAAGCCACTAACTATGCCAGAACACACACCTCAATAGGTAGAAAGCATCATCTCATCCTCATCTCAATCTGTACTAGCACTCGAGCATGGGAGAGGAAACTCATCTTATTAGGTTCATTTTAATATCTCTCAATGTTATTTTAGGTTATCACTTGATTACAATAACTTACAATAAGTGATCCTGGCAGCCACTTGTGGGCCCCGGTGCTTATTGCAAGCCACCTCCTAACACATATCTAGGTAAACTACCCTAGGCTCATAGATCTCTCTTAGATCAAATCACAGACAAAAATCAGATAGTCACACATCCAGAATCATCACAGAAATCAAGATTGACTACATAAGTATAGTCACTAAATACATAGTACATCATGAGCCTATAAGGTCAAATGGGATATACAATACACACTCACGCCAAAAATAAGAAATAGCATGAACATCGAAGACAATTCCCAAGCCTTTGTCTTTCCTAGGTTGTCTAGATCCCATAAAACTGATAAATCCAACAACCAGGAAAGATAAAATCATGTTGAATAAAAAAGCCAATTTCAGTGTAAAATGATGCATGCACAATTTCAGGATAACTTGTATGTTCAATATTAAATAGAAGCTCAATTAATCATGCAATGGCGAACACACTTTACAGTTCACATCTAGGCTAAAACAAATAAATATCTCCAATCCAAATCGATTTGTCTAAACCTAATCCATGGCCAATTAGGTTCAATTACATATTAAATAAAGTTTACTAGAATGTTAAGAACACAAAAATTCGCTAGTATTATAATAAAAGAAAACAATAGACAAATTCTTTTGTGCCAAGTTCTAATAAATCTATCAATACTTTTAAAATAAAGCTACCAATATTGATTTAAATCAATAACAACAATTAATATTATTAAATAATAATTACCAATATAATTTATTAATTTTTATTAACATCTATTAATAAGATTATTATTACTAAGTAAAAATCATTAATAAAAGTTATTAATAAACTAAAACTTATTAATAAATTATTATTACAAAATAATAATTATTAATAAAAATATTAATTACGAAAAAGGCAATTAAATAAATTTTATTTCATAAAACAAAAAGTAAGTTTAAAAAAAAACATGGGGCGTACCCCCTAGTACCATGGCGTACTAGGCTCTGCCACATGACAGGGTAAGTACTGTCATAGCAGTGCTTACTCGGTCGTGCAGCCGACCTCTTATGTCATGTAGGAGGTACCGCAGAGAGGGTGGGAGGTGGGGTTTGGTGGCCTCCGCCTCCAAACAAACTTTAAAAAATTTATATTTTTTTAAAAACTTTCCAAATTTTTTTTAATAAATTTTATTTGCAATCCACTTTAATATTTGATTTTATATATATATATATATATATATATATATATATATATATATATATATATATATATATATATATATATATATATATATATATATATATATATATATATATATATATATATATATATATATATATATATATATATATATATATTTCAAACAAAACTAATACTTTATTTTGTTTGTATCTTTTTGACAGGACTGTTTTGTTTCCAAAAATGGAAATAAGGTTCTGTATATTTTTTTTTCAAAAGTGGAAACATGTGGGTTTTTACAAATCTTTGCCAGAATTTTGTCTTTTATCTAATCTATCCTTTATCATTGTTTGAGAATTATATTCCTAAATTACTAATGTAATTTCTGCCTTTGTAAGCCCTTTTTTTTTTCTACTATGGTAATTCTCTTTTGACTATCATTTTTTTGACAGAGATTGGGTTTTTTTACCCAGATTACATTTTTTCTTACCAAAATTGGTTTTTCTTCACAACCCATTTAATTATTTCATCTCCTCAATAGTATAAACTATAACTAGATTAGTTTTTCATTTTCTAAGTGATCTAGGATGAGTTTTCTCTCGAAATTTTGATAGCATAACCCTACTATGCCAAGTCTGTATAAAAATATGAAATAACAGATCTATGGGTTGTCTAACACCCATAAATACTAACAAAGCAAAATAGATACAATAAAGCCAATGAAATAATCCAGGCACAATGAATTTATCAAAAATTTATTCAAACATAATTGAATAGAATTTCATCAAACCCTACCTCAATTCCAATGCTAGAAACTGAATTAGAATGCTTGTAGAATGTTGAAACTTCCAATTTTGTCAGATGAATACTCAACCCTACAAATCTGAAACAACAACGCAAGCCAAGCAAATTCCAAATCCAAAGCAATTTTCCCCCAAAGCTCAAGCACACACACAAAGCTCAAGAAATCCAAAAATGCCAAAATTCTCCAAGAGCTCTCTCCACAAAACTTCCAACAATGTAATTAAAAATAAATGAATGCTAATTCCCCCTATTAGGGATTCAACTCCACCATTCATGCAAACCCTAGATGACTCACAAAATAACTCCTAATCAAACTCACCCTCTTAAGTTGAAAGAAGATGCTAATTAATAATTAAAAATATACTTAATTATGCACAACTCAACTTAGTCTCTTGAAGACAAGTTGTCTCCTTTTTGAAACATGACATATTCAAACTTAATAAAGCACATGTTATTATTATAATCTATTATTAAATATTTTATTAATCAAAACACTATTAAATCATGCAATTTAATAATTTAATATCTAATGGACAATATTAATCTTATTTTCACATAATTAATTAATTAAAACCAAATATCCTAATATTTGATTTTTAATTAATTAATAATCATACAAAACATAGGAAATAAATTTCATATCATTTTCTAATTACAATATTAATTTCCATGACTATAGAAAATCACATAATCAAACAGCAATAAATCAAGATCATCAAATAAACATACAAACTCAAAGAAGGGATCCATGAACTTTGTCACCTAACAAATTTGGGTAGGGTAGTTAACAAATACTTATCTAACAATTAGGATAAATAGGCTTAGGAAAGGGTTTTGGGTCTATCTGTCACCTCCCTTCTTTACCATTGAGATGAGTATTTATAGGCATGCTCACTCTTGCCAATTCAGGGAAGACGATGCCCTGTACCTGCAAACCTATCATCACAAATCAATGCATGTACATACAATATATAGAAAACAATGATAGGGTATGGTCGGTCGTGTGGATCTTGACAAATCAACTATGCCTCTTCCCTCTACCATACAAATACATAAAACAGATACATACATATGAACACCATACACATGCTAGTATGGGGTAAGTACATCATAATCCAACTGAAACACAAAACATTGCATCAAGATAATATCAATATCTAATCATGACATCACATGACATAATCATAATCAGAATCATCAATAGTCACTAAAATAATAAAATCCGCACACAACAATGTGGCCTAAAAGAGTATGGCATCTGAAAAACTAAAAGAAAAATATGGAGGTACTACATTCACCCCCCCTTGTATCAGGCTTACTCCTAGAAGCCTACAAACAAGTAGGGATAAGATTCCTAAAATCTAGCTGCATCCTCCCAAGTAGTCATTGTCTCATCATTTGGATCCCATTGGACCCTTACCCAATTGACGGTTCGAACCCTGAGGATCAAATCCCAACATTGTAGGATACATATGGGCTCCAAAGCCAGCTGCCCATCCTCCACCTACAAAGCATTCCAATCAAGGACATGTGTAACATCTAGAATATATCATCTAAGTATAGAAACATAGAATACATCATGAATGCATGATAGGTTGGGTGGCAAAGCAAGACAGTATGCAACTGGACCTATCCTCTCCCAGATCTCAAAAGGACCAACAAAATGAGGCACCAACTTCAAACCCTTTCCATAATGGATCAGATTCTTTCGCAGACGCACTCTCAAGAATACTCTGTCCCCAACCACAAACTGCCTATCAACTCGGTGAGCATCGGCATACTTATTTTGTCTATCTTGTGTAGTAACCAAATGCTCTCGAATATGTATCACCTATTGCTCCATGTCACGAAGCATATCTGGACCAATGATGATACGGTCCTCCAATCTATCCCAGCTCAATGGTGTACAATAAGGATGGCCATACAAAGAGTGGAAGGGTGACATGCCAATGGAACTATGATAGCCATTATTGTATGCAAACTCCACTAGATATAGATAATCCTCCTAGTGAGTCTGTCTGTCCATGACATGCATCCTCAACATATCCTCCAGCACTTGATTTACCCATTCTGTCTATCCATTGGTCTCAGGGTGGTATGCTGAACTAAAATTCAATTAAGCACCCAGACCATGCTATAGTGAAGTCCAAAATGCAGATGTAAAAATAGGATCTCGATCAGAGATAATCTTACGTGGAACTCCATGAAGTCTCACTATATCCTGTAAAACGACCCTGGCCACAGAAGCTATTATATAAGAAGATCTCATGGGAGAAAAGTGTGCCACCTTAGTCAACTGATCAATGGTAACCATGATAGCATCATGTCTATGAGGACTCATAGGCAACCCAACAATGAAGTCCATAGAAATAATATCCCACTTCCAAGATGGAATGAGATTAGGATGTAAAAGCCCTGCTGGATGCTGATGATCTGCCTTGACCCTCTGACACTCTAGACATCTAGCCACATTATCTTCAATGTCACATTTCATGCTAGGCCAATGATAAAGTTTTCGTAAGTCTGCATGTATCTTCTTGACACCTGGATGTGTTGAATAAGATGCACGGTGAGCCTCTAACAAGACCAATCAATGCAAATCATCCAATGGTGGTACATATATCTGGCCCATGTGTCGCATAAGTCCATCTGAGTCCAAGACATAACCTGAGAACCTACCCTCCAAAGGTCTACTTGACTCAATCACTGAACTCACTTCCTAATATAGAGTATCTCTGGGAAGTGTCTGAAGAATCCTACTCCTCAAATCCACACTAAGATTCATAGCTGAAGCAACCTTCCTCTTGCAACTCAAAGCATCCGCTACCACATTCTCTTTACCCTATATGTACTTGATCTCAAAATCATACTCGTAAAGGAATTCATTCACCTTCTCTTTCTAGCATTCAGATTAGGTTGAGTAAATATGTACTGGAGACTATGGTGATCACTATGTAGCTCAAAACGGTGTCCCAACAAGAAATGTCTCCATCTAACTAAAGCATGGACTACTGCTGCCAACTCAAGATCATGTGTAGGATAATTCAGCTCATGATCCTTGAGTTTGTGAGACTCATATGAAATTACATGTCGTTCTTGCATAAGAACTACTCCAATACCCTCTAATGATGCATCAGTGCAAACAAAAAAATCTTCAGCTGGATCAGGCATTGCTAGAATAGGGGCACTAGTCAAACACCCCTTAAGCTTCTGGAAAGCTTCCTCACACTTCTCTATCCAAATGAACTTCTTCCCTTTCCTCTGCAATGAGGTGATAGGATGTGCAACTCTAGAGAATTCATTGAAGAACCTATGGTAATATCCAACCAAACCCATAAAACTACAAACTTCAGACACATTAGTGGGTGTTGGCCACTCCACAATTTCTTGAATCTTAGAAGGATCTACCAAGATACCTTCTCCTGAAATCATATGACCAAGATACTAAATCTCTGTCTGAAAGAAATCACACTTCTTTGCATTAGCATAAAGTTGATTTTCTCTCAAGCACTGCAATACTTGTCTAAGATGTTCCTCATGCTCTTCTAAGGATCTAGAATAAATCAATATGTCATCTAGGAAGACCGAGACAAACTGATCCAAATATTCATGAAACACTCCATTCATTAAGCACATGAAAATTGATGGAGCATTCATCAAGCCAAAAGGTACCACTGTGAACTCATAATGCCCATATCATGTATGGAATGTAGTTTTATGAATATCTGCATCATGAATCCGCAGCTGATGATACCCTAACTTCAGATCAATTTTAGAGAACACCTTGGCTCCCTTAATCTAATCAAATAGGTCATCAATGCATGGCAAGGGATATCTATTTTTGATCGTTACCTTGTTTAATAGTCTGTAGTCAATACACAAGCATAAAGATCCATCCTTCTTCTTAATGAAGAGGACTGGTGCTCCCCATGGAGAAACACTAGGTCTAATGCTCCCCTTTTCCAACAACTCTTACAAATGAAGCTTAAGCTCACTCAACTCATGAGTAGTCATCTGGTATGGAGCTCTAGAGATAGGCTCAACTCCTAGAATCTCAATCTGAAAGTCTATGTCAAGCTCAATCTGGAAGTCTATGTCACGCTTAGGTGGCATACCTAGAATCTCCATCAGAAAGACATCAAGGAACTCCTAAAAAATAGGATGATCTAAGGTCTTATCTTCACTTCCCTCTTCATCAATCTCATTCAAGGTCACCACAAACATCTGACAACCCTTTCGTATACAACATTTAAGTTTCATGGTGGATATCATCCAAAGAGAAATAGAATGTGGAATACCCATTATCTGACAATCCTTGCAATTGATAGTCTTCTTCCTACAGTTGATACTAGCTCCATGAGCTCCTAGCTAATGCATACCAAAAAATGACCCCATATGATCCCAAAGGAATCACACATAGATCAACTGAGGTAGTGAATCTACCCAAATTCAACTCACACTTAGGAACCAAAGATCCTGCTACAACCCTAGCTCCTGAGGCTAATTCCACTTGCCAAATGCTATCTTGCTTTGTAGCCACTAACTCACAATGCTCAACTAAATGTGGAGATATGAAAGAATCAGTAGCACTAGAATCATAAAAAATAGAAATGGATATGCCTCAAATAGTACATGTAGTCTCAACTACTGTGCCCTGATGATCTACCTGTCATTGATCCAATGCCACAAACACTCTATGAGAGTGTCCTACATCTCCAACTGTGGGCTCAGAAGCCACTGACCTCTGTGTAGAATACTGTGGGGGACATTGTGGACAGTTCACTGCAATGTGTCCAAATTGTCTACAAGTGAAACAACTTGTGTTCCTAAAATTGCCTTTCCCACCAGAAGGCACACTTGACTGCTTGAAGCTACCTCTGCTAATGCTCTACTGAGTGCTTTGAGCTGGCTGAGCAGTCTAATTATGCTTAAAGTGCTTGCCATTTCAGTTGCTCCTAGATTGAGAACCACCACTCTGAGTAGGAGGAGGTGGAGGTGACTTAACTTGCTGCTGGTTCTAGTTACCTCTATAGAAGTTCGATGACTTCTTGAAATTCCCACCACCATGAGACTGATTCCCTCTACATCTTGATCCTAAAGGTCCACCCGATGAAGCACTTGAAAATTGACCATGGCCCAAGGCCAAGTTAGCCTCTATGAGTGAAGCTTTAACAATTACTTCCTTTGAGGGTCTTAGGCTCAAAGAGTAAGACCTCTCCAATAATACGTGCATTCAGCCCCCTGACAAAGTGTTGTACTAGTAAGGTTGTATCATGATTGAAGCTTGCATACTGTTTGAGCTCAAATAATTTGCACTCATACTCAACTACTGACATAGTCAACTGTCTCAGATTGTGGAACTCATCTGCTCTTTGTTTCCTCCACTGATCAGACAGGAAATGTTCTCAAAAATGCTCCAAGAATAACTCCCATGTAACGGTATCCATCTAGAGTCCCAACTTCTCCTCCTCAATCCTCCACCATATAGCTGTAAAATTAGTAAGTTGTGTCACTGCATATCTAGCTCTAGTATTACTACTAAATGGGTGCATGGAAAAGCTCCACTCTAATGCAATCAGCCAAGCCTTAGCTTCTAATCCAATGCTCTTCCCATCAAAGGGAATGGGTCATCCCCTAATAAGATCCTGCATATGGTTCGCTACTACTACTGAAGGGTCCACAGTGAAATTCCTCCTTAGAGGGCTCCTAGATCTCTCTCTCTCTCTCCCTCTCATCACTCTAAGAATGATGGGAACCATCCTGCTCATCTCTATTCTGCTCAAGGCCAAGACGAGTAAGAATCACCCGAAGAAGTTGTTTAGTACCAAGCCCATCATATTCTCCCTGATGCTCATCCCTCTGATCATCTCTAGACTGCTGGCGGTTACTAACCTATCTAACACTTGTGGAGGGCCTAGGCTACCTACCCCTTCCACATCTGCCAAATTGACCTCTACCTCAGCCTCTAGCTGCTCTAGTTTCAGGCATGATTCCTACAACATAAAGAGACCCAACAATATCTCACAACATAGATTAAAACATAAACAAGATAATATGATCACAAAGCATTAGTCTGAAAAGCATAATTGTTATATGTCTAAGTTTTGTTTCAAGTTTAAACTATACGTTGAAAACCTAATGAGTGCACATACCTAGAGTTACCAGTGTAGAAACTTGGCTCTGATACCAAATGTAATGCCCCGCCAGGGAACCCAAAAGAAACTAACCTAGAACATAATACTAAGTTTGGTGAACAATTTTTTTTCTTCCAAAGTTTACATATAGGATAAACATTCACATGAAAGCATTTACCATTAACTCACATAACACACATCGTTAACATAGGTTACAAATCTATTGGGTCCCATGACATAGAATTAATCACTAACATGACTCATTGAATAACATCAACAAAGATTCCATAAATTAAATACAACATTAACATCATAATAATTACATTCCATGAACATCTATGAATCCTAATAAACATACATCCACTGCACATGTCGCAGGGTATGTAGTAATCACTCTAACATCAAAATTACAATATCCAGATTAGGTATCACATGTGATACTCTAACACAAGATTTACAATAAAAGAATAAAAGTAAAGAACATCAATGATGAAGTATCATAAGGAATCCAACTACAAAGACACCATCAAGCACCAGCACCAGGACATCAAATCTCGAATGGTAAAGAATCACTACCACCCGTCCATGTAGAACCACAAAGGTCTATCCCACCATGCTGAGGAGATAACATCGGACCCCAATCGGATAATCAAGTCAATATAGGAAACACCACTAAGCAAGGGGATCCTGAAAGCTTACTAACTCAAGGTCAACTAGTAAAGTGATAGCTATGACTCACTAATCCAGAGGCAACTGACACATGTAGGATAACTAGCCTATGTGTAGGAAGGTGTCATCATGTACGTCTAACCCTTGAGTCTCATCCTAGTAATCACTCTAGATCCTGACACTCAAGTGTCCATACACGGTATCAATGACTTCTCATACTAACGAAGCCACTAACTATGTCATAACACACACCTCAATAGGCAGTAAGCATCATCTCATCCTCATCTCAGTCTGTACTAGCACTCGAGCATGGGAGAGGAAACTCATCTTATTAGGTTCATTTTAATATCTCTCAGTGTTATTTTAGGTTATCACTTGATTACAATAACTTACAATAAGTGATCCTGGCAGCCACTTGTGGGCCCTGACGCTTATTGCAAGCCACCCCCTAACACATATCTAGGTAAACTACCCTAGGCTCATAGATCTCTCCTAGATCAAATCATAGACAAAAATCAGATAGTCACACATCCAGAATCATCATAGAAATCATGATTGACTACATAAGTATAGTCACTAAATACATAGTACATCATGAGCCTATAAGGTCAAATGGGATATACAATACACACTCACGCCAAAAATAAGAAACAACATGAACACCGAAGACAATTTCCAAGCCTCTGTCTTTCCTAGGTCATCTAGATCCCATAAAACTGATAAATCTAACAACCAGGAAAGATAAAATCATGTTGAATAAAAAAGCCAATTTCAGTGTAAAATGATGCATGCACAATTTCAGGATAACTTGTACGTTCAATATTAAATAGAAGCTCAATTAATCATGCAATGGCGAACACACTTTACAGTTCACATCTAGGCTAAAACAAATAAATATCTCAAATCCAAATCAATTTGTCTAAACCTAATCCATGGCCAATTAGGTTCAATTACATATTAAATAAAATTTACTAGAATGTTAAGAACACAAAAATTCGCTAGTCTTATAATAAAAGAAAACAATAGACAAATTCTTTTGTGCCAAGTTCTAATAAATCTATCAATACTTTTAAAATAAAGCTACCAATATTGATTTAAATCAATAACAACAATTAATATTATTAAATAATAATTACCAATATAATTTATTAATTTTTAATAACATCTATTAATAAGATTATTATTACTAAGTAAAAATCATTAATAAAAGTTATTAATAAACTAAAACTTATTAATAAATTATTATTACAAAATAATAATTATTAATAAAAATATTAATTACGAAAAAGGCAATGAAATAAATTTTATTTCATAAAACAAAAAGCAAGTTTTAAAAAAAACATGGGGTGTACCCCCTAGTACCGTGGCGTACTAGGCTCTACCACACGGCAGGCTAAGTACTATCGTGATAGTGCTTAGTCTACCATGCGGCAGACCTCTTCTGTCGTGCAGTAGGTACCGCAGAGAGGGTGGGAGGTGGGGTTTGGTGGCCCCCACCTCCAAACAAACTTAAAAAAATTTATATATTTTTTAAAACTTTCCAATTTTTTTTTAATAAATTTTATTTGCAATCCACTTTAATATTTGATTTTATATATATGTTTTTTTCAAACAAAACTAATACTTTATTTTTTTTGTATCTTTTTGATAGGATTGTTTTGTTTTCGAAAACAGAAATAAGGTTCTGTATATTTTTCTTCCAAAAATGGAAACATATGGGTTTTTACAAATCCTTACTAGAATTTTGTCTTTTATCTAATCTGTCCTTTATCATTGTTTGAGAATTATATCCCTAAATTACTAATGTAATTTATGCCTTTGTAAGCCCTTTTTTTTTCTACTGTGGTAATTCTCTTTTGACTGTCATTTGTTTGATAGAGATTGAGTTTTTTTACCCAGATTGCATTTTTTCTTACCAAAATTATTTTTTCTTCACAACCCATTTAATTATTTCATCTACTCAACAGTATAAACTATAGCTTGATTAATTTTTCATTTTCTAAGTGATCTAGGATGAGTTTTCTCTTGAAATTTTGACAGCATAACCCTACTATGCCAAGTTTGTATAAAAATATGAAATAACAAATCTATGGGTTGTCTAACACCCAAAAATACTAACAAAGCAAAATAGATACAATAAAGCCAATAAAATAATCCAAACACAATGAATTTATCAAAAATTTATTCAAACAGAATTGAATATAATTTCATCTAGCACTACCTCAATTCCAATGCTAGAAACTGAATTAGAATGTCTGTAGAATGTTGAAACTTCCAATTTTGTCAGATGAATACTCAGCCTTACAGATCTGAAACAACAATGCAAGCCAAGCAAATTCCAAATCCAAAGCAATTTTCCCCCAAAGCTCAAGCACACACACAAAGCTCAAGAAATCCAAAAATGCCAAAATTCTCCAAGAGCTCTCTCCACAAAACCTCCAACAACCTAATTGAAAACAAATGAATGCTAATTCCCCCTATTAGGGATTCAACTCCACCATTCATGCAAACCCTAGATGACTCACAAAACAACTCCTAATCAAACTCACCCTCTTAAGTTGAAAGAAAATGCTAATTAATAATTAAAAATATACTTAATTGTGCACAACTCAACTTAGTCTCTTGAAGATAAGTTGTCTCTTTTTTGAAACATGACATATTCAAACTTAATAAAGCACATGTTATTATTATAATCTATTATTAAATATTTTAATAATCAAAACACCATTAAATCATGCAATTTAATAATTTAATATCTAATGGACAATATTAATCTTATTTTCACATAATTAATTAATTAAAACCAAATATCCTAATATTTGATTTTTAATTAATTAATAATCATACAAAACATATAAAATAAATTTAATATTATTTTCCAATTACAATATTAATTTCCATGACTATAGAAAATCACATAATCAAACAGCAATAAATCAAGATCATCAAATAAACATACAAACTCAAACAAGGGATCCATGAACTTTGTCACCTGACAAATTCGGGTAGGGTAGTCAATAGATACTTATCCAATAATTAGGATTTAAATAGGCTTAGGAAAGGGTTTTGGGTCTATTTGTCACCTCCCTTCTTTACCATTGAGATGGGTATTTATGGGCACGCTTGCTCTTGCCAATTCGGGGAAGACAATGCCCTGTACTTGCAAACCTGTCATCACAAATCAATGCATGTACATACAATATATAGAAAACAATGATAGGGTACGGTTAGTCGTGTGGATCTCGACAAAGCAAGTAACTACGCGTCTGCCCTCTACCATACAGACACATAAAATAGATACATACATATGAACACCATACACATGCTAGTATGGGGTAAGTACATCATAATCCAACTAAAACACAACATCGCATCAAGATAATATCAATATCTAATCATGACATCACATGACATAATCATAATCATAATCATCAACAGTCACTAAAATAATAAAATCTGCACACAACAATGTGGCCTAAAAGAGTACGGCATCTGAAAAATTGAAAGCAAAATATGGAGGTACTACAATCTCTCAACTGATCACTCAATCCTCATATCCACTCAATGGCTCTGTCAGGACCTAATAATGGTCAGAACCTATCTCAAACTACCTCTTCCAACCACTGGACTCCACATGCTAACTTTCCTTAATCTCTTATCACAAGCAAAATGTTGATCACATACATTTTTTTAGATTGTCATCTCATAACTAGTTACTTAACCTTCTCCCTTGCATTAGGATTCTCCTTCCTAACCCTTGATCCTTGGAGCTTTGATCTTCACACAACTTCAAGACTTTGTCCACTCAACAACTACTTCCACTACCCTATCAACTTGGTTCTTTTAATTAAAAATATATAAATTGGATGCTAAAGGAACTAATATAATTTATCCATAGAAACCACCCTTATATTTGAGAGAAGTCATTAGGTTTTTGTAGGAGAATTATTCATGCTTTATGAATCTTCTCAATGTAAGATTCACCACTACATTTGATAAGAAAATAAGAATTCCATTGAAGATAAATGGTTCAATGTTCATATAGAAACTACATAAAGTGTTAATTTATGGTCTAACCTTATGTTTTCAAGAATAATTTGTATGGTTGTGTAGAAGAAGAAAAATGTGCATATTAAAGATTATATCTTGTAAGGTTCTAATCCATGTGCATTAAATTCTTACTTTCATACATGATCTTAAACTATAAATATCTCCATTAAGAGATTACTGAAGACATTTACATTGATCGTATAGTTCTCAATGTATTTGATGGATCTAAGTGCACATGTAAAAAATATTGAATCTGAGTTATTAAAAATAAGTTATACGTTATTTATTCTATCTTTCACTTCAAGAAATAAGGTATTCTCAAGTAGGTGGCTCAATAGAGTATTAGTAAGTAAAATAATTATTCAAACTACGAAACAAAAAACCATAGTAGGCTGGCAACAATATTACACTTTTAATTTTTAAAGTAGCACTAAACTATATGCATTCTTCAAATAATTTAAAATCAAGAACATCCATAATTGAATTTTTTTCATGGCTACATGTTATACATAAATTTTCTATATAAATGATGAATCTATTGTGAATTTTCAAGCTACTCCATCGAAGCTCTAATTGTCAAAATGGAAGGCAATTAAACTTACACATTGAAAGAGTCTCTTTCCTCCACAATCATCATTGTAGCATTAGGTATATAATAAACTATCAAAACATTATAAATATAGTAAACTACACTATTTTTTGTAACAGTGTTGATCATAATTCTCCATACTAATGTCAACAAAACCTGCACATAACATACTTTAGTTATAAAATAAATCTATAAATTTAAGTTTCAAAATTGTAAGAAAACAAATTTAATAATTTTTTACCTTCACTACTTTGCATTGCATCTATTGTTCCTAGTGCCTAGTTAAGATCAATGAAAAATGGTAGCCTATGTTGCCCACTATTCTTCTCATCATCTAAATTTGCAATGACATGTATATTTAATTAATCAACATAGATAAATCTTAAACTACCTAAAATGTAATGCAAGTAATGTAAGTAATATTGACATTCTTAATTACCTGAAATCCTTTGTTGAAATGTTTGATTGAGAGTAACACCAATAGTTGATGATGGTTGAGTTTCACAAATTGTACATGCTAATTGTTTGATTAAGTATAGAAAAGAGGTTAGAAATTTTTTAAAATGGCAATATTACAATTAATGAATTAATATATTTAATAATTAAAAAATCACCATCTATAGTTTGCATTTCTTCTATTATTGATTGGTTCAAATCAATAGAGAAGGGCAATCGATGCCTTCGTGTATTCTCCCGATCCTCCAAAGCTACAATCAAATATTTTTACATATAAAATAAGAGGAAGAATTATTTTTATGAAAAATACGAAAATAAATTAGAATAAATATACTAACCATGTTGTTCCATGATAGTAGTTGTTTCTTCTTGTACGACTCTGCTTGAATGATTTAAGACCCTCTTTTTTTTCTTTTTTCTATGAGCTATAGAAGGGAACTGAAATTCTTCCTGCTCTAATACTCTTTCATTTGATTCTTGATGAATGTCACAACATCTTTGATGAACATGTCTTTTGCATAGTTTTCTTGGACTAAACCATGGTGATATCTGTCTCATGGGCATATTCTCAGTACCAAGAATTGATGTAAACTTTGAAGAGGAAGAAATAGATGCATGTAAATCCTTTTAAATCTCTTAACACATTCAGAAAAAATGAGTTTTACATCTTCTGTGGTTGGTAAATTATGGTGTTATGAATCCAAATAATCAAGGGCCCATTTGGACCACGGCATACCAAATGCCAGATATAGTCAATTCTAGAAGATCTCAAAATTCTAGAAGATACAAATTCTGAAAATGATTTTTGAAATATGGGATGACCTGTTTGGTTCACCCGGAAGACAACTAGGAATTCAGAAGCTAAAACCACCAAAGAGGAAAAAAAAACTGGAACCACCAAGCGAAACTGGAAACCGCCAAGGAGATGAAAATCATTGAACCAGGCACGGAAGGCGGATCCGAAATGGAAAATGCAAACGGCGGCGTCCTGCAAAGGCAGAAAGGTCGTGACCAAAGGGGCGCATAAGGCCCACAACTGTGGCACGGAGGATGCAGAGCCCGGGCCGTCACAGGCCGAAGACAAAGCGACATGCGGGAGTGGGGATCCAAGGAGGAAAACAGGATTTTTTAAAACTGCACATGGTGCCAGGCAGGCGCACACGTTGCCAGGCCTCACAATCCATTTTGAGATCTTCCAGAATTTTTTAAATCATGTTTAGGAGGAGGACGCACACGATGCTAGGTGGCACAAAGTGCCGAAAAAGTTGTGAAAATGGTAGCAAGCTGCGGCAAGGGCAGCAAGGCGGCCACTAAAAGGGAAAATGCGGACGCAAAAAACCTATTTTGCACGCGGAGCGGACTCGACACTCAAATTAAACTGGAATTCGAAACAGGCATGCGAGCCCGATATTCCAATTCCACCTTTTCAAGTGGAAGATGGTATGCCCATTTTTTTGGCAAAATTGGCATACCAAAATTCCAATTCCATCCGTGCATGTCGACCACAAACAATGGATTTCAAATTTGGAATTTGCAATTCAGGAATAGCGGCCGATATGCCGTGGCCCAAATGGGCCCCAAGAGTACTTTGATAGTCATCATTGGAAGGACCTGATGAATTCCAACCATCTATAATAAATAAATAACAATTAAGTCAAACAATATGGAAAAATCAATATTTTTGTTGAAAATTGATGGCATTGAAATTTACCAGTTCTTTGGTCTTGACCACTTCCAACCCCAATCAAATCTTGATCTTCTAATGGATTACAAACATCTACAATTTGAATAATAATTTATTAAGTTTAAGAACCATAAAAATCAATAAAAAAATTATTATGAAAGATAAATAAACATTACCAATGATATTATTCTCATGACTAGAACTCCCTCCAACATCTTTATCACCATCAACTAATGGAGTAACATCATCTATAATTCAATGACTTTTTATTAGTTTAGAGAAAAAAATAATCTTTGAAAATATAGATATAATACTCAAATGTTAGAAGAAACTTACCGACAACTTGATCTTGCTCATTTGTTTGGTTTCTCTTTAAAATATCTAAAATCTTCAACACATGCTTGCATGTGTTTCCTCTTTGTGCCCATTGATAATCACACACATGCAAATCTGATCCAAATTTTCTAACAATGTACCACTTCATAGGAAAATATTGGCTTCTTATTTTGTATGTATTGGGGAGATCATCAGGATAACAGTCTGAATCTGGTATTGTTTTTTACCTCTCTAGTGCAGTTCTATAGTATCTTTCTTTTTAAAAGTTAGTGAGAAACCCTGATAACTATAAATATCTTTTATTTCTATCAAATGGCTCTATCCTATGAAGAAGCGTATGGATAAGCCAATCCATTCTCCTCGTAGATTTCTTGGCACAATCACTTAAATAATGACTCTTGATATGAAAATGATATGACTCTATAGATGCATTAGTTTCTTGATTGGAATGAGGGAAATTTAAAAGATTTTTTGCCCACATGCTATACAAACAATCATAAAATAATATTATTAACTACAAATAATAATTTAAATCATGTAAATACAAAGATACAAAAATGAATGGTTTGGCAAACTTACCAATACGGGTGTTATCACGGCACCAAGTTTTTTGAAAATAATCAATGAAATTTTTCTTTTCTTTGAATTCCTCCATGAATCTTTTTATTAAGTGATTGGTGATGTTTTCGTTATCACCCATTGCATGCATTATGTCACCTAATTTGTCAAACATGTTTGTTCCAACATCCCTATTGCTTGCAAACCTATATTGTAAAAGATAATATCAATTTACATGTTCGAACAAGTGATGATTGACATATTTTGATTAAATATTCACTTACCTATACACATTTTTTAGCCATGCCCTATGCACATGCCAAATACATAAAAGTACTCGACAATTAAAAGATAGTCTGCAAGTTATGCATTGTAAAAGTTAGCCAGTATCATTCTAAAAAAATGAATGCAAAATTCAAAATAGTTTATTTCATAAATCATGACATTGAATAAAGTTAATTTTAGTTTCAATGTAGAAATTAAGGCCAATAAAAACCTGATAGCTTCAATTTCGGCACTAGCATCATCTGTCATGAATGCATTGACATTCCAATCTACTTTCAATTGTTTCCCCCATCTATAAACCTCTGTTAGCCATTCATTTATATCCTCAACTCTGTTTCTGGAGGATATCGCCCATGCAATAGGTACACTAGCCTCTTGTTCATAAAAAATAAGCAATGTATATAGCTCATACTGCACATGAATTTACCATTGAGAAATTAATATGTTCAAATAAAATAAATCAATGAGTAAATTAAAATCTATAAGTATAGTTAAGATTGCTATACTTACACCATATTTATTTGTTGAAAATATTGAGTCCATTTCAATAATAGAGTTATGTGAATGTTTCACCATCATTTCTCTCATCCAAGGTGTTTGGATGCCTATAATGAATGGAACATCTCCCATGGTGTTTGGTGTTTTGTAGAAGAAGAACTTATCTTTCTCCTCTACATTCATCTTCATTTTTTTGTGATCGAAAGGAGCATACTCTTTTCCATGCATTCAATACATCTTTCCTTAGTAAACATCCATCCCTCTTATTCATCAACTCTGTCGGGCCATGGTCTAAGTAATGCTACTCACATATTGTGTCAATTCCTACACCCATCATTTATAATGATTCAATGTATGATTTACATTCATTTGATAGTCTTGGTGCAAGACTGCTCCTTGGATCTCCAGTAGGGTCATTCTTTCCATGACAATATTCACCATAACATCTTGATGGTAAATTCATTATATGTAATAATGGCAACATTTGGTCTACCATGCATAACTCTAACATGAAAGTGGGTTTGACAACCCCTTTTTTGTACAAACTGTCTTATCCTTTTCATTTTTTTCATGTTTTCAGGTTGTTTTCTATTATCCTCGGGTCCACAAGCACAATGATAGCTGTTTATACATGTAAAAAACATATATTAATCAATATGATAAATATAAAATATAAAATATAAAATATGGCATGCTTAATTATTATAATAAATCTAGCCATACCTTGAATACATAATGGTACTATGGTCAGTGGGGTTTTCCAATTTGGGCTCTATATGCACTTTACATAAAAATTGTGTCTCTATGCCATCCTGCAATAAACCTTCTCCTTTGATAAAGTGAGCTAGTCTCCCAAGAGGGATAGCAGCACATAAGTCAAGCTCTTGAACATATTCATTTCCAATAGGTGTCCATTCAACATCATCCATTGAAAAATAATTTCCTTTTTTGGGAATGTCTTGGACATCTAATCGAATGAGTGATTCCCATTTCCATCCTCTACTCATTCTGTACAATATTAAGATGGTTAGTGACCCTCTAACTTTTTAAAACATGCATGAAAGACTACATTAATAGTATTATATCCTTAATAATATATTTTGTTCTATGAAGAGGTGATAAATTTAGGCGATGATCCTATAGGAAAGTAAAACACATCTTGGAGATGGGATAAGTACAAGTTAATGGATAATGGATGTCTATGAAGATTTTATGTGACAAGATAATATGATGGTGGTGTAAATCTAGGAGATTTGTAGAAGCAAAATATTGAAAAAGAAACATTGCAAATAAGTTCAATACCAAATCTCTGGAGTGCAAGAAAAGGAAAGAACTTTATTTACATTTAATGTTACATGTTAAATAGGTTATTTATAAGATATTATATCCCTAATAATTTTATTAGATTGAATAAGTATTTTTTTACTAATTTCTTTGCGTATAATTTTACACTTTATGGTCTACCATGACATAAAAACCAACATAATTACACTGCAAATGTAATAATTTTTTTTAAAAATAAAGATATGCTAAAGAAGACAAAAATATGGAGTAACCAACATAATATTATATTATCACTTTCATGTAATCCTAATTCTGAATCAACAATTTATTCAATCAGTAATTAGATCTTACATATTCTATTTTTAATTTCAAAATTAGTAAGATATCATATAAACTCCATTGCTCTAGGTTTCATCTTATTATTCCTTCATTATAGTATACTATTAAATTAATCAACTTAAATTAAATCGTAATACAACACCTAATTGAACACTAAAATAAATTAAACCCTAAACCTTATAAAATCCTAATAGAAATTGAATCCTAACCCTTATGAAACCATAATCCTTAACTTGGTTGAATACTAAGCTATATTGAGCTCTGATTGCAGCCCTAAATGAGATTGGACTCTAACCATAACACCAAACTAGAAAGAAACCTAACCCTAAACCTAATTAAACCAAACTGGACATTGATCCTAATACTTAACCTAAACCAGATACATCCCTAACCCTAATAATAAACCAAGCCAAAGCTTAATAGTAAACCAAGCTAAACTCTAATACCGAATATTTTTTAATACAAATAAATTGAACCCTAACACATTAAATTTTGGTTAATATCTTAATCCCCATCCTAAGTGTAACTATATATATAATCATAACCCTAATTGTAAACAAAATTAAACCCTAACCATAAATTTAATTTAAACCTCATCCTAATACTTAACCAAAACTTGCTTTTAAATGTAATCATTACAAAACAAAAACTAACCCTAAACCTAATTAACTAGTGAAGAAAATTTAACCTTAATATTTATTGAATTATGGTCGATGTTATCATATTTACCCTAGAGGATAGAAAGATGCAATCTCGATGGTCATACATCAAATTTAGCCCTATTCAAGGGCATTGAAAGGATCAATAGAAAAGGAGGAGATTTAGAAATATGACCCCCCAAAGGAGGATTGGATTAAAATAAATTTTGACAAGACCTCAAAAGACAACTCGAGTCAAAGCAGAGTTGATTTTGAGTGTATGTTCTAGGTTGATGATTTGTATAGCTTAGTTTGGTAATGTACTTTGTTATAGCTATCACATTTCTACAATCTATATAATTATTAATATATTGTAATAATATTTACTATATAATATCATATAAATTAAATTAATTAAATCATAATTATATAATTAAAAACTAACATATCTATATTTTTTTAATTATGAAATATATACAAGTAGATATCAGATTTAATAAAAAGATTGAAAATCAATGGTGAGAAGTTACTTTTATTTTTCTCATACTTGAATTGTCAATGTATTTTTGTCTAGAATACTAAAGATGGAGTCACCCATAAATTTTATGGATGTTTATGTTTGTTTCTATATGCATGGTTGGGAGGTTTAGTAGAATATATTATTTTAGAAATCTTTTAAATTATTTTATAATATATTAATTCTATTACTTATTTCATTTGATAATACTATTAAATTATTTTTATATTATATATTTGTTATTTTGTTAAATTATTATAAATTAATTTAAAAATATTTTTCAATAAACATATCATTATGAGGTGTGTACAATATTATGTTTTTTACATGTCTTACAAAACATAAACTAACCCTAAACCTAATTAGTTAGGAAACAAAATTCAACCCTAATAGTTTTTTGATTGGTTAAATATTTATTTTATTAATGTTGACAAAGTAAAGTATTACATTGAAATTCATCTTTCCAAAATACCACCCCAACATGGACTCCCCATACCAAACCCTTGAACCCTAATATTTATTAAATTACATGGTCAATGTTTTTATATTTACTAATACTAATCATAACACTAAACTAATTTGACCAATAAACCATAACCCTAAACCAAGTTTAACATTAAACCAAATTGAGCCCTATATCTAAAAAAATTATACTTTAAAAGTAACACTTAAATAAAATTTAACCCTAACCTATAAAAATTAAACTCTAAAACTAACATTAAACCAAGTTAAATCCTAACCCTAATTAGAATTGAAAGAAAACCCTAAACCTATATTTAACCATAATGAACCCTAAACCTAAGCCAAATTATACCTTAAAACTCACACTAAATCAAATTAATTCCTAAACATAAACAAACTTGAACCCTAAATCCTAAACAATACTAAATTATAACCATAAACTTAATTGAACATAAAACAAAATGCAACCCTACTAGACCAAATTGAACCTAATAATTAATCTATTGTTTGATTTTATTTTTTCATGCATTATAGTTGTAGTTTCAAATGCAAGCAAAATGTAGCGGTTTAAGTCACATATCCATATTTTTTTTTATTAAATATGAACCCTATGACTAGGCCTAACAAATATACAAAATAGGGTATTAAATCTATTTTTAATCATTTTTTAATGTCAAAACAAGTTATATTACATTATATAATGTTCAATTTATCTATGAGAAAAATGTAAATAATATGAACTAATTAAAAATATTCTGACTATTTTAATTTTAAATATAAAAATAAGCATCATAACAAGATATACTAATCAAAAAAATATTTAAAGATAAAAAATATAAATATATATTTTTAAAATAAATATTTGTAATATAGTATTAAAAATAGAGATGTTATTTTTAAAAAACTATTTATAAATTTTGAAATATAGTATCAAATCTTAATTTATTAAGAAACAAACTATAAAAATAAATAAGTATAAGTCTAGTTAAATAAAAACATTCACATGTTCTAACTATTTATTATAACTTATATTTAAATTTAAATAATTACACCACTTCAATAGTAGAAAATAAATAAAATTAATTATATTGATGTATTTTATGGTACTATATAGAATCATCTACATATTCAAATGGATCATGTAATAGAGCATATCATGTTGTCTATATAGTTAAACAATATTTCACAAGGTAAGATTCTTTTAACAAAGTATCCACTTTGTTGGAGTTCAAAAGCCATTTTTACTTGATTGAAAAAATACTACATTTAGTATATAGTCATAATTCCTCACTCTACATTTTAACTTTTTTATTTAGGTCTTGTTTTAGCAAGCTTTGTTTATTCTCCTTTATTTATTCTCTTGACTTTTTGGAAAATATAAAAAAAAATTATGCAAAATGTAGTGGTTTAGGTCATTCATATGCTTGCAAATTTTAACTCTATATTTTTAATTCATTTTTCAAAATTATAGATCTTTAAAGTCAAATTTATTAATATATATTGTATTAAATAGATTTAAATATAGGATAAGATTATAAAATAATTATATTTTAATACAAATTTGACTCCTCCATATTTATTAATTAATTAGAAATTAAAATTGTAGTATTTTTTGTATATTGATTAAAAAAATGGCTAAGTAGTAAAGAAATGAATGCCAAGTAAAAAGTAAAATATGATTATAAAAAATAAGGAAAAATAGTAGAATCAATAAGAATAAAAAATAATTAATGATCAAAAATATTTTTAATAAGAATGAAATATAAAAAATGTGTGTATTGATTTATATAATTAATTTAGATTTATATAACTAACTAATTTTTTTCCCATACAACTTTATTTTTTTAACTTAATTTAATTCATGACTATTTTAGTAAAAATTAAAAAATATGAAACATCAATTTATTTGATTGATTTGTACAAATTTTTTAAACTTTACTATTGATACTATTGCTCATATTATATATACAATAATATTAATCATATGTAATAAAAAATATATATCAATAAAATAAAATTAGCACTATTGTTATATTTACAAATAAAATTAAGATTAAGGTTTAAATTAATTATAATTTGTAATCCATGATTATCTATATAATTATAATTAAAAAAATTATTTATTACTACAATTATTATTATATAAAATATTATAATTATATAATTAATTAAAATATCTTATATATTATAATAAACTTATTAAAATTAAGATTAAATTTATATTAAAAATTAAATTTAAAATTAATTACTAAAGGCAAGTACTTGGCCACTATGTGGCACTTGTTAATATTATCAAAACATTATGTAAATGTAAATTTGTAAATTAAAAATAACAGCAAATGTAAATTTAAGACAAGACAAACTAATAGATGTGGTGATAAACATTTAAAGATGAGAATAAAATCTGGTGATTGCACTATTCGTCTATAAATACAGGAAAATACCACAGCAACAGCAACATCCACCACCGATTATTTGGACATGCAGAAAGTAGATTATTTTTCTCGCCTTAAAATGTCTTCCCAAAAATATGAGAAAAATGTAATATAATTTTAATTTATGCTAATGGTTTTAGGTGGCAGCCTAACAAATTAATGACACTAAATGCTTCACCGCCACCCACAATTTTTATATTCCCTCCAAATTTAGCATTGAAGATGCAATAAATTTAAGTCAGGTGATTGGGCATTTTCTTTTCAATTGTACCATTCACAATGCAATGAATTAACATCAAATCACTGTCAGGTGATGGGGGATATGCCATGTAGGCATAAACCTGGACATAAGGGTTAGGCATTACGGTTTAGTTTACGTTTTAGCCATTGCCCAAAATTAATGTGAGAAATATGTAAAATTAATTATACTTCAGTCTAATGTTCCTCTTTCGAAGAAAATATAGGCCTTGATCTTCCACAATTTTTCAGAGTAATCATTACAACGCGACAAGCAGTACTGAAAGCCCAACAGTTGTGGGCCACCTTTTTCCTCCGCCACTTGTAGAAATATGGTACCTTCCTTTACAGCTTGCGCGCATCACAAGAAAAGACATCTATTCAAAGCTCTTAATTTCTTCTCTCGCGCACATTCTGAGCAATTTGTTTTAAGTCGTACCTTGTTCAATTTCAATTGGCAGTATCATTATTTTACACTGTATTTTGTATTATGATTTTCTTTCATTATTTTTTAATTTATGTTTGTTTATTAATTATTTTGATGAAATAAATTGAAATTTTAGTGGTTCTATATAACAATAAATAAGATTGAAATTGAAATTTTGTTTTAATAATATATTTAATAGTAAGTAAGAAAAATATATTAATTATCAAAAAGAGGATGAGCTTTTTCTTTAGTCCAAGATTTATTTGTTTTGTTTGTCTTCTTAGTTATCTATTTTTTTTATTTCTATAATAGATATCAAATCCTTTTTTAATATTTTTTAAATAATTTTCTTCAACTTTATTTAAAAAATTATAGATTAAAAATATATCTACAAACTATAATTTTTATTTTTTAAATATCATAACTTATCAATTTGTTGTTTATTCTCTTTTTTTATAAAATATAAATGAGAAGGTCCAATATTGGGGCTGGGTCAACATATTGGGTAAAGTTATTGACCAATATAGAACGAACTCATTTACCTTTGTAGAATTATGTAGATTTTATTATAGAATTAACATATGAAATTTAATGTAAATTAATAAAAACAATTTGTAGAAATAAATATAGATAAACCAAGAATAACTTAAATTAAAATATATAAAAATAAATAAATTTAAATTAAAAATATATCATATATCATTATATTTGTAATAAATTTTACTTCAAAATAAATTCGAATTTGACAAGAACACATATACTGAAAGAGAATCTCAAAGATCTATATTTTTTTTACGCCATCACATTAACCCGTGTCAAGAAAATTTACTTGCAAAAGCAATGTGAATACAAAGAAAGCATAGATATTGCAGGAGCCCGCTATCCAGCAACAAAAGATGACATGTTTGTACAAATTCACATAGGATGGTATGCATGGCACCATACAAAACAAGTGCATGCTAGTTGGTGGTCCGAAAACGGAGGGTTGAACGAATGTTAATTTGATTTTGATTTTAATTTGATACAAAGCAGTGCCTGCCAACTGGTGGTGAGGAAACAAAGGGAAAATGAAGTTTTTTTACCACTAATTTTTATTTTATTTTATCGATAATGATAGATTTTTACGCTGAGAGGCGTAATCCTACAATGGCATCACACCCCTCCCTATAGGAGGTCATCAAAAGTAACGGTGTAAGAAAAAAGAAACTATTCGAATTCCATTGCCAGCTCAGAATCCCGAAAATAAATGTCTGACGTGTTGCCACCAACACATTTAAAAAGCCCGAAAAAATAGACTTAAAATAAAATAATAATGACCGCTGTTTAAAACGGAGCTAAAACGTCACGCCCGTGTCAATAAAGATATGCAGCAATAAAAAATACAGACCGTCGGGTAGTAAGAATACGTGGCAAACGAATACGCCCTAACTGTTCCGTTCGTATTTCTCACGCTCCTCACTCCGTCTTTCACCATTATGTGGAAGTACATCCATCATTTTAGCAAGCGCTTCAATTTCCATTCTATTATTTTCTTTAGCTTCAACAGAGTCCTGGTCTGATGGATCAATGCCGATCCAGCGCTCTGCTTTGGCATTTCCTTTCATCTTGTCCTCAGCTTTGACCCCAACTGTTGAACGAGAATCGAGTGGATCTTCGGAAACTGTGCCGCCTCTACCAGGCTCATTCATCTCACGCTATGGGGATAACGAGCCAAGGAAAGGCGCAGACATAATTGTTGAATCTCTGAAGCGAGAGAGCGTTGATCGCGTGTTTGCATCTATAGAGATTCATCAGGCACTCACTCGATCCAAGGCCATTAAAAATATACTCTGTTGCCACGAGCAGGGAGAAGTATTTGCAGCAGAGGGTTATGCTCGATCTACAGGGAAGGTTTTGCTTCTGGTAATGTTCATGATGGGCCTCCGCTATGATATTTCTTAACGGGAATGAAAATATATTTTGTGCTTTTTTGTGTTGAAAGTTTTATCCGAAATTGTGAAATACTAACCATTTGTGATACGGCTACTGATTCGAAATTAGCAGTCTCCATCGATTATAGGGATTATCTTGGTTATTGCGAATCAGGCAGCGGTGCATTTCATGGCCCATGTTTCGATGATGACACATGCAACGAAACATGCGTACTTGATGACCACCTTCAATTTGGAGTCTGCAAGAGTGTCGCTTGCAGGTGTTTCAATCCGTGTTAGAACACCAATGCTATGTGGGAGCCGTTCTAAGGGATGCTTATTTATTTTGTGCGTTTCTCTTCTGGAATCCTAATATCAATAAAACCTGTGCAATGTTTGCACATCTTTATGTATTTTCTAAATTTTTTCAAGAATTAATTTTGATATACTGTTAAAAAATTTAGTGCACTATGTAAAATACTTTGAATTTTTTAAAAGATGTTTGGTTCACAGTTCAGAATCATGGATGATTATAAACAAAATTAAATTTTAGAAGTATGATCCTAAATTCGTACAATAGTTGCTAAGATTTTCTAATCGGGTTAATTTTTCTAGAATTTTAATGAAAATTAGCATCTTTTAAATTCTATTTGGAGCTCCTTCATTAATGCTTAATTTCATCACTGGCATTCCTCAAAAGACATGGTTAACACTTTATCATCTAAATCATAGCCACGATGATTTAGATGCATTCTTCCCTAACATACACTACTATATTTTATTTCTTGAATTATGATACATTCTTCTCCAACATGCACTACTTGAATCACAAGTTTTTTTTTACTTTTGTACATTTAAACACCGTCAGTCTTATAACATTGATGCAGGCTTTCACGGTTCTGATTTTTTTGTGCCAGATTTGACATTGTAACCATCTGTTGCTGTTGCTTTGGAAGACATAGAAGGAATTCGCGAAAATTATTTAGTGAGAGCACTGTGCTTTCAGAGATTGCCGGAGGAGCTGACGATTATGGTGGGGAGATCGGCCATGGCAGATAAAATCGCAGAAGAAGATGACTTCATCAAATGGACACCGTTCATGTCAGATTTAATTGCAGGTAAATTTGGCGATACGTTGTCTATGGTGGGTGATGTCTTTGAAATTGATGGCCGCATTACCTTCACCTGCGTTCGCGAGAAAAGTCTCCTAATAATCACGTTTATGTGCAAATGGCACTGGCAATGTTTTTCTGCAAATAAGGATAAGGATAGAAAATTTAATTTCGCCATGGTATTTTAGGGTTTAGTGTGCTATTTGGATGATAGGAAGATTAAAATGATTTTTTTTTTCTACTTGCATTTTACAAATTGAAATCCTTTCCCTGTTTGATTTATTTTTTTATCTGGTTAGTTATTTCTAACACAATTTTTATTTTTAAATATTTATCAATCTTTATATGGAATTATCATATTTCTTGATGTTTCTATAATTTAATTATTTAAAATAAAATAATATAATGTCAAAATTATCTTTTCATATAGTGTAATAAATTAAATTATTATTTTTAAAAATATATAAGAAGTTTTTCTATACATAAATTATGAAAAACATATAAAAAAAATAATTAATGAAAATAGAAATATTTAATAATAGTATAGTAAATAATTGATTAGAAACATCTTACTTTTCTAATGAGTGTATTAGAAAAGTATGAAGATATTTCTATTGATTTTTCTACCTAGATGTTTCTATATATTTTTTATACTTATTCAATTAGAAATATCTTCATTCTCAATTAGAAACATCTTCATTCTCAATTAGAAAACTTAAGTATAAAAAGAATATAGAAACATCTTGTTTATCTAATTGAGATTCAACATGTTTTTAAAGAAATTAGAAACATTTTAGTTTTTTAATAAAAGTATTAGAAAAGTACTTTCTCATATTTATAAATGTAAAATAGTAACAAAACTCTTATCTTTAGATATCTTATTTTTAAAAACTCTATAAAAGATTTCATCAAAGGCTAAATTAGAAATGCATATAAAACTTTCTATGTTTTCAAGTTGATATTTCTAAAATTAAAAGTACTTAAAGATAATGTAAAATGTATTTTTTCATATTTATAATGATAATTAAATTATTATTTTAAATATTGATTTTTATGGGATACCTTTTATTTTATAAAAAATTATAAAAGATTTCTTTCTTTCTATTATTAATAATCTTTTATGATTTATTTGAAAGTGAACCAATGCGATTAGAAGGCAATACATCTATATCTTTGCATTAACAATAAATTTTAGAGAGAAATAATTCAATACTTAAGTGTGACATGTGATGAAGGGTGGTGAAATTTCTCTATTATTCTTTGAATATAAATTTAATAGAAGTCTATCATTAAAAATGTAACATGAAATCTCTAGAAATATTAAATATTACCTTAAACCAAACTGAACCGAACTAAAACCATACTTAACTCTAACACAAAGCCAAATTTAACCGTAATCCTAAAATAAACTTAAATGTAACTCTAACACTAATCATAATTAAATATTAATCTGAATTAAAGTTTAACTCCAACTAAACTTAATACTAAACAAGATAAACCATAACAATAAACTTAACTACATAACCAAGCTAAACCATAACAATAAACCTAACTACATAATAAATCAAATTTCTCCTTGACCTTAACCCTAATCAAACCGAATCTAACCCTAACACATAACCACTTTGAACCTTAACTCAATAAAAATTTGAACCCTAACCCTACCACTAAACCAAATGGAATTATAACCCTTACCATAATCTATATTCTATCCCAATCCAAATTCAAACATAACATATACCAAATTGAGTGCAAAACCTAAATCAAATTAGACCTAAATCATGTCATAGAGAAAACCATTGAATAAATAGAAATAAATGAATTTGAACTACAATCCTAATTTTAAATGTAATTAAAACCCAAATTCTATAAAATTTAAACAAGATGACCCTAATCCTAAATTATATCATTGAGTTTAAGATACACAAGCACAAACACACATACATATGCACCATAACCCTAATCTTATATGATATTATCAAATTCAAGATATATATCCTAATAGTGACCCTAATATAATTAAATTGTACATTATTATTATAGTCCTAATTTAAATCTAATCCTAACCCTAACCATAATCCTAACTCTAATTTCAACCATCATCATAATCTAAACCAAAACCCTAACCCTAATCCTAGCCCTAACCATTATGTAAACCTCAATTATAACCATAATCACAATCCTAACCCTAATCATAACCCTACCACTAACCCTTATCCTAACCATAAACATTATATAAACCCTAACTCAAACCATAATCCTTAGTCTAACCCTCATCACCCAATTTAATAAAAATATTAAATTAAATCATAAACCTAAACTAAATCCTAACCGTAATGCTAACCTTAACCTTAATCTTAACCATTACCCTAACCCAAACTATAACACTGACAAAATATAAACCTTTACCCTTAATCCAATTATAATTCCAATGCCAACCCTAATAGTAATTACAATCCCACCCTTAAGACTAACCACTGCCCTATTCCTAAGCTGAAACCTATTACTTTTGAATTTATAGTTTAGTTTATGATTTAAGATTTAGTATCTACCATTGGGTCTTGGCATTTACAATTACAATTAGGAGTAGGAATTAGCATTTAGGATTAGGGTTTATCTTTTATTAGTATAGTTTAGCCTTTACAATTTGGGTTCACCATTTAGGATAATGTTTTAGCTTAGGATTTAGGATTTATAGTTTAGCATCTAGGATTATTGTTTAGCATTTAGGAATAGGATTATGATGAGGCTTTAACATTTAGGATTAAGGTTACATAAAGGTGAATTATGAAATTAAAATAAATCATAATCCTAATTAGTACTTAACATTTGAAAGTAATATTCTGTAAGGAATAGGAATTAGCTTTTATTGTTATAATAATTAGGATAAGGGTCTATAATTTGTAATTAGTGCTTAACATTTAGGATTAGGGTTTACTATTGACTTTATAGTTTAGTTTATGATTTAAGATTTAGTATCTACCATTGGGTCTTGGCATTTACAATTCTAGTTAGGAGTAGGAATTAGCATTTACGATTAGGGTTTAGCTTTTATTGTTATAGTTTAGCCTTTACAAATTGGGTTCACCATTTAGGATAATGCTTTAGGTTAGGATTTAGGATTTATTGTTTAGCATCTAGGATTATTATTTAGCATTTTGGATTAGGATTAGGATTTACCAATTAGGAAAGGGATTAAGGTTTATGGTTAACATCATAGTTAGTACTAAGTTAACACTAAGATTTGGGTTTGGCATTTAGGATTAGGGTTAAGATTAGGTTTTAGAATTTAGGATGTAGCATTTATGATTAGGGTTTAACATATAATATTAGGGTTATCATTTAAGATCATAATTTATCTTAGGATTTAGGATTTAGGGTTTAGAAATTAGGGTTAGGATGAGGCTTTAACATTTAGGATAAAGGTTACAATTAGGGTTTATAATTTAGGATTATAGTTAAGCAATAAGGATTATGGTTTAATATTTATGATTGGGGTTAAGATTAGAGTTATGGCATCAATTTATGTATTGTTAGTATTATGATTATATGATTAGGGTTAGGGTTTAGCATTAAGTATTTAACATTATACTTATGATAAGGATAATGGTACATGTTCGCATCATAACTATAATCCTAACTCTAACCCTAACCTAATCATAATAATAAATCATATTTTAAATATTGATTGTTATGGGGATACCTTTTATTTTATAAAAAACTATAAAAGATTTCATTATTTCTATTATTAATAATCTTTTATGATTTATTTGAAAGTGAACCAATGCGATTAGAAGGCAATACATCTATATCTTTGCATTAACAATAAATTTTAGAGATAAATAATTCAATACTTAAGTGTGACATGTGATGAAGGATGGTGAAATTTCTTTATTATTCTTTGAAAATAAATTTAATAGAAGTCTATCATTAAAAATGTAACATGAAATCTCTAGAAATATTAAATATTACCTTAAACCAAACTGAACCCAACTAAAACCATACTTAACTCTAACACAAAGCCAAATTTAACCGTAATCCTAAAATAAACTTAATTGTAACTCTAACACTAATCATAGTTAAATATTAAATTGAATTAAAGTTTAACTCCAACTAAACTTAATACTAAACAAGCTAAACCATAACAATAAACCTAGCTACATAACCAAGCTAAACCATAACAATAAACCTAACTACATAATAAATAAAATTTCTCCTTGACCTTAACCCTAATCAAACTGAATCTGACCCTAACACATAACCACTTTGAACCTTAACTCAATAAAAATTTGAACCCTAACCCTACCACTAAACCAAATGGAATTATAACCCTTACCATAATCTATATTCTATCCCAATCCAAATTCAAACATAACATATACCAAATTGAGTGCAAAACCTAAATCAAATTAGACCTAAATCATGTCATAGAGAAACCTATTGAATAAATAGAAATAAATGAATTTGAACTACAATCCTAATTTTAAATGTAATTAAACCCTAAATTCTATAAAATTTAAACAAGATGATCCTAATCCTAAATTATGTCATTGAGTTTAAGATACACAAGCACAAACACACATACATATGCACCATAACCCTAATCCTATATGATATTATCAAATTCAAGATATATATCCTAACAGTGACCCTAATATAATTAAATTGTACATCATTATTATAGTCCTAATTTAAATCTAATCCTAACCCTAACCATAATCCCAACTCTAATTTCAACCATCATCATAATCTAAACCAAAACCCTAACCCTAATCCTAGCCCTAACCATTATGTAAACCCCAATTATAACCATAATCACAATCCTAACCCTAATCATAACCCTACCACTAACCCTTATCCTAACCATAAACATTATATAAACCCTAACTCAAACCATAATCCTTAGTCTAACCCTCATCACCCAATTTAATAAAAATATTAATTAAATCATAAACCTAAACTAAATCCTAATCGTAATGCTAACCTTAACCTTAATCTTAACCCTTACCCTAACCCAAACTATAGTACTGACAAAATATAAACCTTTACCCTTAATCTAATTATAATTCCAATGCCAACCCTAATAGTAATTACAACCCTGCCCTTAAGACTAACCACCGCCCTATTCCTAAGCTGAAACCTATTACTATTGAGTTTATAGTTTAGTTTATGATTTAAGATTTAGTATCTACCATTGGGTCTTGGCATTTACAATTACAGTTAGGAGTAGGAATTAGCATTTAGGATTAGGGTTTATCTTTTATTGGTATAGTTTAGCCTTTACAATTTTGGTTCACCATTTAGGATAATGTTTTAGCTTAGGATTTAGGATTTATAGTTTAGCATCTAGGATTATTGTTTAGCATTTAGGAATAGGATTATGACGAGGCTTTAACATTTAGGATTAAGGTTACATAAAGGTGAATTATGAAATTAAAATAAATCATAATCCTAATTAGTACTTAACATTTGAAAGTAATATTCTGTAAGGAATAGGAATTAGCTTTTATTGTTATAATAATTAGGATAAGGGTCTATAATTTGTAATTAGTGCTTAACATTTAGGATTAGGGTTTACGATTGAGTTTATAGTTTAGTTTATGATTTAAGATTTAGTATCTACCATTGGGTCTTGGCATTTACAATTATAGTTAGGACTAGGAATTAGCATTTACGATTAGGGTTTAGCTTTTATTGTTATAGTTTAGCCTTTACAAATTGGGTTCACCATTTAGGATAATGCTTTAGGTTAGGATTTAGGATTTATAGTTTAGCATCTAGGATTATTATTTAGCATTTTGGATTAGGATTATGATTTACCAATTAGGGTAGGGATTAAGGTTTATGGTTAACATCATAGTTAGTACTAAGTTAACACTAAGACTTGGGTTTGGCATTTAGGATTAGGGTTAAGATTAGGTTTTAGAATTTAGGATGTAGCATTTATGATTAGGGTTTAACATATAATATTAGGGTTATCATTTAAGATCATAATTTATCTTAGGATTTAGGGTTTAGGGTTTAGAAATTAGGGTTAGGATGAGGCTTTAACATTTAGGATAAAGGTTACAATTAGGGTTTATAATTTAGGATTATGGTTTAATATTTATAATTGGGGTTAAGATTAGAGTTATGGCATCAACTTATGTATTGTAAGTATTATGATTATATGATTAGGGTTAGGGTTTAGCATTAAGCATTTAGCATTATACTTATGATTAGGATAATGGTACATGTTCTCATCATAACTGTAATCCTAACTCTAACCCTAAACTAATCATAATAATAAATCTAAACTAAATCCTAACCCTACTTTCCACCATAACTCAAACCATAAACTTTAACCATACCCATAAATCTAATCCCAACCCTAAATCCAAAGTCTATTAATAATTCTAGCCCTAACCCTAATATTATATGCTAAACCCTAAACCTAATCATGATGTGAACCCTAATTATAAAATTTACCCTAATCCTTACTCTAATTCTAACCCTAACCAAACCCTAATATGAACCCTAACTAAAACCTAAACTAAGCACTAACCCTAACCACAATCCTAATCTTATCCCTCACGCAAGCCCTAACCCTAACCCTAAACATTATATAAACCCTAACATTGACCATGATTCTGACCATAGCCCTAAACTCTAAACCCGATACATAATCATAACTCTAAGCCTAACCATAACATAGACCTTAATCCTAATCCTAACCCCAACCCTAACCCTAACATTAACCCCTAACCCTAATCATATTAACTTAATCAACATATAACACTAAATCATAATAAAGGTATCCAATCCCAACCCTAACCATGGTATAAATATTAAACCTAACCAAAATCTAAAATATAATATTAATCCCATCTTAAACTCTAAATTTGAACCCTAAACCATAGTCGTAACCATAATCATAAACTTAAAGAAAACCTTAACCCTAAAGTTAATCTTTAAATTAATCCTAAGTTGGACCCAAATCCTAACTGTAACCCTCATGCAATCCTTAACCCTAACGCTCATGTAAATTTTATCCCTAACCCTAACTCTAAACATTATATAAACCCTAGCATTGACCTTGATTCTAACCATAACCTTAAACTCTAAACCCTAACCATAATCCTAACTTTAATCCTAACCATAGCCTATGACCATAATTCTAACTAAAATACTAAACCCTAACCTATACCATTATATTAATTGCAATCCTAACCCTTACCCTAACACTAAGCGTAATCATAATTTTAACTATTTTTCTAACCTAAGAATGATGTGAAACCTAAGTATACCACTAACCTAAACCTTAACCATGATGTAAACCATAACCTCAACCCTCAACCCTAACCCTCAACTCTAAACCCTAACCCTAATCATAATAAAGAATCTTAAAAAAACCTAACCCTAATGCTAACCCTAACCATGATATAAACCTTAACCTTCAATATGAACCATAATTATAACCCTAATTAGATTAATTTATTCAATGTTTTATGCGCGATGCGACTGCTACTAGCTAATATAGACTCTATATTTAAATACGCCGAGATGTATCGAGGCGTTTAATTTTTTCATCATTCACCTTAAATTCAATTTAAGTTGAAAAAATTAAATGCCTCGATACATCTCGGCGTATTTAAATATAGAGTCTATATTAGCTAGTTATTGATTAAATAAAGATCATTTGAAAGAAAACATGTTTCTTTTATTGGGCTCAGATACTCTTTTAAGGCATCAGGGAGCGTGAATTTTCTTACAGATTCTCAGTTGTTAATTAATTCATTTATTTGAAAATATGTCCAGTATAATCACTTTCTATATAGATGAACTGAATAATAATAATAATAACAACAACAACAACAACAACAACAACAACAACATATTCTAAACTCATATTTGAGAATGTAATAGCAAAATATATGTTTCTTAGCTTGCATCATAAGATTTTATAAAACAGAGTAAAATTAACAACCGGTACATTTTTAATTTATTTGTTATTTTAGATCTTTGCCTTCTTCCCTTGTAATAGGAAAGTCAATATGGATACATGAATGCAGTAAAATTTCATCAATAGGATGCAAATGTGATTGTGAAACCTTAAAACCCTATGTTTCATTGAAACACCCAATCCTAAGATCGGGCACTTATAATGCTTTGTTCAAAGCATGCAAATTAGATCAGGGCACTTATATAGTTCTATTCAATCTGGGTTTGCCCTTATGTATACCCTTATGTTGCATTTCAATCTGGGTTTGCCTTTACCCTCTCAACCTTCTTTTCCTCTTTCTTTTCATCCTTTTTCTCATCATCCTTCTTCTCATTAGACTTATTCTCTTTAGTTTTCTTCCCTTTAGACTTCTTTGATGGCTATTTTGCAGGCCCAACACTCACCAATTGTATCCATCCAATTTTTTTGAATTTGTTGGTAAGGAAAACTAGATCCACATCTCGTATGTCTGATTTTCTCTTTCAATCAATGCCTGTCAAAAACCCAAATGAAATGGTACAAATTAGCGCTTTGTAACCTAAAATACTACAACTCTAAGAAACTCACATTTCAACCTTCTGTCGCTGCAATAGTCTTCATGAACCTCCACTTACTCTTTCCTCATCCAAGATAACTTTCAACATTATTTCTCCAAAAACATTAATTTTCTACCATCCATGAAATTATGAATAATACTTATGGATTTGATTGAAATTAGGTATGTTGGGCCTAATATCACTCAATTTTTTTATTGTGTCTAAGCAACTGGCCATTTAATCTTTTCAAATTAATATTGAGAGTGATCTGTAATCAAGAGAGTCCAAATACGAGCTCTGGCATCTTCGAATTTTTGTATTCTGAGTTTCTCTAAAGGTAGTCAAACTGGTTTTTCTGCCTCTAGAATCATCCTGGGAAACCACTCAAACCTTGTCATGGAGTCCTGAGAACTGACATGCTGGAAAATATCTGATCAAAGATTACAACACAATAAATGGCTACAAGAAATTTATCCATGGTTAAAAAATACCATCTGTCAAAGATGGCCTCCAACTATTTTTCAGAATTTAAATTGATAAACCACTGTAAAACTACTTTCGCTTTTAGTTCTAAAAATATATCCAACTAATTGATAAAGTCTTTTAATTTGTCATAGGAGTATATTTTAATATAGAGAATTAGGGAAACCAATCCCTTTGATGCGGTATTCATCAAGCCAAGAAGTATAAATTTTCAAAGTAGGCCTAAATGACTAATTTAGACATTGTGTAAATGAAAAATCTACATAAATTGCATTAGGTTTTGATCAAGGAAAAACATCAAAAAAAGGGAGTGAGGTTTTGGTATTTGGCGTTGGAGCTCATGATTATATTGACAATCATTGAGAATAATTTGTTTGGTTTGGAGGTGATCCATGTAGGAAATATTAATTCATATATAAGGCCACTTTGATAGAGTTTGCAAATGTGTGCAAGAAACAAATTGAAAAAATTTCGAATGGACCAGGTTTTGGAAAAATATCAACTAAATTAATAGAGTTTTGCAAATGAATATGCGAGCTTATTGAGATGAGGGAAATTGTGGGTGACAGTTATTTTAACATGAAAAACATTAGGGACTGATTTATTTCCCTCCAAAGTTGACCAGTCTGGCAAGTTGAATAACATGCAGAGAGCGAACCTTCATAGGACGCCAAAATATGACATCTTAAAAACACATCAAGTCTAATTATGGGAGGCTAGAATTGGAAATTTTGGCTCATATATAAAAGGTGAACTAAATCCCAGGTGGGTTTGTGTGAAAATCACAAGGCTGCAAGATATGCACCTTCAAACTGGACTATTCAAGGAGAATTTGCTAAGTATAGTTTCTAGGTGTAGTAGCTGATTTAGCATATCAAATTTTGCAAAAATCTCGAGTGCTAACACTACCATGGTCCTCAACATCAAACTCTCTTCTTCCTCTGCTTCCACTTCTTCTACCATGTGGTCTTCTCCTTCTTCTTGAGTCATCATAGCCCTTTTGGGGGTTTGAGGGAAATCTACAATTATGTGGCCTTCACTGCAAATTAGCACCTCAAAGGTTTTCAACCTCCCAAGAATGGATCTCCTCTTTCTCTACCTTGAAAGTTTGGCTTCACTGTAAACATGTAATCTTCTTCCGTAGTTGATTTGGAGTAACTCCTCTTACTCTATTTGAACTACCACCACATCTTTTGTTGGTCACTCTGCTAACTCTATTCAATTTCTCCTCAGCCTTCAAAGCTAGTTGATATGCTTCATCTATAATTTTTATTTTGTGTAGAGAGAACTCATTTTGGAGCTAGAATCAACTTGTCCATTAACATATCTATCCATAATATTCTCATCATCTTCTTGCAAATTCATTCTGATTTACAACTCCATGAATTCTTCTGTGTAGGAAGATATGGAGTACTCCTTCTGATTTAAGTTATGAAGTAACTCTAAAAAGTTTATGTTAATAATCTGATGGCATGAATCTAGTCTTTAAATGCTTCAACATCTTAGGCCACAACTTAATTTTCTCCTTTCCTTGATTCCTGGTGTTCTGGAGATTTCCCTCCATAGAGTTTCATGAGACTTTATCTTTGAGGCTGCAAATTTCACTCTTCATGGATCATCTTCTTCAATTCCTTCCATGTTATAAAATCAGGGTCTAAGAAAACTTTTGGGTCTAGTTCACCTTTAAAATCTGGTACCTTAACCTTAACTCTAGTTCCTTGTTTGTTGATGGACTCAATAAGCCTTTCCATTGGGTCTAGGATTGTGACTCGTCCTCTCTAAACCTCTTGTTCTTCCTTAGAATCTTCATGAGGCAATCTAACCTCAAGGACCGTCAACTTTTTAAGTAATAAAATCAACATGTAGAAATAATGTAGATAAAATAAGAATAAAATATATTATAAATATAAATAAAAAATATACCGTATATCATTATATTTATAGTAAAATATTATTTCAAAATAAATTTGAATTTGACAAGAATACATACACTAAATTCACTACTAAAAAAGAAAATTTCTTTAACATCTACAGTTGAAAGCCTCTTAATTGATGAAGATATCAAATAGCCATGAAGCTTCTATATTCTTTTGGGCCATCACGTTAACACATGTCAGGAAAATTGACTTGCAAAAGCAAAGTGAATACAAAGAAAGTGTAGATATTGCAAGAGCTGGCTATCCAAAAAGCAAAAGACATGTTCGTACAAAATCACATAGTATGGTATGCATGGCACCATACAAAACAAGTGCGTGCCAGTTGGTGGTTTGCAAATGGAGGATTTAACGGACGTTAATTTGATACAAAGCACCAACTGGTGGTTACGACCCATTTTTTATTTTATTTTTATCAATAATGATAGATTTTTATTGATTAAATAAAGCTTCATACATATTTTTTCTTAATATTATCTTATCCAAAAACAACTCCTCCAAAGAAAACTCTATCACTATACTAACTAGCCCTTCTACTAAATGGATTCTATAGCAATCCAGATCAAAATGCTTATCAGAGTACAAAATTTTGGCACACAACAAAAAAGTCTATGAACAACTATAACCACAAACCCTAAGCATGTAGCTGAAAAAAAAATACTGTTTCAAACTAAACTATCCAGAACTCTACCTTACTCTATAAAACTACCATATTACAACAACTTTGGTGGAACATATCTTCTTGGTCTTTTGTATTTCTTCTTCCACTGAGGATCCACTAGGGATGGACGTCCCTCCTTTGGTCTACAACTTGGTTTTTTTAGCTATGTGTCATACTTTCTCCTTCTCCTTCGTTTCCTCCTCAACCTCCCATAGGAATTCTTTGAGCAGCTCCCAACCATCCCGAGCTTCCTCAATTCTCTTTTGATTCTCAACAAAGCACTCCAAACTAGGAAAGGCTTATAAGTCTACCTTGTTACCTCCACTAGCCGCCAATTCCCCTCATCCACCTTAAATCCAAGCCCTGGCTTTTCCATAGCGAGCATTGCGATCATTCCACCCGTCCACTCTAGCCTAACACAAGAACACATGACCCATAACGCTTCTTCTTTCGACCCTAGTTGCAATGCCTAAGTAAAGATTGCAGAGGTAACATCAATAGTGAGTCTGTATCTATGCTTGGTGCACATGGATTCTTACCCAACATCATGTCCATAATCTGCGAGAATTTTGGACAGTCAATCAAAAAAATGCCCTTCAACCTTCTCCTTGAAATCTCTTCGTAGAATGACTGCTTGAGGTTTTTTGAGAGTAAAGTTCGCTTCCATTTTACTCTTAACACTTTACCAGCAGAACCCAACACTTGTCGCCCAAATACAACTTGTCGCAAATATATTAGAAACCTTGCTTGACTCCAGCTATACAAAGCTTGCCATTTTCTAGACAATTCTAAAGTGTTATGATTTCCCAAGCACATCCCTCGTGTATCACGAGCTCCTTGCACATGTGGTATAAATGCCACTTGTGCCACTTCATAATATGATCATCACCTTTATCATCATTTATATATACGACGTAAAAAGAGTCCATCTTAGCACATGTAGTCATTAACGACTACTCTTAGGGAGTGGGAAATGCCACCCAAGTCAAATTCGAATATGACATCAAACTTAAAGCTCTAAAGGGATGGGGCATGACCTAAAGCCACACCATCACACACCATTGAACATGTAAAATGAATTTGTTTCACTAATCCCAATCGAACCATTCTCCTTTAATTCCTCGAAAGTATTCAATTGTATCTTCTTTCTCTATTTGTTTCAATTTGACCCCAAGCTTTGACATTACATCTGCTCTACATTCTCCTCCTTCTTCACATGAGAAACTCTAAAACCTTCAAAGGCCCCTAGAAGTGATCTGATCTTCTTTATGAATTTGTTGAGATACCAGACTTGTGTCTCCCCTTTTGATACAGTTATCAAAGAATAGCCCTCTAATTGGAGTTTATTCACATTGAATTGCTTTGCCTTATTGATAGCTAGAAGGGAAACTTGGGCTTCAACTTCATTTTTTGTTCCCTTAATCAAATTCTTATCCCCTACAATAATCACGTTTCCTTTCCAATCCCTAATTACAAAACCAGCTCCACTTCCCAGGTTGGCTTTTAAAGCCCCATCAAAGTTTATTTTTATTCAATCTTGGGCTTCATCTTTGTTGTTTGTTACCTCAGTCAATTTATTATCCCCTGCAATAATCATGTTTCCTTTCCAATCCTTAATTAAAAAACCAACTCCACTTGGATCTATGTTTCCTTTTGAAGCCTTGTCAAAGCTTATTTTTATCCTATCTTTCTCTAGAGGATCCCATTTATGTTTTCCTTCTTTTACAGCTAAAATATTATCCCTTGAAGGCCCTTGAATAGGCCCAAATGTAATGTAGGGCGAGGGAGATTGCATATTTATGTCCTCTAGTGTGAAAGGAGTTTTTAAAAGGGTAATATAAGAGACTGAATTGCTAACCAGTTTTGAAATCGCTCTTTCCAATTTGACCAAGAAGGTCAAAAGTGTTTCATATTTATCCTAAAGGATGTGTCTATTCTATTCTTTCCAAAGCTCCCACATAACTATAGATGGGCATATCAATAATATACTAGAAAATAATGATTTTACCTTTGGGATGAACCAACTCTTCCCAAACTCCCTCAAGGTTTGTGGTAGCTCATTCATTGCCAATTTAGTCAGTTCAATACAAACTTCTAGCACTCTTGAGCATAATCGTAATTCAACAACAAATGGTCTAAGGATTCCTCTTCCTTATTAAATAGAAAACACTTAAATGGGCCCACAAACCCAATTCTTTTCATTTTATCCCCTGTTATAATTATCCCCCTAAACACAAGCCATGCAAAAGCCCTTGCCTTTAGAAAACTGACTTGAGTCCAACACAGTTGATTCGACCAGTTATCTTTTTAGAATAAACATATATATGGAGGACAGTTAAATAATTAGACTAGATAAAGTTCAAATACAAGATTTATAAAAATTCAGTTAGTAATAATGACTAATTACCGAAACTTGACTATTAAACAAATATTACTAATATTTACGGAGTGGTGTACTATGATAATAAGTACACCAATTAAGTATAGAATTGACAAGGCCTCTTTGTGTTCTCTAACCTTATTTTAAGGTTAGCTTTTGGGGTGCCTCAAACAAAATATGACTTTTATAGGTTTCTAGAGCTTTGGTTGGTTGTATTTTCAATAATCAATGTTGTGATATGCATCTCCTAACTTTGTAGTACTTTAGTTCTGCAGTAGTTGGTTATTAATAATTTTGCATGAATTTATTAGTCTAAGTATCGAAGGAATATATTATTTTTTATAAGAATATATGTGTCAATTTTTATTGAAGTAAAAATATACATATATCCAAAAAAAGGGTTACAAGTATATAAGATCACTTCATAAAGTCATATGGACAGTTCTCAATGAAAATATCAGAAATAAAAACAAAAGTTGCTATGCGGTGAGAGAAACATTAGTGAAAGGTGGAAGGGGGCTCCAAATCATTCAGTTTGACACATACATCAGTAGAGTCCAAGGTGATGTCAGGAATGGACCACCCCTTGTTCATTTCCTTCTTTCATGTCATAGTCTTCATTCCTCATTGGTGAAATTACTTAAGCCACTTAGAAGAGTTTGGCTAGTCACCACCACCACTAGCAAAGGGCCAATTGCTACCACCACTAGTGGATGACCTCACCCCACCCAAGGGTCATCCAAAGGCACAACCTCTAGTAGAGGCAAGGAATAGTTATTGTGACGGGTGACACCTCACAATCCAACATCAACAGGAAAACCTGAATAAAAGGGGATCCAAAGTATCACCATCAACCACAACCGACAAGGGTTTTTTGATAGGAGAAGGGGGTTCCCCACTTGGAAAAGGAGAAGAAAAAGGAACCAAAGATGTCTCGTGAGAAACAAATAGTCAATTCTTTATGAACCAATATTTGGTGGGATTTATCATCTTCCACCAAAAAGCCCAACTCGAAGATTTCTTCTTGACTCTTGTGCAATAACGAGACAAATGAATAAGGTCGTACTCATAACAATTACATCATCAAAAATCCATCTTCTCATCATCCAACTTTTGTTTCCAAATATCATCTTAAAGCCAAATTTCAAGGGGCAAAACCTTCAAAATATCCATCTCTACTTGAATGCCACCAAAGTAGGGTGAGAAAGATCATCAGTCTCCAAAGAGCGTTATTAATAACCTGTAAACATGTTGGATTTTATGAATTAAATCTGATTGTCAAGAGCCTCCAAATTTGACTTTTGTTAAAGTTAAAATTCAGATATTTTATTTTGTTGAATGAACTTTTGAGAGATAAGTTCAAATCAGATTTGGGGGAAATCTGATTTCTTCTATTTGCTTCCATATTCTTCTTTTGGACAGCAATTTGTATTTAATGGGAAGAGTGTCTTTATTCTTCTACAAGAGATAATATTTTGATATCTCTCTTTTGTATGCAGCAGCAAGTGTTTTTTGTAATACTCTATTTTTACATAGCAGTTGTAAATGATCTTTCTATTAAGTAGTGATTGCTTCAGATGATCTTGTAAGAGCCTTTTAAAGCTCATAGAACTTTGTATGCTACTACAACAATTGCAAGTTTATTTCCAGTTGTAGAAATATGTTTAGTTTGAATAGAAGCAATAAGTTTATTGCATAAATTCTCCAGCTCTCTTTGCTACCCTATTTTTGGTAATTTAGAATTTCTTCTTTTCTGAAAATAGAGCTTTTATGTGCATTTCCAGAATTTAGTCTCTTTCTAAATTCTTTACATGGTATCAGAGCTGATTGGCCTTCATTCTTTGTGAGTTTGGGCATTTGTTTTTTTTGGGTATTTGTTTATCTTGCACATGAGACATGGCTGGAGATGTATTGAAAGAAGAGGTTTATGTGGAGCAACCACCTGGTTATGAAGTTTCGGGTCATGAAAGTAAAGTGTATAGGCTGAAGAAAGCTCTTTATGGGCTTAAGCAAGCTCCATGGGCATGGTATAGTAGAATTGACTCATATTTGATGAGCAATGGCTTTTGCAAAAGCGATGGTGAGCCCACTCTTTACATCAAGGCAACTAATGGTAATATTTTAATTGTTGTCTTGTATGTTGATGATTGAATCTTTACTGGGGATAATGATTTCCTCATTGTTGATTTTAAAGAGGCCATGAAAAGTGAGTTTGAAATGTAAGACTTAGGTCTCTTGAGATATTTTCTAGGCATAGAAGTAAAACAAATGCATGATGGTATTTTTATCTCAAGAAATATATGCAAACCAGATTTTGGAGAGATTTAAGATGCAAAGTAGCAAGCCTACACCAACACCAACTTCAATAGGTTTAAAGTTAAGCAAGCATGATTGCAGCAATAATGTGGATCCAACTTTATTTAAAAGTTTAGTTGGAAGTTTGATGTATTTAATAGCTATTAGGCCAGACACTATGCATGCAGTAAGTTTGATTTCTAGATTTATGGAAACTCCAAAGGACTCCCATTGGCAAGCAGGAAAGAGAATCCTAAGGCATGTAAAAGGCACCAAAGGATATGGTATTTTGTATACTGTAGCAAATAATTTTGATCTTACTAGCTATACAGATAGTGATTGGGCAGGGAGTTTGGATGATAGGAAGAGCACTTCTGGATATGTTTTTCAAATGGGTTCTGGTGTAATCTCATGGGCTTCTAAGAAGCAACCCATAGTTTCTCAATCTACAGCAGAGGCTGAATATATAGTAGCGAATGCAGCAACATGTCAAGCTATTTGGCTAAGAAGGATCTTGGCAGATTTGAAGCAAGAACAAGAGGATGGAACCACAATATTTCCTCAATAGCATTATCAAAAAATCCAATGTTTCATGGAAGAAGCAAGCACATTGAAATCAGATATCATTTTATCAGAGAATTAGTTGAGAATGGTGAAATAAAAATGGAGTTTTGTAGGTCAGAGCAGCAGCTAGCAGACATTTTCACTAAGCCATTGTGCATTGCAAGTTTTGAGCGCCTAAGGAGAAATCTTGGCATAGTTTGTTTGGATCAAGCATGATCTTGTTTGTCGGCTTAAGACAATGCGAGATTGTTGGATTTTATGAATTAAATCTGATTGTCTAGAGCCTCCAAATTTGACTTTTGTTAAAGTTAAAATTTAGATATTTTATTTTGTTGAATGAACTTTTGAGAGATAAGTTCAAATCAGATTCGGGGGAAATCTGATTTCTTCTATTTGCTTCCATATTCTTCTTTTGGATAGCAATTTGTATTTAATGGGAAGAATGTCTTTATTTTTCTACAAGAGATAATATTGTGATATCTCTCTTTTGTATGTAGTAGCAAGTGTTTTTTGTAATACTTTGTTTTTACACAACAGTTGTAAATGATCTTTCTATTAAGTAGTGATTGCTTCAGATCATCTTGTAAGAGCCTTTTAAAGCTCATAGAACTTTGTATGCAGCTACAACAATTGCAAGTTTATTTCTGGTTGTAGAAATATGTTTAGTTTGAATAGAAGCAATAAGTTTATTGCATAAATTCTCTAGCTCTCTTTGCTGCCCTATTTTTGGTAATTTAGAATTTCTTCTTTGCTAAAAACAGAGCTTTTATGTGCATTTCCAGAATTTAGTCTCTTTCTAAATTCTTTACAAAATAGAAATCATTTCAGAACTGTAACAGGAGAAAATGTAGTTTAACCCATACAGGAAGAATGAAGAAAGACTTAAAAATAGGCTTTACAATTGAATACCAAGGTTAAATCAACAAAACAACCTACCTGCAAACTGCAATAGATTCTTGAGATTATTCTACTTACCATTCAAGAATTTACAAAAATGAACAAAGTTACTATGTGTACAAAGATAAATATCAACAAAGTTTGAAAGGAAAGACTTCTAGAACCAAGACATCCAAGCTTGGAGATTTACTCCAGCAACCCACCCACGTTCAGTTGGTGGAGTGACTGTTGAGCCTTTTTTGTAGATTTTTATTAATGTTTTGTCCATCTGTTCAGTGATGACTAGTCTTGACTGGTGTTGCTAGTTAACAATTGTCTTAAGTTTGTGTTTAGTTGAGTTTGTTATGGAGGTAGTTCGTAGGATTTTTATGAAAGTAAATTAGCAATTGTAGTTTGGTGTGCAATGGGTACATTGACGATATATTGAAGATCAAATGAAGAAATATATAAAGAGGAGAGTTAGATAGAGAACAATAACATTGCACATCTTCAATACTTATAATTCATTTGAGTTTTGTTTTGAGGGGGACTATTAATTACTTACGAGAACAATGATTATCTATAGAATGCCAACTGCATTTAATGTGAAAAATAATTTTATTAGGGAAATCAAAGTTTATTGCACAAAATATCTTTTAACAAACATCAAGCACAAACAAGGCGGTTTGATTCAACAATGCAATAGTCATTGAATGAGGCCTTGACTTTAGCCTCAAGTGAATGAAATGATCTTGAATGTAATAAATCTTGAGAGGGTACAAAGATTACATAATTTCATAAGAGGAAAAGAAAAAGTAATTAAAGGGTTTTAATTCTCAAACCTGAGATGCAAAGATTACAGGAAATCTAGAACAACTAAGGCTATCTAAAGGGGATTGCCCCATAGACTCAACAAACCCACCATGACCAAGTCTACCTATTTCCCTCTAGCCATGCATAAGCCCACCATGATAGGATTCTCCACTTTCTTGTGATCTTGAAGATGCCTACCTAGTGGTGGCCACCAAAGATTAATTTGTGTAAAATAACAACCCAAATACCTAGCCAAATTGCTCATATTGTATTCTTTTAGTAGGAACTACATTTTTTCTCATCCCACCACACTTACTCATTACACTTTTACAATCCCCCACAAAAACTAACAGTATATTCACAATTGCACATATGGATTTGTCTTGCTTTGAGCTAATTCATTAATCTGGCACCTAGAGTGATTTTATTTAGGATTTTCAATACCCAAATTGTTCTTTTTCATAGTTCAATTAGTTTAGAGTGTATACACATATTGGGTTTGTTTGGGCTAAGGGATATTTGGGTTTTTAGGTGTTTTGAGATTTAAGGGTTTGAAATGGGTGAGTGACATTAGAGAGTAATAGGAAAAATCAATGAGAATGCACCCAACTTCATTCAGATTCTAGGTTTTGTAAGACTATTTATATGTGGTGTTATTTGCAGGTTCTTCTTACACATTCAAGTTTCCATTCTTTCATGTTGTGTGCAATGAGATCATCCACTCATTGGGAGACACTTCCAATAATTGTTGGGTGATTCTATAGATGTAGAAAGTTTTTGGAATATATTTTTACCATTGCAACACCTTCTTCCTCTTTCAACATTGGCATACTTTGTGAATCACAAAGATTCCAAAACACAATCCTTGAAGGTGACCATGTCTGGCCTTTTTATATTTCCTCTTGATCATAATGTAATATTTTTCCCATAGATTTAATGATGGTTTGATCAAATTCTATGTCACTTAATGTAGACTCCTTCTACATCACTTCTACGCTTTGAGTGTTGCCTTTAGTCTTTGCCCACATAGATTAGTTCACAATTTCCATAGTCCCGACATTGGTTGACATGCGCCAACCTATCAGAGTTTCTAACTACACAATGGAGAATACTTCTCTCTCAAGTTACAAATATCTTCCACATGTCTCCCAGATACCCTCACTTCAACAGAGTACGCTGACACATTTCTTGAAATATTTCTTTTGAACAAAACTTCATGACTAACAACTTTCTAGATAGTTGTTTGTCTTTCAATGCTCGGATTGGCACATGCAATTGTAGAGACTTTGATCAAGGCACAACATTTCCTTATGGTTATCCTAGCTGGAAATCACACTGCAATAAACCAACTAGATTCAAGCACTTGCCCGTAACATAGGGATTTGAGTGATCCATGCCAAATTCTTTGACATGTTAATCAATTGTAACAAACTATAATCATTCTGAGACAATCTCACTTGAGGGTTGTTCTATAAAACCCTGATGAATAGGTGAAGAAACATACTGTACTATTTGTAGAGTTTTACTTTCTGAGAAAAAGACCCTATGACTTGTAGTCCAGGGGCACACGTTGTAACATATACTTTTGGGACATTCTCTCTTGCCTTGGGATGTTTTCTCTTAATAAATCATGGGACTATGTATTCGGTGCCTTTTTGTGTTTTATTAATCATTGTGTCATGCGTTGAAATCTTAGAGGCATCTTCTTGTCTGTTATGTAGATGCAACTATTTGATGTTTTCTTAGCTTAGAACAAAGGACGGATTATATCACCTATAACATTCTCTCATAGGATAAAAGTCTCATGAAGTGAGGCCTTTTCTTTTTACCCTTATTTGAACTATTTTTGTTTGCTTGAGATAGTGTCAAATACTATTTCCCTTACTAAAAAGGCTTGCACTAACTTAAGTAATGGAGTTCCTAAATTTGGACCCTTGCAGATGCCTCACATGGTAGGATATGAATGTGTGAACCCTATGTCAAGGAATTTGGCTTCTCGTTCCCCTAGTAATAATGAAGGAAATGTGGTGTACCATGTCAAGAGTGAATGATGGCATGAACCTCTGAATAGGGAGGTGCCACATTGTAGATATCATCTGAAAAATTCATAGCCCGTCCAACAAAGCTTTGAGTTAGCCTTTTGCCTCTACTTAGCTTAGTTTGTTTGATTGAAGATGCTTCCCCTCCCTTTTCTCCAAACACTATCAGGATAAACACTAAGAGCTAGCTTCTAAAATCTTGGAGATCATGTTGTAGGGCACACCTTGTCCCACCATTACAATACTTCTACAACTACCCCTTGATAACCAACATGAGCCACAAATCAAGGGATCAACAATTTTTCTTGGCATGCCTGGTGGAACCAAACTAAATGCAATCGCCAAATTTAGTGCATTCTTTGGGATTTTTAGCTTGATGCAACAAGAAAGTGCACAAAACAAGTAGTGGTTGAGGTCCAGTTAGGGCATGGACCAAAATTACTACAACTTTTTTGATTGGGTTGCTCCCCAACCTAGTCATATGAATCTAGTTCCCAGATCCTAGGAGTTTTTACATGATTTTTAGTGCGAGCTGAGAATTATTGAGCTTGAAAGGTAGCAGAGCATACTCTAGCATTCCTTGGCTATGCTTGAGGACTCTTTTGAGGATCCTTATTTTCAAGAAGAGCCTGTCATGAAGGACCAAGCTATGAACAAAGAGTTTCTAGAGGTTTCGTGTTCAACAGAAGATGAGCCCTTTTGGAATGAGTGTTCAGAGTTCTCTTTTTAGTCCCTGATACCAAATATGATTTCATTGTTCAAGGGTGGTCTGGTAGTTTGGTGATCAAAGAAAAAAAGTGAGCAAGATCAGCAAGATCTATAATTGATACAATCAAGTGAAGAAGATAGCCTCCCCTTGTTGCATCCATAGGCTAATGGTTCGAGTTTCCTCTTTTCCAAGCTCCCATGTTTCATAGAAGTTGATGAGGTTTTTACTTTGAAAGCTTAAGAGAATGTAGAGACACCTTTAGAAGAAGTGTCACCGTAGGAACCTCTTCCTAAACATTACAATGAGTAAGGAGAAGAGGAGGATGATGATAAGTGATTCTGGTATGAGCTAGAATCCTTTTGTGCATCACTCAATGAATGGACTCCAACTATTCAGATCCAGATTCATCATTTATGTCCCATGAAGAAGACCCTCCAATTGCCCTACTCCAAGGACACATTGATGCACCTCCTATAGAAACTCATTTGATGAAGGTTTATAGATGCCCAATCAAGTATAATGAAGACAAACATGTTGTCATGTCTCCCACCACCTATGTCAAATCTCTATAGAGAATGGACATTGAATAAATAAATGGAGCTATGTAGTGCCCACCCATACTTTACTTTTTAGTTTTCACTACAACATTTGGGGTCAAATTATGACACCAATTTTTGATAGCACTACCATTTGTGTGTATTTTGTATTTTTTTTGTAAGTTCCCCCGACACCATCATAATAATGATGATGCCATTGGTATTTCAACACCCTTGTGATTATAAACAAAAACAAAAGATAGATCAAATTCATTTTGAGTTTATTGCGCGAAAGAAGCCACTACTCTGCAGAAGCCCACCCCATTCTTGGGAAGCCATCGGTGCCTCAAATATAATAGTGCATGGAGACTCTATGCAAACACATGTATGATCTCATTTTTTCCTACTCAAGCTTAAATTTGGTTCCAGTTCTGCACTTGGTATTTATTTTAGAGTTACAAATTCCTTGCTTGAGCTCTGTCTGTGTGTCAATTTTTGTATTCTCTTGAATGTTCTTAATAACCAAGAAAAGTACACAAAAATATGTGCATTTATGATGAAGGGTGCTCCCCTTAATACCACAATCACATAATAGAAACAAAGAAACAACAACAATATGCAAGAACAAAAAATTGGCTTCTTATTATCTCCACAAATGTGGAATTACAAACTTTCAGAATTACAATATGCAAAACCACATGGGCATTCCCTTACAATATTCTATAGGACAAGCCTCAAATCATTACCCAAATCTACCCAGAACTGCCCTAGACAACACTACGAGCCTTCTTTATAAAGGCAATTTCCACCGCTTGAGAAGGTTCCAGAAATTTAGCCCTTAGGGCCAACCAAACTTAGAATTATTTTATTTTACAATTTATTACATCAAATTCGGCTCAAAATGACTTTTGAAACCCAAACAAAAATTTTGAAGGAAAATTATTTTCTGCCGTTTCAGGTGACCCAACTTCCGAAGACCATAAGTCTTCACCAGTTGACCTGATTAACTATTATAACCCCATTATGGAAATGTCACGAAGCACCCTACAAGCTTTACTCGTGCAAGTGCCCATCACCCAAATTTTCAACCTCATCTAGGGAATCTAAAGCCTTCAAAACTAAGTTCAAAGTTTCTGTACCCTACTGCCAATACCGAAAATCTTCAATATCTTCAAAACTAGACCTGATCTAGACATGAAAATTTACCGGCAAGCTGATACGACTGAGATAAACATCCACATGTGAAATCAAAACATTCTGAGATTGTATGACCAACTTACTAAAAATAGCAAGTTTCCATAAATAGCAGCTCTACACAAGATAGCCCTTATTGAATTCAAAAATAGAAATATTTTTGGGTGATGCAAGATTGCTCTTACACCCAAGATGCTCCTGCATCAGACACCCGAGGTAATTTGAGAAGTGACCCCGTCACGTCTCAGGTGTGTAGAGGAAAACCAAGATGGTTAACCTCCTCCTTTGCCAGCCATGATGAATCTTCAACAAGTCATCATTTCCACTTGACCAGATATTCTTCACATGTCCTATTCCTTGTGCTTCTGCCAACATGACTGTCCAATATGTCTTCAAGCTCCTTGGTATCTAAACTACTTACTTGAATAATCCACTGGGCCGCTATGATGTCATCTTCAACACTTCCTTCATGATACTTTGTCAAATCTGAAATGTTAAACACTAGCGAAATATTTAGCTCACTAGGCAATTCTACCTCATATGCATTTCCTGAATCATGCTTCTTCAGTATCTTACATGGTCCAAACTTCTTCATTTTCAGCTTGTTATATGTACCAACTGGAAACCTTTCCTTCCACAAATGAACTATGACTTCATCTCCAACCTAAAATTCCTTATGCCTCATTTTCTCATCTGCCTTAGCCTTATACTGCACGTTCATCTTGGTAATGTGCTTCCTCACCTCCCCATGGATGTTTTTCAAATGTTTTGTAAAATCTTTAGCTTTAGCACTACTTATTTCTCTTTTATCTATCTTTCTCAATTCAGATGCATTTCTTAGACTATTTTCATATACATTCTGGAATGGTGATTTACCAGTGCTCCTGTTGACAGAATTATTATATGCAAATTCTGCCTATGGTAAAATCAAATCCCATCCTGTTGGCTTATCTCCAACCAAACATCTTAGCAAATTTCCCAAACTCCTATTCACCACCTCTATCTTTCCATTAGTCTGTGGATGATGTGATGAACTAAACTTCAAATCTTTCTTCAACCTTTTCCACAATGTCCACTAGAAATATCTAACAAACTTAGTATCTCGATCTGAAACTATGGTCTTTGGCAAACCATGTAGTCTCACCACTTCTCTGAAAAATAATTCTACTACATGAACAACATCATTAGTCTTCTTGCAGGGAATGAAATGTGCAATCTTCAAAAATCTATCAACTACTACAAAAATTAAATCATGTCCCCGCTATGTCCTTAGTAAACCAAGAACAAAGTCCATACTAATATCCTCCCAAGGCTTCTTTGGTACAGGTAATGGCTGATACAACCTTATATTCTACTTCACTCCTTTCACCATCTGACATACTCTGCAACTTTGTACAAACTTCTTGACATCTTGCTGCAACTGTGGCCAATAATAATTTTCGCTAACCAAAGTAAGGGTTTTATCTTGACCAAAATGTCCAGCCAATCCTCTGCTATGCTTCTCCTTGATGAGATTCTCCTTCATAGAACTTCTTGGAATGCACAACTAACTCCCTCTAAATATCATATCATCCTGAATGATGAAATCCAACCACTTTGTCCTGTTTAGAGTAACAGGTTCTTTACAAGCTTTCCAAGCTTCACCAAAATCGGGATCTTCTGGATATAAATTCTTGAGTTCCTTGAACCCAACCACTTCAATCTACATTTCTATTAGAAATAGTTGCCTTCTACTAAGCGCATCTGCAACCCTGTTAGACTTTCCACTTTTGTGTTTCAAAAAAAATGTATAACTCTGCAAAAACTCAACCCATTTCAAATGTCTTTGATTCAACTTTCCTTGACTATTCAAATATTGCAAAGCTTGATGATCAGTATACAAAACAAACTCCTTAGGAAGTAGATAGTGTCTCCACTTCTTTAATGCCTGACCTATAGCATAAAATTCCTGATCATAAATAAAATATTTTCTCTTGGCATCATTCAACTTCTCACTAAAATAAGCAATAGGTTTACCTTCTTGACTCATAACAGCTCCTATTGTAGTACCACTAGCATCACAGTCTACTTGAAACACCTTATTAAAATCTAGAAGTGCTAAAATAGGTTGTTCTGCAACTTTCTATTTCAATAGTTTAAAACTCTTATCTGCCCCATTAGTCCACTTGAACTCTTTCCTATCCCTTCATTCTTTCAGTCAAGGGACCACAAATACTGCTAAAATTTTTGATAAAATTTTTGTAAAAACTAGCTAGACCATGAAAGATCTTACCTCAGTAGCACTCCTTGGAGTAGGCCATTCAAGGATAGCCTGTACCTTCTTTGGGTCCATTTTTAGACCTTTTGTTGAAACTACAGATCCCAAATACACTAACTCTTTCTTCACAAAACTGCACTTCTTCAAATTAATCAACAATTTTTCATTTCTCAGCTTCTCAAACACCATACGAATATGCATCATATGTTCCTCCAATGTCTTGCTAAAGATCAAAATATCATCTAGGTAAACAATAACAAACTTACCTAGAAATTTTTTCAGAACCTTGTTCATGAGCCGCATGAAAGTGCTCGGTGCATTAGTTAGCCCAAAAGGCATGACTAACCACTCATACAGTCTTTCCTTTGTCTTGAAGGCAATCTTCCATTTATCTCCTTCTCTAATTTGAATATGATGATATCCACTCTTCAGATCTATCTTTGAGAAATACACAGCTCCACTCAAACAGTCCATAATATCATCCATTCGTGGCAATGAAAACTTATACTTGATTGTGATCTTGTTTATTGCTCTGGAATCTATACACATCCTCCATTATTTATTATTCTTTGGTGCTAATACCCCTAGTACACCACAGGGACTCAGACTCTCTCGAATCAACCCCTTCTGCAATAACTCATGTACTTGTCTATTCAACTCTTCACTTTCTGTTGGTGTCATTCTATGTGCTACCTTGTTTGGCAAACTGGCTCCTAGACTCAAATCCATTTGATGACTGATCTTCCTTACTGGTGGTAATCCATGAGGTACATTATCAGATACAATATCCTGAAACTCATTCAACAAATCTGCAACCTCTATAGGTACATCCTCTACTTCTTTACCAGCTTTTGGAATTAAAGCAAAACACACATGCTCATGTCTCATACCATCTAGGAACTTTCTTCCATCAACAAAAGTTATTCTTGCACTACCACATACCTTTTCTTCTGTGTTATTCAATGGCTTTAGCTTATGTCGCATTCTATCCATTGTCAGGGAATAGGTATTTGCAAGACCATCATGTACAACACATCTGTCAAACTGCAATGGTCTACCCAACAACATATCACATACATCCATAGATATGATATCACACAGTACCTCATCTTGGTACCTGCCAATCTTGAACTTCACTAGGCATTGTTCATTAACCATGACCTTGTGGTCATCCTTTACCTAGGCAATCTGATATGGATGTGGGTGCTTCTATCTCTTGAGCTTCAGCTTTGTCACCATCTCTTCTGACACCAAATTGTCAATACTTCCACTATCAATAATCACATCACAAAACTTACCCTCACACTTGCACCTAGTGCAAAACAGGCTCCTCCTTTGTTCAAGTTCATTCTTACCACTTAGTAGAATTCTTTTGTTAATCAGTGTTTCTCCTCTTTCAGTATCTTCAAAATGTGACAATCTGACATCTTCATCTACATGTGCAACTCTGGCCTAGCCTTCATTTCTCCTATCTATCCTTCCTTGGCATTGAAGACATTCAAATGCCCTATGACCTTCTTCTCCACAATAAAAACATGTTCCACGAAAGCCTCCTCTTCTAGATCCTTGTCCTCTTCTTCTTCCTCTTTGATATCTATTACTCTGATCCTAGAAGTGATTGGAATTATTTCCTCTCTGATTCTAGCTACTACTGGTCTTATCCTTCTTTTTCAAATTTTCATTTCGGCCACCATATGACTGTCCACCAGATCTTCCACCACGACCTCTTCCATTTTGTCTGCTCTCAAACTTCTTGTTCAGCTTTTCCTCTAGTTTTATGGCTAACTAGTATGCCTCCTCAATATTGTTCATTTAAACTAGATTCAACTCCTCCTGAATGCTTGGCCTTAACCCATTAAGGTATCAAGAAACTTTCTCCTTATCAGCTTCTGCATGGCCTATTCTAATGAAGAGTCGATAGAAATCCTCTGTATACTCCTGAACAGATCTTCCTGCTTGCTTCAAACTTTGCATTTTATTTAATAGGTCAAGCTCATAATCAACAGGAATGAATTTTCACTTCAATTTATCCACCATCCGATCCCATCTTGTGATTTTATCTTTCCCTTTTCTGTTTCACTCCAATTAAATTTCTTGCCACCAGATCTTTACATGACCTTTTAGTCTGGCCTTCGTGAATTTGACCCCATCAAGATCCTCAACATCTTCATACTCAAAGTATTCCTCAAATTCATTGATCTAGTCGATCAATTCCTCTGGGTTAAGATTTCTAGAAAATGTAGGAACCTCAATCTTAGGTCTTTTCCCAATCTTGGAAATGGCCTGAAAAACTCTTTCTTCCTCCTGGTTCACAATTTCAGCTTCTCTTTCTTGATATTCTTCTTTGGCTTCATCCTTGCTTTGATCTCTGACATTAAGATTCATTCTTCTATGAATCTCTTCTTACAATGCTCGCACTTGTCTCTGCAACTCTCTAACCTCAGGTGTCACAGCACCAGCTCTTCCGCCACATTCTTTTCATAGAGGTATTTTTGTGACACGCACTGAAACCCTAACCATGGTCCTAGTGCAAACTACCTCATAGTTGGTGATCTGAATACACACTCAGGAACTCATACTTTGATACCACTTGATGAAGGGTGCTCCCCTTAATACCACAATCACATAACAAAAATAGAGAAACAACAACAATATGCAAGAACAGAAAATTGGCTTCTTATTATCTCCACAAATGTGGAATTACAAACTTTCAGAATTACAATATGTGAAGCCACATGGGTATTCCCTTATAATATTCTATAGGGCAAGCCTCAAATCATTACCCAAATCTACCCAGAACTGCCCTAGACAACACTACGAGCCTTCTTTATATAGGCAATTTCCACTGCCAGAGAAGGTTTCAAAAATTTAGCCCTTAGGGCTAACCAAACTTAGAATTATTTTATTTTACAATTTATTACATCAAAGTCGGCTCAAAATAACTTTTGAAACCCAAACAGAATTTTGAAGGAAAATTATTTTCTACCATTTCGGGTGACCCAACTTTCGAAGACCATAAGTCATCGCCAGTTGACCCAATTGACTATTATAACCCCATTCTAGAAATGTCACGAAGCGCTCTATAGGCTTGACCTACGCAAGTGCCCATCAACTAAATTTTTAACCTCATCCAGGGCCTCTAAAGCCTTGAAAACTGAGTTCAAAGTTTTTGTACCCTGCTGCCAATACCAAAAATCTTCAATATCTTCAAAACTAGACCTAATCTAGCCATGAAACTTTACCGGTAGGCTGATACGACTGAGATGAACGTCCACATGTGAAATCAAAACATTCTGAGATCGTATGACCAACTTACTAAAAATAGGAAGTTTCCATAAATAGCAGCCCTACACAAGATAGCCCTTATTGAATTAAAAACAAAAATATTTTTGGGTGATGCAAGATTGTTCTTACACGCAGGATGCTCCTGCATCAGACACCTAGGGTAATTTGAGAAGTGACCTCATCACGTCTTAGGTGTGTAGAGGAAAACCAAAATGATTAACATCCTCCTTTGTCAGCCATGATGAATCTTCAACAGGTCATCCTTTCCACTTGACCAAATATTCTTCATATGTCCTGTTCCTTGTACTTCTGCCAACATGACTGTCTAGTATGTCTTCAATCTCCTTGGTATCTGAACTACTTGCTGGAATACTCCACTGTGCTGCTGTGATCTCATCTTCAACACTTCCTTCATGATACTCTGTCAAATCTGAAATCTTAAACACTGGTAAAATATTTAGCTCACTAGGCAATTCTACCTCATATGCATTTCTTAAATCATGCTTCTTCAGTATCTTACATGTTTGAAACTTCTTCATTTTTAGCTTGTTATATGTACCAATTGGAAATCTTTCCTTCTGCAAATGAACCATGACTTTATCTCCAACCTGAAATTCCTTATGCCTCCTTTTCTCATCTATCTTAGCCTTATACTGTGCGTTCATCTTGGTAATGTGCTTCCTCACCTCCCCATGGATGTTCTTCAAATGTTCTGCAAAATCCTCAACTTCAGCACTACTTATTTCTCTTTTATCTATCTTTCTCAATTCAGATACATTTCTTGACTATTTCCATTTACAATCTAGAATGGTGATTTACCAGTGCTCCTATTGACATAATTATTATATGCAAATTCTGCCTGTGGTAAAATTAAATCCCATCCTGTTGGCTTATCTCCAACCAAACATCTCAGAAAATTTTCCAAACTCCTATTCACCACCTCTATCTATCCATCAGTATGTGGATGATGTGATAAACTGAACTTCAAATCTGTCTTCAACTTTTTTCATAATATCCGCTAGAAATATCTAACAAACTTAGTATCTCGATCTGAAACTATGGTCTTTGGAAAACCATGTAGTCTCACCACTTATCTGAAAAAAAATTCTACTACATGAACAACATCATTAGTCTTCTTGCAGGGAATGAAATGTGTCATCTTCAAAAATCTGTCAACTACTACAAAAATTGAATCATGTCCCCGTTGTGTCCTTAGTAAACTAAGAACAAAGTCCATATTGATATCCTCCCAAGGCTTCTCTGGTACAGGTAATGGCTGATACAACCTTGTATTCTACTTCACTCCTTTCGCCATCTGACATACTCTGTAGCTCTGTACAAACTTCTTGACATCTTGCTGCAACTGTGGCCAATAATAATTTTCACTAACCAAAGCAAGGGTTTTATCTCGAACAAAATATCCAGCCAAGCCTCCGCTATGCTTCTCCTTGATGAGATTCTCCCTCATAGAACTTCTTGGAATGCACAACTAACTCCCTCTAAATAGCATATCATCCTGAATGATGAAATCCAACCACTTCCTCCTGTCTAGAGTAACAGGTTCTTTACAAGCTTTCCAAGCTTCACCAAAATCAAGATCCTCTGTATACAAATTTTTGAGTTCCTTGAACCCAACCACTTTAATCTACATTTCTATTAGCAATAGTTGCCTTCTGCTAAGCGCATCTGCAACCCTATTAGACTTTCCACTTCTGTATTTCAAAACAAATGTATAACTCTGCAAAAACTCAACCCATTTCAAATACCTTTGATTCAACTTTCTTTGACTATTCAAATATTGCAAAGCTTGATGATCAGTATACAAAACAAACTCCTTAGGAAGCAGATAGTGTCTCCACTTTTTTAATGCCTAAACTATAGCATAAAATTTTTGATCATAAATAAAATATTTTCTCTTGGCATCATTCAACTTTTCACTGAAATAAGCAATAGGTTTACCTTCTTAACTCATAACAACTCCTATTCTAGTACCACTAGCATCACAGTCTACTTGAAACACCTTACTAAAATCTAGAAGTGCTAAAATAGGTTGTTCTGTAACTTTTTGTTTCAACAGTTTAAAACCCTTATCTACCCCATTAGTCCACTTGAACTCTTTTCTATCCCCTCTCATTGTTTCAGTCAAGGGACTACAAATACTGCTAAAATTTTTGATAATTTTTTATAAAAACTAGCTAGACCATGAAAAGATCTTACCTCAGTAGCACTCCTTGGAGTAGGCCATTCAAGGATAGTCTGTACCTTCTCTAGGTCCATTTTTAGACCTTCTATTGAAACTACAAATCTCAAATACACTAACTCTTTCTTCACAAAATTGTACTTCATGAAATTAATCAATAATTTTTCATCTCTCAACTTCTCAAACACCATATGAATATGTATCATATATTCCTCCAATTACTTGCTAAAGATCAAAATATCATCTAGGTAAACAATGACAAACTTACCTAGAAATTCTTTCAGAACCTCATTCATGAGCTGCATGAAAGTGCTCGGTGCATTGGTTAACCCAAAAGGAATGACTAACCACTCATACAGTCCTTCCTTTATCTTGAAGGAAGTCTTCCATTCATCTCCTTCTCTGATCTGAATCTAATGATATCCACTCTTTAGATCTATCTTTGAGAAATACACAACTCCACTCAAACAGTCCATAATATCATCCATTCATTGCAATGGAAACTTGTACTTGATTGTGATCTTGTTTATTGCTCTGGAATCTATACACATCCTCCATTCTCCATTCTTCTCTAGTGCTAATACCACTGGTATAGCACAGGGACTGAAACTCTCTCGAATCAACCCCTTCTGCAATAACTCATGTACTTGTCTTTTCAACTCTTCACTTTCTGCTGGTGTCATTCTGTGTGCTACCTTGTTTGGCAAACTGGCTCTTGGAATCAAATCTGTCTAATGACTGATCTTCCTTACTGGTGGTAATCCATCAAGTAAATTATCAGATACAATATCCTGAAACTCATTCAAAAAATCTGCAACCTCTATAGGTACATCCTCTACTTCTTCTTTACCAACTTTTAGAATTAAAGCAAAACACACATGCTCATGCCTCATAACATCTAGGAACTTTCTTCCATCAACAAAAGTTAATCTTGCACTACCACATACCTTTTCTTTTGTGTTATTCAATGGCTTTAGCTTATGTCGCATTCCATCTTTTGTCAAGGAATAGGTATTTGCATGACCATCATGTACAATACATCTGTCAAACTGCCATGGTCTACCCAACAACATATGACATACATCCATAGATATGATATCACATAGTACCTCATCTTGGTACCCACCAATCTTGAACTTCACTAGGCATTGTTCATTGACCATGACCTTGTGGTCATCCTTTACCCAGGCAATCCGATATGGATGTGGGTACTTCTATCTCTTGAGCTTTAGCTTTGTCACCATCTCTTCTTACACTAAATTTTTAGTACTTCCACTATCAATAATCACATCACAACACTTACCCTCACACTTGCACCTGGTGCGAAACAGGCTCCTCCTTTGTTCAGGTTCATTCTCACCACTTAGCAGGACTTTTTTGTTAATCATCAATTCTCTTCTTTCAGCATCTTCAGAATGTGACGATCTGACATCGTCATCTACATGTGCAACTCTAGCCTAGCCTTCATTTCTCCTATCTATCCTTCCTTGGCATTGAGGACATTCAAATGCCCTATGACCTTCTTCTCCACAATGAAAACATGTTCCACGAAAGCCTCCTCTTTCAGATCCTTGTCCTCTTCCTCTTCCTCTTTGATCTCTATTACTATGATCTTAGAAGTGATTGGAATTATTTCCTCTCTGATTATGGCTGCTACTGGCCTCATCCTTCTTTTTCTGATCTTCATTTCGGCCACCATATGACCATCCACCAGATCTTCCACCATGACCTCTTCCATTTTGTCTGCTCTCAAACTTCTTGTTCAGCTTTTCCTCTACTTTTAGGGCAAACTGGTATGCCTCGTCAATACTGTTCATTCAAACCAGATTCAACTCCTCTTGAATCCTTGGCCTTAACCCATTAAGGTATCAGGCAAATTTCTCATTATCAGCTTTTGCATGGCCTATTCTGATGAGGAGTCGATAGAACTCCTCTGTATAATCCTGAATAGATCTTTCTGCTTGCTTCAAACTTTTCATTTTCTTTAATAGGTCAAGCTCATAATCAACATGAATGAATTATCGCTTCAATTTATCCACCATCCGATCCCATCTTGTGATTTTATCTTTCCCTCTTTTGTTTCGCTCCAATTGAATTTCTTGCCACCAGATCTTCACATGACCTTTCATTCTGGCCCTGTCAAGATCCTCAACATCTTCATACTCAAAATATTCCTCACATTCATTAATCTGGTTGATCAATTCCTTTGGGTTAAGATTTTTAGAAAATGTAGGAACCTCAATCTTAGGTCTTTTCCCAATCTTGGAAATGGCCCAAAAAATTCTTTCTTCCTCCTGGCTCACAATTTTGGCTTCTCCTTCTTGATATTCTTCTTTAGCTTCTTCCTCGCTTTCATCTCTGACATTAAGATTCATTCCTCTATAAATCTATTCTTGCAATGTTTGCACTTGTCTCTGTAGCTCTCTAACCTCAGGTGTCACAGCACCAGCTCTTCCGCCATGTTCTCTTCGTGGAGGCATTTTCTCGATGCGCACTGAAACCCTAACCATGGTCTTGGTGCAAACTGCTTCATAGTTGGCGATCTATTTACACACTCAGGAACTCCTACTCTTATACCACTTGATGAAGGGTTCTCCCCTTAATACCACAATCACATTATAGAAATAGAGAAACAACAACAATATGCAAGAACAGAAAATTGGCTTCTTATTATCTCCACAAATGTGAAATTACAAACTTTCAGAATTACAATATGCAAAGCCACATGGGCATTCCCTTACAATATTCTATAGGATAGGCTTTGAATCATTACCCAAATCTACCTAGAACTGCCCTAGACAACACTACGAGCCTTCTTTATATAGGCAATTTCCACCGCCCAAGAAGGTTCCAGAAATTTAGCCCTTAGAGCCGACCAAACTTAGAATTATTTTATTTTACAATTTATTACATCAAAGTCAGCTCAAAATGACTTTTGAAACCCAAAAAAAAATTTTGTAGGAAAATTATTTTCTGCCATTTTAGGTGACCCAACTTCCGAAGACCATAAGTCATCGCCAGTTGACCCGATTGACTATTATAACCCCATTTTAAAAATGCCACGAAGCGCTCTACATGCTTGATTTGCACAAATGCCCATCAACCAAATTTTCAACTTCATTTAGGGCATCTAAAGCCTTGAAAACTAAGTTCAAAATTTCTGTACCTTGCTGCCAATACCGAAAATCTTCAATATCTTCAAAACTAGACACGATCTAGCCATGAAACTTTATCGACAGGTTGATATGACTGAGATGAACCTCCACATGTGAAATCAGAATATTTTGAGATTGTATGACCAACTTACTAAAAATAGAAAGTTTCCATAAATAGAAGCCCTACACAAGATAGCTCTTATTGAATTAAAAAGAGAAATATTTTTGGGTGATGCAAGATTGCTCTTACACCCAGGATGCTCCTGCATCAATTTCACTATACCTCTACTACCTGAGGGTTTCTTTTCTATACAAGAAATTATTGCCTATGATGGATAGTAATCCTATTAGACCATAAATTGAGCTGAGAGAGGGAAAAAATAGAGTGGAAAGCTAGCTATCGTCAACCCGGGCAATATCTTAAGAAAAGGATGAAGATCTCCTAGCACCCATTTGCCATAGATAAAGTGAGCTCACAATAGGCAAGAAAGGGTTCCAATGTCAAAAGAACACCCATATTTCATATTATGAAGGAACTCAACCAAGAGTTCCCTCTTCTCTATAATCAGCTGGCTTTCAATAAATCACTAAAAGACTCACCCTTCTTAGGCATTATTAACAACAAAAAAACACCTAGGGCTTTCAAGGAATCACTGAATTTTTGCACTACAATCTTGTAAATAAAGAAAATTATAGAGAAAATGTTTCTACCAATTGATAGAGATAAACTTGCTTGTTAAACCAGAGTTTTGTTAGGATTAAGTAATATTGAGAGGGGGGGTGAGTCAGTATTACAACACTTTAAATTAAACTTAAACCAATTATAAATTAGCCATATGAATGCTGAAATGAAAAGAACATAAACACATAAACACATAACTCATAACACCATTATTTATTTTTGAGGAAACCTTGGCCAAGGGAAAACCCTGGTGGGGATGGTACCCACAACTATGCACTAAAATATAATATCCATGTTAGGAGATCTAGCCCCATTAGGTGCTTAGTATTACATAGTACATTTCTTTGTTAGAGGAATATCAACCTTGTTAAAGGTATACAAAAACCCTGTTAAATGTATAGTGAGCTTACAGCTCTTACAATCAATAATTCAGCTACAAAAGCATTCTCAAGAGTGAACAATGTAAGGAAACTCAGGTGCGAAAATAGCTTCCTATGCTAATCTCTATAGGAGAGTATTGTGAAAATTCTTATAAATCCTTACAATTTCAGATTCATTAACTACTTTAACAAAGATATTGCAACCACATACCATGCATATAGAAAAATAGAGAATGACACAATGATATACCCTGGGGAAAATCTTTCGGTAAAAAACCCCAGCTCTCCAAAACCTGCACAATGTATTATCTTCAACACAAAGATTACAATACACTTGCAATGCAAGTTCTTTTAGGAAATGAGAGACAAAGCCAACAAGACTTAAATTTGTTATATTTCTCCCATAGGAGCAGCATCATATATATAGACTCCTTTGGACCCAAAAATAGGCACAACCACCAAGACCCATGCACAAAGCCACATGTACACAGTTGTTACATGCAATCCCAAGAATAGGCGTCCATCCCTAGAATAGACTATGACAGCTTGTCATAGAATCTGCCAAAAATAACGGTCACAAGAGAAGTGTAAGAGAATCTGTCATACCAACCTATTTTTGGCATATTCTCTTACACACACCAACCACTTCTTCTTGGGCACCCAAATAGGCCCAAGTCATAAGATGCTCTTACACCTGTCATAGCATATTTCTTAAATAGTTCTTACGCATCATAGGAATCCATCATGACCGTTTCAGTCATGATCTCCTTACACACAAGATGCTGACACATCAAGTGGAGTGACACATCAACATGCCAACTAGACATGTACACTCACACTTAATTACATTATTTGCAAAACATATATTTACAAAACAAATAATAAGAATAAGAATTATCCAAGGTTGAGACACCTTATTCCTAACATTCTCCCACTTGTCGAACACCTTGTAAGAGAAACAAGAACATAACAGGAACTTTAACCGCTATAGGCCAAAAGACCCATAGACTCCGAACACCATCTGAACTTCTCAGTGCCCACTGGTTTTGTTAATGCATCTGCAACATTCTTCATAGTATCTACCTTCTCCAAATTTACCTTTCCATCTTCCACCATATCTCTCACAAAGTGAAACTGCACATCAATGTGCTTCGTTCTAGCATGGAAAGTTGGATTCTTTGCAAGGCAAATAGCACTCTGACTATCACACCAAATAGTAATTTATTCTGCATCAACACCAACATCAGAACACAATCTTCTAAGCCAAATGGCTTCTTTACAAGCATGAGTAGTAGCCATATACTCAGCTTCTGTAGTGGACAAAGCAACCACAGGTTGTCGCTTACTCATCCAACTAATGGCACCACCAAACATAGTGAGCACATAAGCACTGGTGGATCTCCTACTGTCAATATCACCTGCCCAATCCAAATCCACAAACCTACGAATACAAATTGAATGCGGAGATCCAGAAGAGTTACCATGATAACATATGGAGTAATCTTATGTACCCCTCAAATATCTGAATACTCACTTAATTGCATCCCAATGTACCCATCCAGGGTTAGCCATAAACTGACTCAGGACTCCCACTGCTTGGGCAATGTCTGGTCTAGTACAGACCATAGCATACATAAGAATGCCAACTGCACTAGCATAAGGTACTCTACTCATGTCCTCCACCTCACAAGGAGATTTTGGACAATCATCTATAGATAACTTTGTTCCCACAGAAATAGGAACACATAGTGGTCTACAATCTGTCATGCTGAACCTGTCCAATACAGACTTCACATACTTACTCTGACTCAACCAAAGTTTTTTGTTAGACCTGTCTCTACTGATTTTCATACCCAAGATGTACCTAGCTGCACCAAGATCTTTCATCTCAAACTATGCTGACAACTGAGATTTAAAATCAGAAATCATACGCTTACCCTTCCCAAACAGCAACATATCATCAACATATAATGCAACAATAAGAAGGTGATCATTTTCAACTCTGAAATAAACACAATGATCTGATTTTGATCTTACAAATCGAATTGACAACACAAAGGCATCAAACTTAAGGTACCACATCCTAGGAGATTGCTTCAAACCATATAGAGATTTCTTTAATCTGCAAACTAAGGATTCTTTACCTTTAACAATGTAGTGCTTAGGTTGTGACATATAAATCTCTTCCTCCAAATCACCATGAAGGAAAGTTGTCTTCACATCCATCTGTTCTATCTCTAAGTCATATGATGCAGCAAGAGATAACATAAATCTAATGGATGTCAACTTTGCAACAGGAGAGAATATTTCACCATAATCTATTACCTCTACCTGTGAATACCCCTTTACAACCAATCTAGCTTTATACCTTTCAACACTACCATCTGCACATAATTTCTTCTTGAACACCCATTTACAACCAATAGATTTTCTCTCTTTAGGCAAAGGTACAAGGTCTTAAGTTTTGTTTTTCTCCAATGAAGCCATCTCATCATCCATAGCCTCAATCCAGGAACCTGCATCTTCCATGCCCAAAGCCTCTTTCATAGATCTAGGCTCGTCAGTGTTAGTAATCAAACAAAAGGCACATCTGGAATCTAACATAGAATAACCAAACCTTTCTAGTTTCTTTCTTTCTCTCGTGGATCTCCTCAAAGGCTACGGTCGAGGTTGTTCTTCCTCTTCTTCTGAACTATCAGAGCTGTTAGAGATCTCCTCATCATTAGACCCAACATGGTCTCTTTGTTCAGTCTTCTCAGGGGTAGGAGGCAACTGAACAACATCTTTTTCCTTTTCTTTTTCATCTGGTTGTAGCACAATAGGAGAAGATGTTAACTCTCTAAAAATAACATTTCTACTATACAACACCTTACTAGTCACAGGGTCCCAAAGCTTGTATCCTTTCACACCAGCACTGTATCCGATGAAAATACATTTAATAGTTTTGTTTTCCAACTTAGATCTTTTCTCCTTTGGAACATGTACATAAGCTTCACAACCAAAAACATGAAGATGTCTAATTGAAGGCTTCTTACCAGAACACATCTCCATGGGTGTCTTACCAACAAGGGCTGATGTAGGAGATCTATTAACCAGATAGCAAGCAGTGGCCACAGCTTCGGCCCAAAACCTTTATTCTAAACTAGCTCCACTAAGCATACTCCTAGCCTTCTCCATCAGTGTCCTATTCATTCTCTCTGCAACTCCATTTTTCTATGGGGTATAAGGAGTTGTCTTATGCCTCTCGATACCTTGTTCTTTACAGAACTATTCAAACTCTATTGAGAAAAACTTGCCACCATTGTCAGTTCTCACACACTTAATCTTCTTACTAGTCTGATTCTCTACAAGAGATTTAAATTCCTTGAACCAACTAAAGACTTGTGTCTTACTTTTAAGGAAATAAATCCATGTCCTTCTATTGTAATCATCTATGAAAGATACAAAAAATATAGACTTGGATATTGAAGGAACTTTTATAGGACCAAATACATCAGAATGAATAAGATCCAAAACATCAGAAGATTTGTGAGAACTAGAGTAAAATTGAACACGATTTTGTTTACCATAGACACAGTGTTCACAAAAGTCAAGCTCGAGATTGCAATCATTTAACCCCTCAATGAGATTTTTATTTTTCAGGTTCTGAGACCCTTTTCACCAAATGTGGCCAAATCTCATATGCCACAACATTGTCTTTTCTGTAGGAAGCTTACCTTCCAAAGTATTTGCACTACCATCAGAACCAATAGCCACAAACTTCTTCACTGCTTGTTCAAATGGTGAGGATGAAGAACTATTACATAGAGGAATACATGCATCTAGCTAAAATAAGGTACCTCTCCTAGTACCCCTTGCAAGCACTATCGATCCTCTCATCATCTTCCATCCTTCTTTCAAGAAAACAACTTGCACTCCTACATTATTCAGCATACTTACAGATAATAGGTTTTGTGCCAAACATGGAATGTGCATAACTCTATTGATTCCCTTTACTCATCCATCAAAAAATTTGATAGTGACCCTTCCGCATCCAACTATCTTTAGATGAGAATCATCACCCAAGTACACCTTTCCACCATCGAACTCTTCATATTTTGAGAACTAGTTTCGATGAGAGGTCATGTGAAAAGATGCACCTGAGTCAACCAACCACACATCATCAAATGCATGGGCTACCAAAGTTGCGATGAATGCATCACCATCTTCTTGAGATCTTTCTGAAGCTGAATCTAAACCTTTCTTCTTCTTCTTCGGCTCTTTGCAATCTTTATGGAAGTGCCTAGATTTATCACAGTTCCAACATTTTGCCTTAGACTTATTGGAAGTCTTTTACTTCCCATGGGATTTGGATCTACCCTTATTGTCAAACTTATTGTCATTTTTCTTCCCTCTTTCAATGGATCTCCCACGAACAGCAAGGGCTTCTTTTTCTGAAACAGAAGCCTTTCTTTGCATCTCCTCTAATAGCAGCGAAGACACCATATCATCCATTTTGAAGGTGACTAAAGTGCTTCTAAGAGCCATCACAAGATGGTCCCATGAATCCGGTGAAGAACATAAAAGTGTGTAGCAACGATCCTCCTCCTCTAACTTGACACCAGCTGATGTCAATTGTGTAGCCAGCAGATTAAATGCATTTAAATGATCCATTAAGGATCCACCTTCCTCCATTCATAGAGAGTACTTCTTCCTCAGGAACAACTTGTTCACCAGAGATTTGGCCTGATACACGGCTGCAAGTCTTTCCCACAAACTATTTGTGGTTTTCTCATCTAGAACATTCAGAAGAACTGCATCGATTAAACAGAGTCTTATGAGACCCTTAGCTTTACGGTCTTTGATATCCCAATCTGCTTGAGCTATAGTTTCTGGTCTTGTAGTACTTGAAGTCACTTCCCATAGGTCATGATCTTCCAACATGTCTTCCATCTTGAGTTTCCACAACTCGAAATTAGTGCCATTAAATTTCTCCACCTCCATTCTTCCATATGATGAACTTGCCATCTCAATCTGCAAATAAGATTTAGAATGCTCTGCAAAAAACTCCCACTCAAACTTGAAATCAACTCAAAAAACCCTACCCAACAACTAGGATCAAAAGTTGATCAAGCTCTGATACCACTTGTAAGGAAACTCAGGTGCGAAAATAGCTTCCTACGCTAATCTCTATAGGAGAGTATTGTGCAAATTCTTATAAATCTTTACAATCTTAGATTTGGTAACTACTTTAACAAAGATATTGCAACCACATACCATGCATACAGAAAAATAGAGAATGACACAATGATATACCCTGGAGAAAACCTTTCGGTAAAAAACCCCAGCACTCCAAAACCTGCACAATGTATTATCTTCAACACAAAGATTACAATACACTTGCGATGCAAGTTCTTTTAGAAAATGAGAGACAAAGCCAACAAGACTTGAATTTTTTATATTTCTCCCATAGGAGCAGCATCACATATATAGACTCCTCTGGACCCAAAAATAGGCACAACCACCAAGACCCATGCACAAAGCCACATGTACACAGTTGTTACATGCAATCCCAAGAATAGGCATCCATCCCTAGAATAGACTATGACAGCTTGTCATAGAATCCACCAAAAATAATGGTCACAAGAGAAGTGTAAGAGAATCTGTCATACCAACCTATTTTGGCATATTCTCTTACACACACCAACCACTTTTTCTTGGGTGCCCAAATAGGCCCAAGTCATAAGATGCTCTTACACCTGTCATAGCACATTCCTTAAATAGTTCTTACGCGTCATAGGAATCCATCATGACCGTTTCAGTCATGATCTCCTTATGCACAAGATATCGACACATCAAGTGGAGTGACACATCAACATGCCAACTAGACATGTACACTCACACTTAATTATATTATTTGCAAAAAATATATTTACAAAACAAATAATAAGAATAGGAATTATCCAAGGTTGAGACACTTTATTCCTAACAAATAATACAAGCATCTGCTATGCTTTGATAGTTCCAATTATAGCTCTTACTAGTCTCTCTCAATCTTTGATCTTGCATCTACTAACAACCATTACTAATATCCCAAATTCACATCCATATCTCATACATATCTTATTCATTCATCACTTCCACAAAATAGTATTTATTTATATCTATTCTATCATCCAGACGACTCTCTAATACAATACAAAATATAATAATTACTAATGCAAATATTGAATACTAAGTTGGTGATCTTATATTACCATAGTGTAAAAAATATACAATATTTATCTTACTTAGCACATTACCATTCCATCTAGCATTCCCTTAACCATCACAACTGTTCATATTCCCTGTTTCATTGTTCCTCTATTTTTGCATGTCTTCATATCACTGTAACTTTCTAATATCAATACCAAAACACATGCAACCTTAACTAAAGATCATACATATCCCAAAATGTATTCCTCTAAGTGCACAAGTCATCACATAACATATATTGTCTTTGCTGATTAAAACAATACTGCAGTATTCTATAAATTCGATTATGTACTTAGTCATTTTCATGACTGTCTCCAACACTTATACTTACCCCATGCGATTACTATAAAATATGTGTTGCCATACATGACAACCCTCAAGTGATTCTTAGTGCACTCAAAACATCACTTTCCAATAATATATTAGGAATGAATGCCTAGTAGTCATTCTGTAGCAGTAGTTGTTGCGTTCATGACTATGATTGTCATTGATGTCAACATAGTGATCTTTTGGAGACTTGCAGAGAAGCAGATAGTATTTTGATTAGCTCACGTGGGATATTGTAGTTCAAGCTATGCAATGTTGAGGATATACTCTTTGATATGTTATATGTTTATGGTTAAGAGAAAAGATAGAAATTCATTTATTCATGGAAGTTATGAGCATTTTGGTGGAAGCAGTATTCAGGCAGTGTTCCTGAGTAACAGTTTGTGGAAATTAGATGATATCTCATAATCAGGATGGAATCTAGTTTTGCACAGTTAAAGAGAAGTTAGAGACACATTGATAGTGATGTGGATGATAGTGTAAACTTTGAGGTCGCACGAGTGGAGAATTATTATATTTGGAAGTTGACAGTTTTTTGTAATTTTGATGTAGCGTGTGGAAACTTTTATTTTGTATTGTGTGCCGACTCATTTGTAATTATTTGAGTGTGGTATAAAGGAAAGATTTTTTTTTTCCTTGTTGTAATAAGAAAGTAGTGGTTGATTATGGTTGAATGAGAATGTATGCATGAAGTGAAGAAAAGAGCTAATGCAGTTGCAAAAGAAAAATTGTGAAGGAAGATATGCGAAGTACAAAGATCTAAAATTGAGATCTGGTGTAGTACTGAGTGCAGTTTGGAATAGTGAGGAAGGAGGTAACATATTTGATATTATTCTATTGAAGAATCTTAAGGTCAGTTGGACAGTGTGTTCAATGATCTTGCCATTAAAGCTATTTGGGCAATGGGTCCTTCTGTCTTCCATAACTCTTAATAGGGTTAGAATCTTTTAGTAGGGATTAAAAATCTCCTAACCAAGATTCATATGTACTAAATTTATTTTAAAAGACTCCTAACAAAGTCCATCCTTTCACAAGGAATATTCATATTAGTGCATCTTTTGTGGGCATCATTCCCACCGGGGTTTACTTTTTGATCAAGAGGTTCCCTAGTCAACATATCTTGTGTTATTGTGTATGAATATCTTTCTATGGTTGGTAATTATATTGCTTACATGGTTAAATATTGTTGAAGTTGATAAAAATTATAATTATCAGATAACTGATTCACCCCCCCTGCTCAGTTATCTTGGTGGACTTTACTTTCAAACAATTGGTATCAGAGCAGTAGGTCCTTGAAAGAAAATTTTAATAGCTTAAGGAAATGCATGAAAAATTTCAGGAAAGAAAGCCCTAAGTTTGATGGAGTAAATTTTGATAGCTGGAAAGAGAAGATGAAGACACATCTATTGTGTTTAGGACTAGGTTATTAGTTGATTACAAAGAATGATAAGACTATTATTGAAGAAGACAATCTTGAGACATGCTCTAGTGATGAGAGAGATCTATTCATGTGTAACATACTTGCAAGAGAAGCACTTTTGACAACCCTTCCGAAAAATAAGTACAATCAGGTAAAATATTTGAAAAAATTTCATGAAATTTGAAAAGCCTTACACTCTACTTTTGAAGGTGATGAACATGCAAAGAAAGTTAGATTACATAATTGGATATGTGCATTTGAAGATATAAGAATGATGGAAGATGAATTTGTTAGAAGCTATATTGGTAGAATGTCAAAAATTATTGCAGGGATAAAATCTTGTGAACGAACAAAGAAAGAGAATGAAGTGATATGGAAAAATCTGAGGACATTAAATCCTATATTTAAGTAGACAACATAGATGATTGAACAAGTTATACCTTGTACTATGAACTTTAGCGAAATTTACAAGAGAGACTCTTCTTGGAAGATTGGAAGCAGCAAAAATGAACTTGAGGTTATCAAGAGACTTACCTAGAATGGAGACATCATTCAATGCTCTTAGTATGTGCCCTACTTTGTCAAGCTGCACCAATGATGCAGGAGCATCCTGGGTGTAAGAGCAATCTTGCATCACCAAAAAAAAAATTATTTCTATTTTTATATTCAATAAGGGCTATTTTGTGCAGAGCTGCTATTTATGGAAAGTTACTATTTTTGGTAATTTTTGTATGTGCTCAGAATGATTTGATTTCTTTCTTGGAGGTTCATTTTGGTCATATAAGTCATCCAGTAAAGTTCCATTGCCAAATCAAGTGTATATTGGAAGATATTGAAGATTTTCGGTATTGGCAGCAGGGTACAAAAACTTTGAACTCAGTTTTGAAAGCTTTAGAGGCCCCGGATGAGGTCAAAAATTTGGGTGAAAGGGAAATTGCACTGGTCAAGTCTGTAGAGCATTTCGTGGCATTTCTGAAATGGGGTTATAATAGCCGATCGGGTCAACTGGTGATGACTTATGGTCTTCAGAAATTGGGCCACCTGAAATGGCGAAAAAAAAATTTCTTCAATTTTTGTTCGGGTTTCAAAAGTTATCTTGAGCCGACTATGATGTAATAAAATATAAAATAAAATAATTCTAAGTTTGGTCGGCCTTATTGGCTAAAATTTTGGAACCTTCCCAAGCGGTGGAAAATTGCCTATATAAGGAAGGCTGTATTATTGTCTTAGGCAGTTCAGAATAGTTATGGGTAGTAGATCTGGGTAATAGTTCGAGGCTTTGTCCTACAGAATATTGTAAGGGAATTCCCATGTGGCTTTGCATATTATAATTCTGAAAGTTTGTAATTCCACATTTGTGGAGATAATAAGAAGCCAATTTTTTGTTCTTGCATATTGTTGTTTCTCTATTTCTGTTATAGGTTTGTGGTATTAAGGGGAGCACCCTTCATCAAGTGGTATCAGAGCAGGAGTTCTTGAGTGTGTAAATAGATCACCGACTGTGAGGCAGTTTGCACCAAGACCGTGGTTAGGGTTTCAGCGCGCATCACAAAAATACCTCCATGAAGAGAACGTGGCGGGAGAGCTGGTGCTGTGACACCTGAGGTTAGAGAGCTGCAGAGACAAGTGCGAGCATTGCAAGAAGAGATTCACAGAGCAATGAATTTTAATGTTAGAGACGAAAGCAAGGATGAAGCCAAAGAAGAATATCAAGAAGGAGAAGCTGAAATTGTGAACCAGGTGGAAGAAAGACTTTTTTGAGTGATTTCCAAGATTGGGAAAAGACCTAAGATTGAGGTTCCTACATTTTCTAGAAATCTTAACCTAGAGGAATTGATCGACTGGATCAATGAATGTGAGGAATATTTTAAGTATGAAGATGTTGAGGATCCTAATAGGGTCAAATTTGCGAAGGCCGGACTGAAAGGTCATGCAAAGATTTGGTGGCAAGAGATTCAATTGGAGCGAAATAGAAGAGGGAAAGATAAAATCACAAGATGGGATCAGATGGTGGATAAATTGAAGTGATAATTCATTCATGTTGATTATGAGCTTGACCTACTAAAAAAAATGCAAAGTTTGAAGCAAGCAGGAAGATCTGTTCAGGAGTATACAGAGGAGTTATATCGACTCCTCATCAAAATAGGCCATGCAGAAGCTGATAAGGAGAAAGTTTCCCGATACCTTAATGGGTTAAGGCCAAGCATTTAGAAAGAGTTGAATCTAGTTCGAATGAATAGTATTGAGGAGGCATACCAGTTTGCCCTAAAAGTAGAGGAAAACCTGAACAAGAAGTTTGAGAGCAGACAAAATGGAAGAGGTCGTGGTGGAAGATCTGGTGGATAGTCATATGGTGGCCAAAATGAAGATCCGAAAAAGAAGGATGAGGCCAGTAGTAGTCAGAACCAGAGAGGAAATAATTCTAATCGTTTCCAGGATCAGAGTAATAGAGATCAGAGAGGAAGAGGAAGAGGACAAGGGCCTGGAAGAGGAGGCTTCCGTGGAACATGTTTTCACTGTAGAGAAGAAGGTCATAGGGTATTTGAATATCCTCAGCACCAAGGCAGAATAGATAGGAGAAATGAAGGCCAGGCCAAAGTTGCACATGTAGAAGAAGATGCTAGATCATCAAATTCTGAAGATGTTGAAAAAGGAGAAACACTGATTAACAAAAAAGTCCTGTTGAGTGGTGAGAATGAACCTGAACAAAGGAGGAGCCTGTTTCGCACTAGATGCAAGTGTGAGGGTAAATGTTGTGATGTGATTATTGATAGTGGAAGCACTAACAATTTGGTGTCAGAAGAGATGGTGACAAAGTTGAAGCTCAAGAGATAGAAACACCCACATCCATATCGGATTGCCTGGGTGCAAGATGACCACAAGGTCATGGTCAGTGAACAGTGCCTGGTAAAGTTCAAGATCGGCGGGTACCAAGATGAGGTACTATGTGATATCATCTCTATGGATGCATGTCATATGTTGTTGGGTAGACCATGGTAGTTTGACAGATGTGCTGTACATGATGATCGTGTGAATACCTATTTCCTGACAAAGGATGGAGTGCAACATAAGCTAAAACCATTGAAGGAGACTGAAGAAAAGGTATGTGGTAATGCAAGGATAACTTTTGTTGATGGAAGAAATTTCTTAGATGGTATGAGGCATGAACATGTATGTTTTTCTTTAATTCCAAAAGCTAGTAAAGAGGAAGTAGAAGATGTTCCTATAGAAGTTGCAGATTTGTTGAATGAGTTTCAAGATATTGTATCCGATAATGTGCCTGATGGATTACCACCAGTCAGAAAGATCAATCATCAGATGGACTTGATGCTAGGAGCGAGTTTGCTGAATAAGGCAGCACACAGAATGACACCTGCAGAAAGTGAGGAGTTGAATAGACAAGTACATGAACTGTTACAGAAAGGATTGATCCATGAGAGTCTGAGTCCCTGTGCTATACCAGCGGTATTAGCACCAAAGAAGAATGGAGAATGGAGGATGTGTACAGATTCTAGGGCAATAAACAAGATCACAATCAAGTACAAATTTCCATTGCCATGAATGGATGATATTATGGACTGTTTGAGTGGAGCTGTGTATTTCTCAAAGATAGATCTGAAGAGTGGATATCATCAGATTCAGATTAGAGAAGGAGATGAATGGAAGACTGCCTTCAAGACAAAGGAAGGACTATATGAGTGGTTAGTCATACCTTTTGGGCTAGCCAATGCACCGAGCACTTTCATGCGGCTCATGAACGAGGTTCTGAAATAATTTCTGGGTAAGTTTGTCATTATTTACCTAGATGATATTTCGATCTTTAGTAAGACATTGGATGAGCATATGATGCATATTCATATGGTATTTGAGAAGTTGAGAGAAGAGAAATTGTTGATTAATTTGAAGAAGTGCAGTTTTGTGAAGAAAGAGTTGGTGTATTTGGGGTTTGTAGTTTCAGGAGAAGGTCTAAAAATGGACCCAGAGAAGGTACAGGCTATCCTTGAATGGCCTACTCCAATGAGTGCTACTGAGGTAAGATCTTTTCGTGGTCTAGCTAGCTTTTACAGAAAGTTTATCAAAAATTTTAGCAGTATTTGTGGACCCTTGACTGAAACAATCAGAGGGGATAGAAAAGAGTTTAAGTGGACTAATGGGGCAGAAAAGAGTTTTCAATTGTTGAAATAAAAAGTTATAGAACAACCTATTTTAGCACTTCCAGATTTTAATAAGGTGTTTCAAGTAGATTGTGATGCTAGTGGTACTGCAATAGGAGCTGTTATGAGCCAAGAAGGTAAACCTGTTGCTTATTTGAATGAGAAGTTAAATGATTCCAAGAGGAAATATTTTATTTATGATTAGGAATTTTGTACTATAGTTTCAGGTATTAAAGAAGTGGAGACATTATCTACTTCCTAAAGAGTTTGTTTTGTATACTGATCATCAAGCTTTTCAATATTTGAATAGTCAAGGAAAATTGAATCAAAAGCATTTGAAATGGGTTGAGTTTTTGCAGAGTTATATATTTGTTTTGAAACACAGGAGTGGAAAGTCTAATAGGGTTCCAGATGCTCTTAGTAGAAGGCAACTATTGCTGACAGAAATGCAGATTGAAGTGGTTGAGTTCAAGGAACTCAAGAATTTGTATCCAGAGGATCCTGATTTTGGTGAAGCTTGGAAAGCTTGTACAGAACCTGTTACTCTAGACAAGATGAAATGGTTGGATTTCATCATCCAGGATGATATGCTATTCAGAGGGAGTCAGTTGTGCATTCCACGAAGTTCTATGAGGGAGAATCTCATCAAGGAGAAGCATAGAGGAGGATTCGCTGGACATTTTGGTTGTGATAAAACCTTTGGTTTGGTTAGTGAGAATTATTATTGGCCATAGTTGCAGCAAGATGTGAAGAAGTTTGTACAGAGTTGTAGAGTATGTCAAATGGAAAAAGGAGTGAAGTAGAATACAGGGTTGTATCAGCCATTACTCGTACCAAAGAAGCCTTGGGAGGATATCAGCATGGACTTTGTTCTTAGTTTACCGAGGACTCAGCGGGGACATGATTCAATTTTTGTGGTGGTTGACAGACTTTCAAAGATGGCACATTTCATTCCCTCCAAGAAGACTAATGATGCTGTTCATGTAGCAGAATTATTTTTCAGAGAAGTAGTGAGACTTCATGGTTTGCCAAAGACCATAGTTTCAGATTGGGACACTAAGTTTGTTAGATATTTCTGGCGTACATTATGGAAGAAGTTGAAGATAGATTTGAAGTTCAGTTCATCACATCATCCACAGACTGATGGACAGATAGAGGTGGTGAATAGGAGTTTGGAAAATTTGCTGAGATGTTTGGTCGGAGATAAGCCAATAGGATGGGATTTGATTTTACCATAGGCGGAATTTGCATACAATAATTTTGTCAACAGGAGCACTGGTAAATCACCATTCCAGATTGTATATGGAAGTAGTCCAAGAAATGCATCTGAATTGAGGAAGATAGATAAAGGAGAAATAAGTAGTGTTGAAGCTGAGGATTTTGTAGAACACTTGAAGAACATCCATGGGGAGGTGAGGAAGCATATTACCAAGATGAACACATAGTATAAGGCTAAGGTAGATGAGAAAAGGAGGTATAAGGAATTTTAGGTTGGTGACGAAGTCATGGTTCATTTGCGGAAGGAGTGGTTTCTAGTTGGTACATATAACAAGCTGAAAATGAAGAAGTTTGGACCATGTAGGATACTGAAGAAACATGATTCAGGAAATACATATGAGGTAGAATTGCCTACCGAGCTAAATATTTCACCAGTGTTTAACATTTCAGATCTGACAGAGTATCATGAAGGAGGTGTTGAAGATGAGATCATAGCAGCACAGTGGAGTATTCCAACAACTAGTTCAGACACTAAGGAGATTGAAGATATACTGGATAGTCATGTTGGCAGAAGCACAAGGAACATGACATATGAAGAATATCTGGTCATGTGGAAAGGATGACCTGTTGAAGATTCATCATGGCTGACAAATGAGGAGGTTAGCCGTCTTGGTTTTCCTCTGCACACCTGAGTCACTTCTCAAATTACCCTGGGTGTTTGATGCAGGAGCATCCTGGGTGTAAGAGTAATCTTGCATCACCCAAAAAAAAATATTTCTATTTTTATATTCAATAAGGGCTATTTTGTGCAGAGCTGCTATTTATGGAAAGTTACTATTTTTGGTAATTTTTGTATGTGCTTAGAATGATCTGATTTCTTTCTTGGAGGTTCATTTTGGTCATATAAGTCTGCCAGTAAAGTTTCATTTCTAGATCAAGTGTATATTGGAAGATATTGAAGATTTTCGGTATTGGCAGCAGGGTACAGAAACTTTGAACTCAGTTTTGAAGGCTTTAGAGGCCCCAGATGAGGTCAAAAATTTGGGTGAAGGGTTCTTGCATTGGTGAAGCCTGTAGAGCGCTTCGTGGCATTTTCGAAATGGGGTTATAATAACCGATCGGGTCAACTGGTGATGACTTATGGTCTTCGGAAGTTGGGCCACCTAAAATGGCGAAAAATAATTTTTTTCAAAATTTATGTTCAGGTTTCAAAGGTTATTTTGAGCCGACTATGATGTAATAAAATGTAAAATAAAATAATTCTAAGTTTGGTCGGCCTTATTGGCTAAAATTCTGGAACCTTCCCAGGCGATGGAAAATTGCCTATATAAGGAAGGCTGTATTATTGTCTTAGGCAGTTCAGAATAGTTCTGGGTAGTAGATCTGGGTAATAGTTCGAAGCTTTTTCTTACAGAATATTGTAAGGGAATGCCCATGTGGCTTTGCATATTGTAATTTTGAAAGTTTATAATTCCACATTTGTGGAGATAATAAGAAGCCAATTTCTGTTCTTGCATATTATTATTTCTCTATTTCTGTTATGTGTTTGTGGTATTAAGGGGAGCACCCTTCATCAATCAATGTGAGTGGAGATTATGCTAGTAGCAGCAGATCTAGAAATGAAGAAGACAAAAAAATTGAAGAAGGTATTGCCTTGCTTGTGAAGAGAGAACCAGATGGTAAGAAAATATTTAAATGTTGGACTTGTCAAGAATATGGTCATTTTGCATATAAATGTCCTAAGAGAGTTAAGAAGCACAGAAATAATTTCAAGCCTAGAAGATCTAAGGAATGTTATTATGCTAATGATGAAGATCTTGAAACTAGTATAGAAAGAACTATAAGTGAAAGTGATACTGAGAATAATGATGACATAGGATTCGTAGCAATTAAAGAAGATAATCTTGAAACTAATGTTAAGGAAGAAAAAGCCTTAGTTTCCCAAGTTGAAAAGAAAGCTGATTGGATTATAGACAGTGGTTGTTCACATCATATGACTGGAGATATGAAAAAGTTCATAAAGTTTAACAATTATGATGGAGGAGTTGTGAGAGTTGGAAACAATGCGCCTTGTTTGATTAACAATATAGAATTTATTACTCTTGATGGAAAGACTAATACTGATGATGTTTACTTTGTGGATGGATTGAAACATAATCTTTTGAGTGTTGGACAGCTAGTTGATAAGGGATATCAAGTTTGGTTTACTAAGAAAATTTGTGTGATAAAGGATAAAGATGGAAATCTAATTGGAACTAGATCTAGAACTAGAGGTAATGTATTTCAGTTGAATCCTACTGAGATGACATGTTTGATTACTAAGATTGATGATAGTTAGTTATGTTATAGAAGGTTTTGTCACATAAATTTTGATAACATTGTGAAAGTAAGTACTACACTTGCAATAAGGGATTTGCCTAAAATTATGAAGCCTACTAACATGATTTGCAAGGAATGTGTGATGGATAAATAGAAGAGAAGTTCATTTCCTAGTAAGAAGTTCACATCTAAAGAGAAGTTGGAGATTGTTCATATAGCCTTGAGTGGTCCTACCAGGACTAGAGGATTCTATGGAGAAAGGTATTTTATGATTTCTGTTGATGATTTTACAAGAATGATGTGGATTGCATTTCTTAAAGAAAAGTTTGAAGCATTTGATAAGTTTAAGATCATTAAGAATAAAGTTGAGAATGAATCTAGAATGAAGATTAAATGTTTGAGATCTGATAAAGGTGGAGAATTTACTTCTAGAGAGTTTAACACCTTTTGTGAAGTGAATGACATTAAGAGACAATTTTTAGCCCCTAGATCACCTGAACAAAATGGTATTGTAGAAAGAAGAAATAGATTAGTGACCGAAGCAGCAAGAGCTATGTTATTTGAGAATGATTTGGCAAAAATATTTTGGAGAGAAGCAGTGAACACAATAGTGTATACAATGAATAAAGTACAAATCAAAGCAGACACACACAAGACACCCTATGAATTATGGTTTGGACATGCACCCTCAATTAAGTATTTTAGAATTTTTGGAAGCAAATGTTATATAAAGAGAGATGATGACATTGGAAGGTTTGATCCTAGAAGTGATGAAGGTATTTTTCTTGGATATTCTTTGAAGAGCAAAGCATATAGATGTTACAATAAGAGAACTAAGACTATTGTTGAAAGTACAAATGTTAAAGTTGATGAAAAGTTTAAAATTTAGGAAAGAATGCTTGATTATGAATCTGATGAAGGAACTCATCCTAAGCCCAACACTGAAATGACTGAACTATTCTATGAGACTGACAGTGATTTGGTGAATGAAAGCCATAGTGAAGTTATTGAAGAACCGACACCTAAAGTAAGATCTGAGACAATGACACCTAACAAGAGCCTATCAAGAAATCATCCTATTGAGAAAATTATTAGAAGCATTAAAAGAGGAGTTCTGACTTGAAATAAGGTACAAGAATAGTTATGTTTGATTTTTCAAATTGAACCTAAATCTACTAGTGAAGCTTGTGAAGATGAACATTGGATTAATGCTATGAAAAAGGAACTAGATCAAATTGAAAAGAATAAGACATGAGAATTGGTCCCTAGGCCTAAAGATAAGAATGTTATTGGAACTAAATAGGTATTTAGAAACAAGATGAATGAACAAGGAGAAGTAGTAAGAAACAAAGCAAGATTGGTATGTAAGGGATACTCATAGCAAGAAGGAATTGACTATGAAGAAACTTTTGCACCAGTAGCAAGAATTGAAGTAGTAAGAATGTTTTTGGCCTATGTAGTTTTTAAGAAATTTAAAGTATATCAGATGGATGCGAAGTCTACATTTCTGAATGGTGAATTGGAAGAAGAAGTCTACATTGAGCAGCCTGAAGGTTTTCCTTTGACTCAAGAAGGAGACATGGTATGTAAACTAAAGAAAGCTTTATATGGACTAAAACAAGCATCTAGAACTTGGTATGCAAGATTAGATAAGTATTTATTAAAATTGGGATTTACAAAAGGAACAGTTGATAGCAATCTATACACAAAAGAAATTGAAAATGGTTTGTTAGTTGTAGTTATTTTTGTTGATGACATTATTTTTGGAGGAGAAGATGAAGCTAGTGACAAATTTACTGATGAAATGAAGACTGAATTTGAAATGAGTATGATTGGTGAGATGAAATACTTTTTGGGATTACAGATAACACATAACAGTAATGGTATTTTTGTAAGTCAGACAAAGTACTTGAATGATTTGTTGAAAAGATTTGGAATGCAAAATTGTAAACCAGTTGGAACACCTATGGTAACTAGATGTAAACTATCTAGCACAGATGAAACACTAGTAGTTGAATAGAAGAAATACAGATCTATGATTGGAGGATTGCAATACTTGACACATACAAGACCTAATATAACACATTTAGTTGGAATTGTAGCAAGATTTCAAGCTGAACTTAGAGAATCACATTATGCAATAGTAAAGAGGATACTGAGATATTTAAGAGGCACAATGGACTATGGATTATGGTATGAAAAATTTGATGATTTTACCCTATGTGCATATACAGATGCTGATTGGGGAGGTAGTGTTGATGATAAGAAAAGCACCATTGGTGGAGCATTTTTCCTTGGAGGAAGATTGGTTTCTTGGCTAAGCAAGAAGAAGAATTGTATCTCACAAAGCATAACATAAGAAAAGTATGTAGCAGTAGCAAACAATTGTAACTAGATAATTTGGATGAAGCAAATGTTGAAGGATATTAGAATAAAATTCGTTGAGCCTGTTGTCATACATTGTGACAATGCCAGCACAATTAGTATGTCTAAGAAGTATTACATTCTAAGAAAAATCATATAGAGATTAAGTATCATGTTGTAAGAGAGAAATTTGCTGAGAAAGAAGTTAGACTAGAGTACATAAGCACAAAGGAGCAAATAGAAGACATATTTACAAAGCCTTTGCCTAAGGATACATTTGAGTATCTGAGAGGTATGCTTGGGGTTATGTCCCAACCTACTTTTGAGTAATGATGCAGTTGGTGGCATCTGTCTAGTGGTATATAAGCCTTATTTTTCTTCTAGACTGGATGTTGGTACTTCCTCCATGGGGGAGTATGTGTATCTAAGATGAGTAATGAGGACTCTTGTGAATGTATTTTCTGAATAGTGTCTTTTGACATTAGAGTTGTTTTTGACATAATGATGAAACTTCTGTCATTGATGTCAATGGGGGAGAAATGTACATGAAAAACTAGTTGTACCAATTGTACCATCTATTGGAGAGAACTGAATAGGAAAATGAAGCAAGATTTGATTGATGCAGCAGTGTTGTAGTATTGGATTTTTAGAACATTGGATATTTTTCATCTATGTTGCCATCAATGCCAATGGGGAGATTATTAGGAATGAATGCTTGGCATTCATTCTGTAGCAGTTTTTGTTGTATTCATGGTGATGATTGTCATTGATGTCAACATAGTGATCTTCTAGAGACTTGTAGAGAAGCAGACAATATTTTGATTAGTGCACATGGGATATTGTAGTTGGAGCTATGTGATGTTGAGGATATACTCTTTGATATGTTATATATTTATGGTTAAGAAAACATACATGATGTAAGAGCATCCTAGGTGTAAGAGCAATCTTGCATCACCCAAAAATATTTCTATTTTTGTATTCAATAAGGGCTATCTTGTGCAAAGTTGCTATTTATGGAAACTTGCTATTTTTAGTAAGTTGGTCTTATGATCTCAGAATGTCTGATTTTACATATGGAGGTTCATCTTAGTCATATTAGCCTGGCAGCAAAGTTTCATGGCTAGATCAGGTGTAGTTTTGAAGATATTAAAGATTTTTGATATTAGCATCAGGGTACAGAAACTTCGAACTCAGTTTTGAAGGCTTTAGAGGCCTCGGATGAGGTTGAAAATTTGGGTGACATTGAAAATTTGAGCGACGAGCTCTTTGCGCTAATCTAGCTTGTAGAGTGCTTTGTGGCGTTTCCAGAATGGGGTTATAATAGCCAATCGGGTCAACGGGCGATGACTTATGGTCTTTGAAAGTTGGGTCACCTGAAATGGTGAAAAATAATTTTTCTTCAAAATTTATGTTTGGGTTTCAAAACTCATTTTGAGCTGACTTTGATGTAATAAATTGTAAAATAAAATAATTCTAAGTTTGGTCGGCCCTAAGGGCTAAATTTCTGGAACCTTCTCAAGCGGTGGAAATTGCCTATATAAAGAAGGCCCGTAGTGTTGTCTAGGGCAGTTCTGGGTATTGATTCGAAGATTTTTTCCTACAGAATATTGTAAGGGAATGCCCATGTGACTTTGCATATTGTAATTTTGAAAGTTTGTAATTCCACATTTGTGGAGATAATAAGAAGCCAATTTCCTATTCTTGCATATTATTGTTGTTGTTTCTCTATTTCTATTATGTGTTTGTGGTATTAAGGGGAGCACCCTTCATCAAGTGGTATCAAAGTAGGAGTTCTTGACTGTGTAAACAGATTGCCGACTATGAGGCAGTTTGCATCAGGACCGTGGTTAGGGTTTCAGTGCACATCACGAAAATGCCTCCACGAAGAGAACATGGTGGAAGAGCTGGTGCTGTGACACCTGAGGTTAGAGAGCTGCAAAAATAAGTGCGAGAATTGCAAGAAGAGATTTGTAGAGGAATGAATCTTAATGTCAGAGATGAAAGCAAGGATGAAGCCAAAGAAGAATATCAAGAAGGAGAAGCTGAAATTGTGAACCAGGAGGAAGAAAGACTTTTTTGGGCGATTTCCAAGATTGGGAAAAGACCTAAGATTAAGGTTCCTACATTTTCTGGAAATCTTAACCTAGAGGAATTGATCGACTGGATCAATGAATTTGAGAAATATTTTGAGTATGAAGATGTTGAGGATCCTGATAGGGTCAAATTTGCGAAGGCCAGACTGAAAGGTCATGCAAAGATCTAGTGGCAAGAAATTCAATTGGAGAGAAATAGAAGGGGGAAAGATAAAATCACAAGATGGGATCGGATGGTGGATAAATTGAAGTGATAGTTCATTCCTATTGATTATGAACTTGACCTACTAAAGAAAATGCAAAGTTTGAAGCAAGCAGGAAGATCTGTTCAGGAGTATACAAAGGAGTTCTACCGACTTCTCATCAGAATAGGCCATGCAGAAGCTGATAAGGAGAAAGTTGCCCGATACCTTAATGGGTTAAGGCCAAGCATTTAGGAGGAGTTGAATCTGGTTCAAATGAATAGTATTGAGGAGGCATACTAGTTTGCCCTAAAAGTAGAGGAAAAGATGAACAAGAAGTTTGAGAGCAGACAAAATAGAAGAGGTCATGGTGGAAGATCTGGTGGACAGTCATATGGTGGCCGAAATGAAGATCCAAAAAAGAAGGATGAGGCCAGTAGCAGCCAGAATCAAAGAGGAAACAATTCCAATTATTTCCAAAATCAAAATAATAGAGATCAGAGAGGAAGAGGAATAAGACAAGGATATGGAAGAGGAGGCTTCCGTGGAACATATTTTCACTATGGAGAAGAAGGTCATAGGGCATTTGAATGTCCTTAGTGCCAAGGCAGAACAGACAGGAGAAATGAAAGCTAGGCTAGAGTTGCACATGTAGATGAAGATGCCAGATCATCAAATTTTGAAGATGCTAAAAGAGGAGAAACGCTAATTAACAGAAGAGTTTTGCTGAAAGGTGAGAATGAACCTAAACAAAGGAGGAGCATGTTTTGCACTAGATGCAAGTGTGAGGGTAAATGTTGTGATGTGATTATCAATAGTGGAAGCACTGATAATTTGGTGTCAGAAAAGATGATGACAAAGTTGAAGCTCAAGAGACAGAAACACCCACATCCATATTGGATTGCCTGGGTGCAGGATGACCACAAGGTCATGGTCAGTAAACAGTGCCTAGTAAAGTTCAAGATCAGCGGGTACCAAGATGAGGTACTATGTGATATCATCCCTATGGATGCATGTCATATGTTGTTGGGTAGACTATGACAGTTTGACAGATGTGTTGTACATGATGGTCGTGCGAATACCTATTCCCTGACAAAGGATAGAGTGTGACATAAGATAAAGCCATTGAAGGAGACTGAAGAAAAGGTATGTGGTAATGCAAGAATAACATTTGTTGATGGAAAAAAATTTCTAGATGGTATGAGGCATGAGCATGCGTGTTTTGCTTTAATTCCAAAAGCTAGTAAAGAAGAAGTAGAGGATGTACCTGTAGAGGTTGCAGATTTGTTGAATGAGTTTTAGGATATTGTATCTAATAATGTACTTGATGGATTACCACCCGTAAGGAAGATTAGTCATCAAATGGATTTGATTCCAGGAGCCAGTTTTCCAAATAAGGCAGCACACAGAATGACAGCAGTAAAAAGTGAAGAGTTGAACAGACAAGTACATGAGTTGTTACAGAAAGAATTGATTCAGGAGAGCCTAAGTCCATGTGCTGTACCAACAGTATTAGCACCAAAGAAGAATAGAGAATGGAGGATGTGTACAGATTCTAGAGCAATAAACAAAATTACAATCAAGTATAGGTTTCCATTGCCACGAATGGATGATATTATGGACTATTTAAGTGGAGCTGTGTATTTCTCGAAGATAAATCTGAAGAGTGGATATCACTAGATTCGGATCAGAGAAGGAGATGAATGGAAGACTGCCTTCAAGACAAATGAAGGACTATATGAGTGGTTAGTCATGCCTTTTGGGCTAACCAATGCACCGAGCACTTTCATGCGGCTCATGAACGAGGTTCTGAAAGAATTTCTGGGTAAGTTTGTCATTGTTTACCTAGATGATATTTTGATTTTTAGCAAGACATTGGAGGAACATATGATGCATATTTGTATGGTGTTTGAGAAGCTAAGAGATGACAAATTGTTGATTAATTTAAAGAAGTGCAGTTTTGTAAAGAAAGAGTTAGTGTATTTGAGATTTATAGTTTCAGGAGAAGGTCTAAAAATGGACCCAGAGAAGGTACAGGCTATCATTGAATGGCCTACTCCAAGGAGTGCTACTGAGGTAAGATCTTTTCATGGTTTGGCTAGTTTCTACAGAAATTTTATCAGAAATTTTAGCAGTATTTGTGGACCCTTGACTGAAACAATGAGAGGGGATAGAAAAGAGTTTAAGTGGACTAATGGGGCAGAAAAAAGTTTTCAATTGTTGAAACAAAAAGTTACAGAACAACCTGTTTTAGCACTTCCAAATTTTAATAAGGTGTTTCAAGTAGATTGTGATGCTAGTGGTACTACAATAGGAGCTATTATGAGCCAAGAAGGTAAACCCGTTGCTTATTTCAGTGAGAAGTTAGATGATGCCAAGAGAAAATATTCTGTTTATGATCAAGAATGTTATGCTATAGTTCAGGCATTAAAGAAGTGGAGACATTATCTACTTCCTAAAGAGTTTGTCTTGTATACTAATCATCAAGCTTTGCAATATTTGAATAGTCAAGAAAAGTTGAATCAGAGGCATTTGAAATGGGTTGAATTTTTGCAGAGTTATACATTTGTTTTGAAACATAGAAGTGGAAAGTCTAATAGGGTTGCAGATGCTCTTAGCAGAAGGCAACTATTGCTAACAAAGATGCAGATTGAGGTGGTTGGGTTCAAGGAACTCAAGAATTTGTATCCAGAGGATCTTAATTTTGGTGGAGCTTGGAAAGCTTGTAAAGAGCCTGTTACTCTAGATAGGACGAAATGGCTGGATTTCATCATCCAGGATGATATGCTATTCAAAGGGAGTCAGTTGTGCATTCCAAGAAGTTCAATGAGGAAAAATCTCATAAAAAAGAAGCATAGTGGAGGATTGGCTGGACATTTTGGTTGTGATAAAACCCTTACTTTGGTTGGTGAGAATTATTATTGGCCACAGTTGCAACAAGATGTGAAGAAGTTTGTACAGAGTTGCAGAGTATGTCAGATGGCAAAAGGAGTGAAGTAGAATACAAGGTTGTATCAGCCATTACCTGTACCAGAGAAGCCTTGGGAGGATATCAGTATGGACTTTGTTCTTAGTTTACCGAGGACATAGTGGGGACATGATTCAATTTGTTTAGTAGTTGACAAATTTTTGAAGATGACACATTTCATTCCCTGCAAGAAGACTAATGATGCTATTCATGTAGCAGAATTGTTTTTTCAGAGAAGTGGTGAGACTACATGGTTTGCCAAAGACCATAGTTTCAGATAGAGACACTAAGTTTGTTAGATATTTCTGGCGTACATTGTGGAAGAAGTTGAAGACAGATTTGAAGTTCAGTTCATCACATCATCCACAGACTGATGGATAGACAGAGGTGGTGAATAGAAGTTTGAGAAATCTACTGAGATGTTTGGTTAGAGATAAGCCAACAGGATGGGATTTGATTTTACCATAGGTAAAATTTGCATATAATAATTCTGTCAATAGGAGCACTGGTAAATCACCATTCCAGATTGTATATGGAAGTAGTCCAAGAAATGCATCTGAATTGAGAAAGATAGATAAAGGAGAAATAAGTAGTGTTGAAGCTAAAGATTTTGTAGAACACTTGAATAACATCCATGAGGAGGTGAGGAAGAATATTACCAAGATGAATGCACAGTATAAGGCTAAGGTAGATGAGAAAAGGAGGCATAAGGAATTTTAGGTTGGAGATGAGGTCATGGTTCATTTGCAGAAGGAGTAATTTCCGGTTGGTACATATAACAAGTTGAAAATGAAGAAGTTTGGGCCATGTAAGATACTGAAGAAGCATGATTCAGGAAATGCATATGAGGTAGAATTGCCTACTGAGCTGAATATTTCACCAGTGTTTAACATTTCAGATTTGACAAAGTATCATGAAGGAGGTGTTGAAGATGAGGTTGCAGCAGCATATTGGAGTATTCTAGCAACCAGTTCAAATATCAAGGAGATTGAAGACATACTGGACAATCGTGTTGGTAGAAGCACAAGGAACAGGACATATGAAGAGTATTTGGTCAAATGGAAAGGATGACATGTTGAAGATTCATCATGGCTAACAAAGGAGGAGGTTAATCATCTTGGTTTTCCTCTACACACCTGAGTCATGACAGGGCCACTTCTCAAATTACCCTGGGTGTCTGATGCAGGAGCATCCTGGGTGTAAGAGCAATCTTGCATCACCCAAAAATATTTATGTTTTTGTATTCAATAAGGGCTATTTTGTGCAGAGTTGCTATTTATGGAAACTTGCTATTTTTAGTAAGTTGGTCTTACGATCTCGGAATGTCTGATTTTACATATGGAGGTTCATCTTAGTCATATTAGCCTGGCAGAAAAGTTTCATGGCTAGATCAGGTGTAGTTTTGAAGATATTGAAGATTTTCGATATTGGCAGCAGGGTACAGAAACTTCAAACTCAGTTTTGAAGGCTTTAGAGGCCCCGGATGAGGTTGAAAATTTGGGTGACAAGCGCTTTGCGCTAGTCAAGCCTGTAGAGCACTTTGTGGCATTTCCAGAATGGGGTTATAATAGCCAATCAGGTCAACGGGTGATGACTTATGGTCTTCGAAAGTTAGGTCACCTGAAATGGCAGAAAATTATTTTTCTTCAAAATTTCTGTTTGGGTTTCAAAACTCATTTTGAGTCGACTTTGATGTAATAAATTGTAAAATAAAATAATTTTAAGTTTGGTCGGCCCTAAGGGCTAAATTTCTGGAACCTTCTTGGGCGGTGGAAATTGCCTATATAAAGAAGGCTTGTAGTGTTGTCTAGGGCAGTTTTGGGTAGTAGATCTAGGTATTGATTCAAAGATTTTTTCCTACAGAATATTGTAAGGGAATGCCCATGTGGCTTTGCATATATTAATTCTGAAAGTTTGTAATTTCACATTTGTGGTGATAATAAAAAGCCAATTTTCTGTTCTTGCATATTATTGTTGTTGTTTCTCTATTTATGTTATGTGTTTGTGGTATTAAGGGGAGCACCCTTCATCAATACAGTAATTCATTTATTCATGGAAGTTATGAGCATTTTGGTGGAAGTTATATTCAGGCAGTGTTCCTGAGTAGTGGTTTGTGGAAATTGGATGATATCTCATAATCGGGATGGAATCTAGTTTTGTGTAGTTAAAGGGAAGTTAGAGACACATTGATAGTGACATGGATGATAGTGCAAACTTTGAGGTTGCACAAGTGGAGAATTATTATATTTGGAAGCTGACAATTTTGTGTAATTTTGATGTAGCGTGTGGAAATTTTTATTTTGTAATTGTGTACTGACTCATTTTTATTTTTTGAGTGTGGTATAAAGGAAGGAATGTTTTTTCCTTGTTGTAATAAGAAAGTAGTGGTTGATTATGGTTGAATGCGAATGTATGCATGAAGTGAACAAAAGAGCTAATTCAGTTGTGAAAGTGAAATTGTGAAGGAAGACATGCGAAGTACAAAGATTTGAAATTGAGATCTGGTGTAGCAGTGAGTGTAGTTTGGCACAGTGAGGAAGGAGGTAACATATTTGATATTATTCTATTGAATAATCTTAAGGTCAGTTGGATAGTGTGTTCAGTGATCTTGCCATTGAAGCTGTTTGGGCAATGGGTCCTTCTGTCTTCCATAACTCTTAACAGGGTTAGAATCTTTTAGCAGGGATTCAAAATCTCCTAACCAGGATTCATATGCATATGTATTGAATGTATTTCATAAGACTCCTAACAGAGTCCATCCTTTCACAAGAAATATTCATATTAGTGCATCTTTTGTGGGCATCATTCCCACCGGGGTTTACTCTTTGATCAAGAGGTTCCCTAGTCAACATATCTTATGTTATTGTGTTATTGTGTATGAATATCTTTCTATGGTTGGTAATTATATTGCTTACATGGTTAAATGCTATTGAAGTTGATAAAAGTTATAATTATCAGATAACTGATTCACCCCCCCCTCTCTCAGTTATCTTGGTGGACTTTACTTTCTAACACAATCTCTCCCTTTGGCATTGATGGCAACACTTAGTGAAAAATGTTTGTGTCCAAAATATTAACTGTACTCTTCCTCCTTCTTTTCTTTCTTATATACATATACTTTTTTTATTTTTTTATTTACAATTTCCTTTTTCTTATTTATCTTCCCTTCTCTTCTTTTCTTCTTTTCATTTTCTCTTCCTCTCATTTTTCTCTTCTTCTCTGCCTTTGACATCAATGGCAAAGGTACTCACAAAACTTCAAAATTTTAAGCATGAAGGACTTAGTTTTTACTAACCAGATTTAGAATATCTTGGAAGGAATATTCCAAGGTCTTCAATTCATCATTTCATGATTTAATCAATAGTTCACTGACATGAATCAATCCACTCAGTGAATAGGATGCAGTCTTTGCTACCTTCAACTTAGTGGGTATAGACTTGGTCATTGACTCCTTAATCTTTTCCATCTCGATGAGATGAGCTTTAAGAATTGATAGCTTAGGAGTGATTAAACTCTTTGGCAAACCAAATATTATCACTACTCTCCCTTTATCTATCTCCAAAACATTTAATTTATCCAATATTTTGGATGTCTTCTTATCCATTTCTAATACATTTTTTGAGGAGGTATCACAACTATACATTATACTGTCCAATGTAGCCCTATCCTTAGCTCTATTATGTCCTCAATGTTCTTGATGTGTCTAGTAGGATTGATGCAATAACTATATAATTTTCTTCCTTGTGCAACACAACTTTTTTCCTTAGTTGTAGTCTCTTTTAGAATGCCCAAGTCCCATGAGATGGACTGGCAAACTTCAACTTCTTTTCTAGGTATCTCTTCTCTGCCTTTTGTTCTGTGATCTTCAAAAGTGACTCATAATGGTTGTCGAAGTTGTCTAGTGCCATGGTTAGCTTCTCTGCATCATATTTTTCTTGAAATATAAGAGGTATAGGGAGTATTTTATTCACAATATCTACTGCCCTAGTGATGACCTTAACATTCTTATCTCCTTTTTGTTCTTACCTCTCTTTTTCCTTAGCAAATGCTATGAAGGACAATCTTATTAATTCATCCTCATCCATACTCTCCACATCAATGCTCATAGACTTGGCCATACTTGCCAACAATAAGGTAGGTTCATGCTTGATTTCAACTCTTATCTCTTCTTATTTATCTGTCACTATTTCTTCTCTATGTTATTCCTCTTGTCGTCCTTCCTTTTCTTGTTCTTCCTCTTTCTATTTTTTCTCTATTTGTCCTTCCTCTTCTTCTATCATCGCACTATTCAAGTTTCCTTGAAAATGTTCATTTTCATCAAGTGAGGCATCAAGTGTCATAGGCACACTGGCAACAAAGAATTCTAGTTGCTTGTCAACTTTGATTCCTTCTATACTCTCCTCAGATGTCTTAGATCTTTCTGCCATTCCTAGTGGTGTGGGCTTGGTAGCTTTTGGATGTGAAGTCTTCTTAGGCATGTTTCTCATGAGTATTTGATCCAATGCCTTTGGTGTGTCCTCAATTACATCATCATATTTCCTAGCCATGATTTTCATAAGTCTGGCCTTAGTTCTCAATAGGGTTTTAAGCTCCTTAGTTATTTTCTCCCTTTCCTGTATAGAAACTACATGCAACATATCTTCAATTTCTTTATTTCTTATTGTTTCATCCTCTAATTGTTCTAATTGTTTTTTGATTTCCAATTTCCCATACAAATCTTTTGGAATACTACCTTCAATCTCCAACAAGTTCTTTTTGTAAACTAGTAAGTGCTCAATCACTATATCTTCAATCACTGATTGATTATCAGAATCATACATTTCATAGTATCTGTAATCACCTGAAAATGGACAAAGACAATTTAATGATAAATCAAGTCAAATCAAAGGAAATCAAGGACAAAATTGAATCAATTGAATCACAATGCATAATTAGCCAATCAAAATTAAAATCAAGTCTTAATTCAAGATCAATCAAAATTGAGAGCATTTTAATCAAATGCAATCGAATCAAAGTGAAATTAAATCAATTAATTGTATAGTTTTGGATTATATCAAATTCAACCCATTCAAGGGTTACATGGCTAAAAAAATAAATTTAAATCAATTAATAAACTTAATTTCCCTCAACAACCACAAATGGAGGAAATTCAATCAACCAATAGGATTTGAGGAAAGGCGTTCACATGGATCAAGCCATATTCAATCTCAATCACTCAAAGTGAAAAAGAATCTTGTCCATTGATCTTGTCTACTTGTCCCAAGCTTTGAGGACACAAACTTTGCATTGTCTTCAAAGGGTGGAACCAAGGACTCAACCAAGGTTCAATCATGATCAACTACACTACACCCCCTACCATTGGGAAAATTTATAAAAGGAAGACCAAAATCCTCATAATTAAAATAACTACACATCTAAGAATTGCATTAAACCTCTTGCATTTTATAGCTAGAAAGACATTTTAAGAGCTTAATTAGCATTCAATTTGATCTAATTGTTAGCTTTAGCTTAATCTTTATCATTTCTCATTCTAGGACTTTCATTAATGGTAGCTTGTTGAGAGCTTCTATTCACACTCTTAGATAAAGAGCCATAAGATGCTCAATTGATCATTAATTTGCGAAATAGTTGCTATAATTGTGGTTTATTTAGTTACTATTTCATTTATTGTCAATACTAGTTCTATGAAGCTACATTCCCTTGTACACAAAATGGCACCCACCGTGGGGTAGAATGCTTCACTTTACTAAATGCTCGGATTTATCTCATTTTTATCAAATTTGTATGTGTTTAACTCTCAAGTTTTTGAGGAAACAATGCTTTTGATAGGTTAAATGACACTTTTGACAAATAAAATGGCACTTTCAAGCACTATTTTGGCACTTTCATGATAAAGTAGTGCGCTTTTGCGTTGATCCATGATGCTTTCACACTTTCTATTTCTATTTATAATTCTAGCAGTGCCTTTGCACTAATTTACAATGCATTTTCCCTGACTGCTGAGTGCTTTTGCTATTTTACTGTTGGCAATAAGCAGAATTGCCACTAGTGACAACACTTATTTGCATTCTGAGTGCAAACCGAGCAGAACAGTGCAAACCGAGCAGAACAGTGCAAACCGAGCAGAACAGTGCAAATCGAGCAGAACAGTGCAAACTGAGCAAGACAGTGCAAACCGAGCAGGACAGTGTAAATCGAGTAACATTATGTCTACCGAGTCACCAGTATTTACAGAGTTCAAAACCTACTGAGTGGTTAGTATGAACCGTGCCTTCACTTCTATCGAGTGCATGACGATGCCGAGTAATGCAGTGGACGCCGAGTATCAGAAAGTCACCAAGTTAGTTTGCAGGAACCGTGTAACCATACTTGGGCCGACTTAGTGGCACTTATGTTTATTTGTCAAGCCAACTTTGTAATTATAATTAATTGTTTAGACTTGTATATAAACAATATTGTAAAAATGTCAAGATGTAATAATATGAGTATGTATGTGAAAAAGAAAGAAAGGCAGAGACAAGTGAATTACAAAGGGCTACAGCAGTACAGGGAACAACAAAGACAAATTCATCACAGAAGGTGATCAGTACATCAGCGAATCTCAATCAGCAATCCAGTTGCAAAGCAAGAGATCTACTGTTTCATCCTAACAGGTGAATCAGTACTAAAATCCTTTAACCAGGTAGACTTAATAGTCTTTTGTAAAATCTCTTTACCGAGTGCATACTTCATTGTATGTTTGTAAATCCTTTAACAGGGTGGATTTAGCAATCCTTATTGCTCCTAACAAGGCAGATCATCAGAAGTGATCAAATTGTAAGCCTTAACCGGCCAACTTTATTCTGCAGTACTAAAGCTTTGTGGGTTTCATCCCCACCCTAGTTTTACTTTCTTTTGGAAGGTTTCTGGGTAACCAAACCTATGTGTCATTGTTGTGAATGCTTTTAAGTTTCATGCTTTCTATATGCATAAGGAAAAAGTGAACTATATGTTAATACATCTGTAATTGTAAGAAAATTTGAAGTTACTGATTCACCCCTCCCCTCTTAGTAACTCAATTAATTCTTGAATATTTCCAACAATTGGTATCAGAGCTTTGTTGGTTCTCAAGATAAAGCTTAACTAGCTTGAGCAAAGATCCAGGACAATGGAGGTATTCAAACTGAACAAGGTGATTGAAAATGAAAAGCTAGATCTGGAAATGGCCATAGCTAAACTTAAAGAAGCAAAAGAACATCTTTCCCAATCCCTAAGAAGAAGGAAGGAACTTGCAAATCAGATGAATGATCAGAATTACATTGAAGAAAAGATTGAAGATCTTTTTCCCTCAAATAGCTCAGATGAAGCAAACAATGCTGTCAAAAAACTCCTAGAAAAGAATGGGTCTCTACAGGAAGAAGTGAGAAAATTAAAAAGAGAACAAGAGCTACACTCAACAAGATTTTGTGAAATCTTAGAACAAAGAAATAAGTTGAAAGATGAATTAGATGGAAGGAACAATGAAGTTCAAAATAAAACCCTTCAGCTAGAAAACCTGATTGATCAGATCTCCCATACAAATGAGAAAATTTTGAATCTAAGATCAGAAATAGAAAACACAAGAGAAGAACTAAGATCTGAAAAGGAAATCAATCTAAGATTGGTGGATGACCTAAACACCGAAAAACAAATCAATGAAGGAATGTTGAAAAGCCAAGAAGACTTGAATCAGCTGTATGAGCGAAATCTGCATAGGCAGAAAGGTAAAGCAGGACTTGGATACAAAGGAGAAGGTGAATCTTCTAAGCAAGGTACTCAAAGAAATCAGAAACCTACTTGTAATCATTGTGGTAAAATAGGACATACTTCAAATAAATGTTAGAACAATGAAAAAGCAGAATTGAATGGAAAATGCTACAACTACAATCAACATGGTCACAAAGCAAATGAATGCAGGGAAAAACCAAGATTCAAAGGTAATTGTCACAAATGCAACAAATAAGGTCACAAAGCATCCGAGTGCAGATCCAAAACATTCAATCCAGCAGAACAAATTATGAAAGCAATGTTTGGATGGGACTACAACACCTGGTGTAGATGTCATTACTATGGAGAATATGGACACATTGGCATGAACTGCATAAAACATCATCTAAGGAAAAGAGATACTACCGTAAGATGCTTCAAATGCACTAAACTCGGTCACATAGCCAGAAACTGCATGAATGCTAGTGAATTTGAAGATGGAAAGAAGAATGAAGCAACTAAGGTCAGGAAACAGGTGAGACAAAAGTGGATTCCTAAATCTACCGAGCAAACCAGTCCAAGTAATGGAATGGGTGGCTCTACCGACTCAAACTAAATTTTCAAGAAAGCACTGGAACTGTATTCTCATTGACAAACTTCAAGCAGTTTCAGAACTGAATTAAAAGAAAGATCTAAATCAGCATACAAGATGCAGTAAGATCATAGGAAGGTCGGTACCAGTCTTTACTGAACAAGGTCGGTATTAGTCTTTACCGAATGAGGTCGGAGCAATATGAATTCTTGAGTTCACCGAGTTGCGAAGTCTTTACCGAGCAATTAATTCTTAGTGGGTGACAGTCTGTCAAAATTCATACCCTAATTTTTACTGAGCATTAATGATAGAGTTGTAAACAAAAGGCAAGAAATCAAACTCATTCTTCACCGCGAATTTTAGCACTTTGAGAGCAGAAAATTTCAAGAGCAATCCAGCGATTCAAATACTTTTGCGAAAAGAATTTTCTATGAGCTACCATGGCATCATCCAGCACTTCAGCAAAGAAAGGATCTGAAATGTTAGTCCAAGGGGAATGGAGAGCACCAGATTTCAAGATCGTGCCCGCAATTGCAGCAGCCCTAGACCCGAACGGAGCTCAATCTCATATTCCTCCTAAGGTACTACTTATTAACGATATTCATAATCATTTCAACTGTGCAATTCGTGAAATGGGAAACCTAGAACTAGATATTGTGTGTGAAGAACTGTGTGTGGATGGTATTCTAAAACCCGAGCACAAACATCTGGAAGATAAGGGATTAGTTCACATTGCACATTTACCTCGAAACTTTCGGGAGAAATGGGTTAGATACATTCTCAGCCGTATACATGATGGCAAGATTTGGCTTGAGAAACCCATAGAGATCACCAAGAAGATGATTCATCAAATCATCGGTCTTCCCATGTTGAACAAAGCAAAAACTACCAAAACCCTAGGTCAGTCAGAACTGGAGAAGAAAACCCTAGCCGAGTGGGACGGTAGAGGCATGAAAGTTAGCAGCATTACCGATGCTGAACTAAAGTGTGGTACACACATAATTTCCCATAAAATATACAGTTCAAGTCGATAGAATAGTGTCTCCTGTGAAGCTATTGACCTAGCATACAAAGTGGTCAAGAACAACTTATCATTTGACCTTGCAGATTTATTGTTAAAACAGTTTAACAAGAACATGGAAAGCATTCAAACTTCCAAAAACAATCCATGTAAGTTTGGATCTCTACTGGTCTGTTTATTCTTCTATGTTCAGAAATTCTTCCCTTCCAAAGGAAAAGTTGTATGGAGAAAAGATGTGCCAGTCCTTTATGACATAAATGAATACATCTCAGAAATGGGTGAAAATTTTGAAAGCATCATGGATAGTTATTTTGAGTCTTTCAAGGAGAAAATGAATGACAGATTCTAGATTCCACAGAAGTTGGTGGAAGATTATAAGGATGACATTTGTTTCATGGTAGACTGTGACAATATATATATTCAAGCAGCTAAACCAAGGATTGTATATGTAAAACCTCTTCTTTATGAGGTAAATATTGATGAAACCAAGAATATCATTGAAGCCCTTCTTAATCAGCCTGTTAATCCCAAAGCTCCATATTTTAGAACATATGATGAAGCAAAGGTGAAAATTGAATTAAGCATAAAGCTTCCACAGGTGGTAAACAAAGGAAAGAAGAGGATAGCCAAAATGCAAATGCTAACCGAGGAAAAAGGAGAAAACGATGAAGAAGAAGAGGAAAAGGATGAGAAAATAGAGGAACTAGAACCTGCAAAGAAGAAAGGAAAGGTTTTCATCACTAAGGCACCTAAGCCTCCCACTACTGTATTTACAAGGAGAAGTACAAGAGGTAAGGCAGACAAGGCAGACAAGGCAGACAAAGATATAGTATTCAAAAGGCCTCCTCTAAACTTTCAAGAGAGGATCAAACTTTTTAGAGACGGATCAGGATCTGGAGTAAGTAACATAAAATCTTTTAAATATGAAACCAGATCAGAAATAGAATAGAAGGAAATAGAAGATGCTGTTATTGAAAAGATGGGACAGTGAAAATACTCTCCTGATGAATTAGCCCCATAGGTTCCAGCAGTCTTATTAGGTCCAATAAAAATGAGATGGAGCAATGCAAAGCAAACTGTAATAGACATATTTGATCAAACCCTGAGACAGTTAATACCAAGCTTGAAAAATGATGAAGTAAAGAAGGCATTAAAGGAAAATGAAAGTAAGATGACACTAAAGTTCAATACTTGTTTGATTCTGATCAACAATATTGAATCGGTTGTGAAGGCTACAAATGCCACATGGAAGAACATATACCATCTTCACCAACCGAGTATTGAAATAGTAATAATAAAAGATATTGAAGATGACAGTGATGAATAAGAAGAAGCCACTAAGGTAGATGATACTGTGAGGATAGCAGCAGAAGTCATTGCATCACTTACTACCTCTCCAGTAAAAGTTTCTACATCTAGCCCGGAGACACCTTCAAGCATGGTTGTGACAACTTCAACTTTTGTCCAATCACCTATAGCAACAACAGAAGCAACCACCATTTCTTCTACCGAGTTGCAGTCTCCCACTTCATCAAGTTTTCCAGCAGTAAGTATTCCAGTTTTTGATTCTACAAGTGTAAATATTTTAAGTTCTCCAGTAGACAGTGTGCCAGTCTCTATAGCCAGTCCTACTATGTCTATTGTCACTACTACTAAGGCATTAAGTACAGATAAGCCTAAGGCTCTACCGAGTATAAAATTTTTGGGTAAGAATATAGTAGAGGATATAGACCTAGATGAAGAAATAGAGATTCCAACATTAGATTTTGAAAATCTATCAGCGAACCAAATGCAAAATATAGGTGAAATCCTCCAAAGAAAAGCAAAGCAAAAGAAGCTTAAAGAGGAGAGAGACAAGGAATATCAAATCATTAAGGATGCTAAAGACATTTTGTCTGATGCATTAGGTATTAAAGTAGACTCCTCTCAACATGTTTTGCTACAATTAGCTGAAGCAGTAAATAAATACAATGAGGATTCATCTAGGACAGAAAAGTTAGTTGAAAGAGCCGAGAAGAGATTCAACAATAAAGTGCTTGAGCACATTGCTCAGCACATAGCTATTAATCAAGTGGAATTGTCTTCAGATTTGTCAAACATTGAATCTACCTATTCGAATGTCACCTCTCTTTTGGCCAGACTATGCAATATTGCCGAGTTCACAAAGGATGTCAAGGATAAAATGAATAAAATGGATGAGGATATGAAGATTAGCATACAGAAGTTGCAACTTGAACCAAGTTCAAGCTCTGCTCATCACATGAAAATCTCATACCTATCAAATATGCAATCAGATCTACTGAAAGAAGACACAAGGATCCGGTCCACACTGCTAGACATCCAGAACATGATCCTTCCCCTCATGAATACAATGTATAAGCACATTGAACATTCCAAAACATTTATTCATGACAATCAGTTCTCTATAGCAGATCACATGATTGAACTCTCTGCAGAAGTCCAAATTGCAATCCAAACATGCAAGATTTTGCAAGAAAATTGGGACAGAACCCTGGCACTAATAATGAAGGTACACTTTGATTTTCTATCAAATTTTGGATTCTCTCTGTAAATCACTTGTATATACACCTTTGGCATTATCGTCAAAAAGGGGGAGATATGTATAGAAGGAGATATGTATAGAAGAAGATTTGTATAGAAGAAAAAGTTAGCACATTGAAAGGGGGAGATAATGTATAAAGCCCTATGACAAAGACAAAATTTAAAAAAAAAAAAAAAAAAAATCAAAAATCTCAGCATGATTCATGTACATAAGTTTTGGGCAATAACTGTTTTTGTCACTAATGCCAAAGGGGGAGATTGTTGGCATTAAGCAGAATTGCCACTAGTGACAACACTTATTTGCATTCTGAGTGCAAACCGAGCAGAACAGTGCAAACCGAGCAGAACAGTGCAAACTGAGCAGAATAGTGCAAATCGAGCAGAACAGTGCAAACTGAGTAGAACAGTGCAAATCGAGCAGAACAGTGCAAAGCGAGTAGAACAGTGCAAACCGAGTAGAATAGTGCAAACCGAGCAAGACAGTGCAAACCGAGCAGGACAGTGTAAACCGAGTAACATTATGTCTACCGAGTCACCAGTATTTACCAAGTTCAAAACCTACCGAGTGGTTAGTATGAACCGTGCCTTCACTTCTACCGAGTGCATGATGATGCCGAGTAATGCAGTGGACGCCGAGTATTAGAAAATCACCGAGTTAGTTTGCAGGAACCATGTAACCATACTTGGGCCGACTTAGTGGCACTTATGTTTATTTGTCAAGCCGACTTTGTAATTATAATTAATTGTTTAGACTTGTATATAAACAATATTGTAAAAATGTCAAGATGTAATAATATGAGTATGTATGTGAAAAAGAAAGAAAGGCAGAGACAAGCGAATTACAAAGGGCTACAGCAGTACAGGGAACAGCAAAGACAAATTCATCACAGAAGGTGATCAGTACATCAGCGAATCTCAATCAGCAATCTAGTTGCAAAGCAAGAGATCTACTGTTTCATCCTAACAGGTGAATCAGTACTAAAATCCTTTAACCAGGTAGACTTAATAGTCTTTTGTAAAATCTCTTTACCGAGTGCATACTTCATTGTATGTTTGTAAATCCTTTAACAGGGTGGATTTAGCAATCCTTATTGCTCCTAACAGGGCAGATCATCAGAAGTGATCAAATTGTAAGCCTTAACCGGCCAACTTTATTCTACAGTACTAAAGCTTTGTGGGTTTCATCCCCACCCCAGTTTTACTTTCTTTTGGAAGGTTTCTGGGTAACCAAATCTATGTGTCATTGTTGTGAATGCTTTTAAGTTTCATGCTTTCTATATGCATAAGGAAAAAGTGAACTATATGTTAATACATCTGTAATTGTAAGAAAATTTGAAGTTACTGATTCACCCCTCCCCTCTCAGTAACTCAATTAATTCCTGAATATTTCCAACATTTTACTGCGTGCTTTTACTGCATTTTTATCACCTTTAATCAATTTTGCAGCACTTTTACAAGTTATTTGTGTGCTTTTGAGTTTTCTGACAGAGTTAAAACAATGATTTTAGTTAGATTAGCAGTGCTTTTAAGCAGTAAAATAGCGCTTTTAAGCATTTCAAGAGCACTTTTGTATAAATTATTAATTTGCATAAGCTAACTGTGATAAAATGATTTATGTGATTTTGCAAGATGTCTGATCATAGAAAAGTGAGAAAACTAGAGAGTAGATTTAACCAAGAAGGGAAGGCTTTAGGTAAGAAAATTAAGAAGGAGAACTTTGTGCACATCAAATATGTTTTTGAGGAGTCACAAGAGGAGGAAATCAGGTATATGAGAACTATCGTAAAATTGTAGAAGCTTATAAAATTAATTTTGTATACTTAATTGGATTTTCTCACCTTAGTTCAAGTTTTTCTCAAAATTTTCAAATAAGGCTTTTCTGTAGGATGTCTGATCACAGAAAAGTGAGAAAACCAGAGAGTAGATTTAACCAAGAAGGGAAGGCTTTAGCTAAGAAAATCAAGAAGGAGAACTTTTTGCACATCAAATCTATTTTTGAGGAGTCACAAGAGGAGGAAATTGCATATATGAGAACTATCGTAAAATTGTAGAAGCTTATAAAATTAATTTTGTATCACTTAATTGGATTTTCTCACCTTAGTTTAAGTTTTTCTCAAAATTTGCAAATCAGGTATATGAGAACTATCGTAAAATTGTAGAAGCTTATAAAATTAATTTTGTATCACTTAATTGGATTTTCTCACCATAGTTCAAGTTTTTCTCAAAATTTGCAAATAAGGCTTTAGATTCAATTCAAACTTTGCTGCTTCAAATTCATTTTGGTTTTCTTCATTGTTTTTGTTTTTGTTGACTAACTTTGTTGGAGGAAAGCACATTGGAAAGGAACTATAGCCAAGGTAATGTTAAAAATGACAAAAATCACTCAAAAATGCCCCTAGCCTATGCTAGCTACAAGGAAAGGTAAGCCTTAAAATAGTGAATATTTTCCCTTAAATTGTGGCATTGGAGCATTTGAAAATCTAGTAATTACAAAACAACCTATCTTTGTTTGGAAATTTTAGCATTTAGGCCTATGCTCTTCACTTCTTCTAGTGAATCAAAATGCCAAAGGTGTTGAACTTTTTGATTCAGAAGAAAGGTTGAGGAATCAAGCACATAAAATCAAAGCCCCTTGTTTGTAGAAGAGAGTAGAAATACTCAATTCTCTATAGTTAGTGGGTGAAGAAATTGAACATTATTTATTGTGTTTGGGAAATTAAGGAAATGTTAGGGATATGCTCTTCACATTTTTGGTGAACCAAATTCTTAAAAACTTGTTCTCAACTCCATTTTCCTTGCTTTACATGAACATGATAGAACATTAGTGGGCTCACGCTCCTGAGAATTTTCCTTAATGAGGCCGGTGAGAGGGACAACCCAAAGTGGGATATGCTTGCTTTTACTGCGAGAATCCAACCCACTATAAAATAAAATGCATACATCCTTAATGGGGTGTGTGACAAAAAGATTTTAAATTTTTGAACTTCCTCGAGTAGTCATCACGGATTGTGCAAAATTCTAACATACCGGTGGTGGGAAACCCCTTAACATACTTGGGGGATGAAAGTTTAAAGTCCATTTTGAACAGAATCTATATTAAATCCTTGATAAAATAGCAAGACCACCTTTTAGAGCCATGTTTACAAACCTAATTTTGTGCTAGGTAGGTGCTTGAAGTTTCTTTTTTTGCAAAACCCATGACAATGTTCTTCCAAATCAAACATTTTGTGTTAAGTGGGTAAAAAGACACAAGTGAATGTGTTATTGTTGTGTTTGAAATACATAAACAAGTGAGAGAGATATCCATTGAAAATTCATCTTACATTTTTAATCTCTTCAATTTAAAATCAACAATTCTCAAATCAAGGATCACTCTAAATCAAACCCTTGTTGGATGTCGGTTTACACGTGGTCCCACACATATAGGATATCTTTACAAGGAGATAGCACTCTTGTTGCAAATGAAGGGAAAGAAGTTGAGTACCAAAGTCTTTTCAAAGGTCCTAATCAAGAAGAAATCTTCCCAAACTTATTTGAAAATAGACTTGGAGAAATGGATAGAAATTCTACATACCATAATTACCAACAAGGAGGAAATAATCATAATATCAACAATGCCAATCATAATCCCAAAGAAACACTTGAAGAAAAAGTTGAGAGAGCAGCCCAAGACCTAGAATTCCTAGAGGTCATGGAGAAATTAATAGATAGGGATAGGGAGAAATTTTTCCTAAATCTAGCTCAAGTGGGAATAAAGCTTCCCCATGATTTTGATATAGAACAACTTAAGAAAGATGAAGAGCAAGATAATCCCATGAATGCTATGACTAGGTAGATTAAAGCCTTTTAAGAACAGATTAATACCATAAAGAAGGCAGCTAAACCTAAGGCCTTTTCCATTGAAGCTTTGTGTCCTTTCCCATTCGAAAAAGGCTTAGTTATGGTATCTTTTCCCTTCAATACCATTTTTCTTAAGTATGATAAATATACAAGTAAAATAGACCCACAAGATCATTTAAGAGAGTTTTGTGCCCTAAGTATTGAGTTCATGCACAATGATACATACCTAATGAGACTCTTTCCTAGAAGCTTAGGAGGACTCGCCATGGAGTGGTTTTCAAAACTACCCTAAGGAATAAAGACCTTTGAGGAACTAGCCTCCAAGTTTGTGACCCATTATTCTTATAAAATTGAGCACAAAATTACCATGCTCAAGTTGTGTGATACCAAACAAAAAAATGGATAATCCTTCTTAAGATTCCTACAAAGGTGGAGAACCATTTTCGCAAGGTATCCATGAAGTATCCCTGAGAAAGAGAAGATGTAAATCTTCAAAAACAATTTGACCATGGAAATGAATTATAGATTACAACTCCAATGTCCCCCAACATTTGAAAAACTCATTGAAAATGGGATCAAGATTGAGGATGTATTGGTCAAGAGAGGTGAAATAAAATTATTTAAAGATAAAAAATCCAATAACACCAACAACAAAAACAAGAACAATAATTATGTGCCTAAATATGTCAATAATCAAGGGTCCAACAATTAAAATGATAAATCTAAGTCATGGATAAAGAATAAAAACAAAAACCTTGTGAATGATGGAGTTGTAGAGGCCCACAACTTGAAGGCAGCCCCTTTTATCTTACCATATGGAGCTAATTCTTCAAATTATGTCAATCAATCAAACAAAGCTCCATTTAATTCTAATAAAAATTCCAACAATAATGCTAATGGGAATAAATCCAAACCCTTTTACTCCACTTATAACAAAAGAAAATTCACCTATTTAGGTGAACTTTTGGAGAATGCATTAAGGACTTTGGTTGCCAACAAGATCATCACATTACTCGATGTGAGAGAATATGAACCTCAAGTCAAACCTAATTGGTGGAATGACTCTCATCATTGTGAATACCATCAAAATAGAGGTCATCCAACCAACAAATTCATGAGATTAAAACACTTAGTGCAAGATTTGATAGATAATGGAACCATCAAAATTGAAGGACCTCAAAACAATGAGGACCACATAGCCTTCAAGAACCCCTTTTTGAATCATGAAAAGGGTGAGTCATCTAATGCCAATCAAAATCATAAAAAAGGCAATGAGAAAGTGAAATTTTCTCATACTTATGATAACACAATAAATAATCTAAGAGAAGAGGATCATACCATAAATGCTATCATAGTAAAGGACAAGTTAAAAGAAGCATCATCAAATTTTGTCACTAGGGGGAAAGCATAAAAAATTATTCTACCTACCAATGCTCCTAGGTTTGTGTTATCAAACCAAGCTTCAACCTCATCATCAAAACAATACAACTTGGTTGATCAATTACAAAGAACTCCCGCTCAAATCTCTATTCTTGAGTTGCTCAAATTGTCACCAACTCATAAAGATATCTTGGAGAAAGCCTTATTGGAAACTAATGTGCCTCTAAATCTAGAGATGAAAAATTTCAAAATATGGTAGGACACTTAATTGCAACCCATTTCCTATCATTTTCTAAGCAAGATGACATGTCCCTTAATCATCCTCAAAATCTACCTTTTCACATAGAAGTCTTGATTCATAAGCGTAGGGTCAAAAGAGTGCTTATAGATGGAGGATTTGGCCTAAACATTTGTACCCTTAGCCTAGTAAAAGCCCTAGGATTTTCTGATGCTGTTGACCCTAAGAAAAAGATAACCATAAAAGCCTACGATGATGAAGAAAGAGCTTCAAAAGGAGTCATAGTCTTTCCCATAAGAGTTGGTCCCATGAAAAAAGAGACCATATGCCAAGTGTTAGACCTAAAGTTGACTTACAATATATTTTTAGGAAGGCCATGGATCCATGAAATGAAAGCTATTCCTTCTACCTATCATCAATGCCTAAAATTTCCTTATCTAGGGCAAGAGATAATGGTAAGTGGGGACTTAAACCCATTCCAATATTGTAACAATATCAAGCCTATCAATGACTCCTTAGTTCCACACAATGCAGAAGGGTCTATACCTAATCAAATGGAGCAAGGGAAAAGTTCCATAGACATCCCATTATTGAAGGGAAAAGAAAAGATGGAAGAAGAGATTGTGATTGAAGACACACCAAAACTCACTAACCTAACTACATCAACTAAAGGAAAAGAGAAGGTTGGTGATGATAATATTATTGAAGAACCAAAATAAGACCATACCAAATCTATCCAAGTGTACACCAAAGAGGCTCATTATTAAAAAATGGACCAAATGATGAAGAATTTTGATAAACAATGCAAGATCAAGAAAAAAGGCGTAGGTGAATACTCCTTCTCTATGATGGACTTACCTTTATCACCCAAATCCTTTGGAAGACCCTAAAATCTACCCCATAGATATAATGATAACTTTGTGAGGGAAAGTACATCATCCACCATGGATGAAGAAGACAATGAGATCCTAAATTGGTTATATAAAGATGAAGAATCAAGTGCACATGTCAAACATATTCAAAATATAACCATTCCCACACATCAATATGGGAAAGGGTTTCAAATCATGAAAAAGATGGGGTACAAAGGTCAAGGACCTTTGGGCACAAGGAATGAAGGGCTCATTGAACCCATAGAGACAACATGGTGAGATACCAAGGAGAAAATAGGATTAGGGTATCTTGAAGAAGGATACACCCAAAAACATTATCCCAAACTTCATGATCAAATATTGCAATTATAATCTCATAGTGATGAGGATTCTAATGAGTGGGAATGGGATACTTTCTCATATGAGTCATGCCATGGTAAGGGTATTGATGTTATTCATACCTATACTTCTACCAAGGATAAAGGACCAATAGTAGAATCAAGTTTAAATCAAGCATCTAGTTCTAACCAAGTGATTCTAAATGATGTGCCAATCATGGAAATAGAGATAAATAAATGGGTAGGTGAGCCATAAATTCCTTCATGGAGACCTAATATGAAGGAGTCAAATGTTAGGTTTAATCCACATGAGTTTTATCCAACAGAAACCCTAGAGGAGTCTAGTGAGGAGGACTTTGATCCTTCTTCTTTAGAACATTTAGAGGAAGCCCATGTCATAAACTTGCATGATACAATGTATGAGCCATCTAATGAGGTATTAGCCTTAAACCCCATTGAAACAAACCCAAGTATTGACCCATTAACTCTCATACACCCAGAATTAATCGAATGGAATTCTATTGAATCAACTACCCTTCCAATTTTCTTGAATGACAACATGGTTTCCCAATACCTCAACGTGGTTGAACCTTCTTCTATCATGGAATATTAGGAAGAAATGGTCAAGGGGAGCATCCAAACTTTCAATCCGAGAAAAAATGAAAAAAATAAAAAAAATAAAAAAGGAAAAGAATCGAGTGTTGAAAACCACGTTGTGGAAACATTAGATCAAAAAGAAAGAAATAAAGAAATAAAGGATGTTTCCAAAGGTGAAAACCCAATTCAGGTACCTAAAGAAGTGAGTTTGGATATTCTATCAAAGCATTATGAAGAAAGATCTCCAATCTTAATTGAGCCAACAGAAAAGATAAACATTGGATCAGAAACTGAGCTGAAGATCATTCACCTAGCGACATCCCTATCTAGTGAAGAAAGAATGGGATTCATCAAGTTCTTTAAGGAAAAACAAGTTAACTTCACATGGTCTTATGATGATATTCTGGGACTAGATCCAAACTTGATAATGCATCATCTAAATATCAAGGAAGGAGCTAAACCTATCAAGAAAAAGTTAAGGAAGATGCATCCACATATAGTGCTACTTGTCAAAGTAGAGTTAGAAAAAATATTGAAGGTGGGATTTATAAGGGCCATTAATTATGCATAATGGATCTCAAATATAGTGCTAGTATCAAAAGTAGATAAATCCATTAGAATCTACATAGATTTTAGAAACTTAAACTTGGCATGTCCTAAAGACAACTTCCCACTTCCAAGTATAGATGCCATTATGGACCTAACAACATGACATTCTATGTTCTCACTCATGGATGGATTTAGCAAATATAACTAGATAAAGATAGCACCAGAATTCCAAGATAAGATAGCTTGTATATGTGCATGGGGTACTTTTTGCTGTAATGTCATGCCTTTTGGGTTGAAAAATGCTAGAGTAATCTATCAATGAGCGATGACCACAATATTTCATGATATGATGCATAAGTTCATGGAGGATTATGTGGATGGCATATTATCTAAATATCACTCAAGAAAAGAGCACCTACCAATTTTGGCAAATTTTTTTGAAAGATTAGAGCAATTCAAAGTAAGGCTTAATCCAAAAAAATGTGCATTTGGAGTCAAATCTAGCAAACTACTAGGCTACATTGTATCTGCAAAGGGAATAGAAGTGGATCCCACTAAAGTGAAGGCTATTATGGAGATGGAAGCACCTAAAAACATTAGTCAAATGAGGTCTTTACAAGGAAGGATACAACCCATCAGGAGATTTATCTCCCAATTAGCTGAAAAATATCATAATTTCACCCAACTTTTGCATAAAGATACAATTTTCAAATGGGATGAAAAATGTGAAGAAGCCTTTAATCTATTGAAGAAATATCTCATGAACCCACCAATCTTGATGCAACCTATTAGAGGCAAGCCCTTGATCCTATATATTTTAGCAATAGAGAATTCATTGGGGGCACTCTTAGCACAAGAGGATGAAATAGGAAAAGAAAAGGCAATTTACTACATAAGTAGAACCTTGGTCAAATATGAGCTTAAATACACATTCATGGAAAGGGCATGCTTGGTCATAGTTTTTGCTTCCCAAAAATTATGCCATTATATGCTAGCCCATAAGATAAGGCTCATTTCCAAAATTGACCCTTTGAAGTATCTACTTAGTAAAATAGCATTGAATGGAAGGCTAGAAAAGTGGGTTATGGTGCTAAGTGAGTTCGACGTTGAATATGTTGATAGAAAATCAATCAAAGGGAAAGTCATTTCTGACCAATTAGCAAAAGCACCACTTCAAGATGATCATCCCATCCAAGTGGAATTCTCGGATTCAGAGATTGTGAATGTTGAGGCAAAAACATGGCAACTATGTTTTGATGGTTCATACACTCAACATGGATTAGGAGCAGACATACTTCTAATCAATCCTCAAGGATCTACTATTCCTAAGTCTTATAAATTATTATTTCCATGCACCAATAATATAGTTAATGAAGAATATTAGATGAAAGATGACAAATTGGTACCCTACAAAAACATGGTAGAAAGTCTTAAGAAGTATTTCATACTTATTACATTTGAGCAAGTGCCAAGAGAAAATAACAAAGTAGAAGATGCAATGGCAACTTTGGCTTCACTTCTACAAATGCCTGATCAGAGTGCCATATATGAATTCTTGGTAGAAGAAGTGGATCAACCCACATTTGACCCTACCCATCCTTATACCATTTTCTTGTTAACTACAAATGAATCACCTTGGTATGAACCTATTTACACTTACTTGAAAGATTGAGTCCTTCCCATAGACTAAACCAGGAATCAAAAGAAAGCTTCATTCACCAAGCCACCTGATACACCATAATTTCTGAAACCTTGTATCACAAAAGTTTAGACGGAATGCTCCTTAGTTGTTTAGAAGAAGAGGAATCAAACATAGCCTTGCGAGAAATCAATGAAGGAATTTATGGATCACACTCAAATAGATTAACCCTATCTAAGAAACTTCTTAGGATAGGATATTTTTGGCCTACGATGGAGAAAGATGCTTGTAACTTTGCAAAAAATTGTAGAAAGTGTCAATTCCATGGAAACTTGATACATGTGCCCGCACAAGAGCTTCATCCGATGACAAAACCTTGGCCATTCTATCAATGGGGTCTAGACTTAATAGGCATGATTTATCCACCATCCTCGAATGGTCATAAATTCATTATCATGGCAATAGAGTATTTTACCAAGTGGGTGGAAGTTGTACTCTTATCAACTGCAATAGGAAAGAAGATATCTTTGTTTATCCTCAATCATATTATTTGTAGATATGGCATACCTCATGCTATCATAATGGATAATGTAAAGCATTTCAAAAACAAAGACCTAAAGGAATTATGCAGCAAGTTTCACATGATTCATCATTCTTCTTCAATCTATTACGCTCAAGGTAATGGACAAGCCGAGGAAACAAATAAAAACATCTTGAAGATATTGAAGAGAACAATGGACAATTCAGGTAGAGATTGGCACATCAAAATAAAATCCAACCTTATGGGCTTATAGGACAAGCATAAGAATGCCAACATGAGCTACACCTTTTTCTTTAGTCTTTGGAATAGAAGCAGTTTTTCCTTTGGAGGTAGAACTTCCATCCTTAAGGGTATCTCTTCACGACTTGATAAGTGAGGAAGACTATAGAGTTGATAGGCTACAAGAACTAGAACTCTTAGATGAGAAATAGAAACAAGCATTTGATCATTTGAAGGTGTACCAAAATAGAATGTCAAGGACTTATTATAAGCACATCAAGTCAAGAACATTTCAAATAGGTGATATAGTTTTGCAAGAGAATCCCAAAAATCAAGCAGAAAGAGAAAAGAAAGGAAAGTGGGAAGCAAACTGGTTAGGGCCATTTATCATTGTTGAAAATTTTGGGACCAGCACCTATAAATTAACAAGTTGTGATGGAGAAGAGCTGCAAGAACCTATCAATAGCATACATCTAAAGAGGTTCTATACATGAGGTAGATGAAAGAGTATAAAGAGTATCAGATGGGAAGCATCATATTTATTATACATAGTCAAAAGAGATCTTGAAACTATCAAAAACATTTGAAAAGCAGAAAATATCAAAAACATTTGAAAAGAAGAAAAGATAAAAAACAATGGAAAATTGAGCATGAAGAAAGCAAAAACATTCATATATGATCTTCAAAAAGATGTTCTCTTGGTGAAAACCTAGCAAATGGTGCCTTGATGATATGAAAAAAATAAAAAATAAAAAAAAAGAGAAAAAGTGCCTTGGTGAAAACCTAGCAAATAGGTACCTTGGTAGCAAAAAAAAGAGAAAATATTTAAAAATAGAAAAAAGAGAAAAGATCCATTCAATCGATGAAAACCTAGTAAATAGGTGCCATTGAAAGTCCAAGTCAGTCGCATGCCTAGAAGGTCACCTTGTAGATATTGCATTCGCCAGCATTTGTATATATTGCATAATAAAACCCCACAGTTGCATTTGCAAGTACCTCAAGATTTTGGTCACCTAATCTGCAAATTGTCCTAAGTCCCACAAATGAAATTATCTCAAACTGGGGGCAAACTACTCAAAAGGAGAAAGGATTCATCAAATAAAGCTTTATTCAATCATGGAATCAATTCATCAAATTCAAAAGAGGAACACTTAATCAAATCTACAATCTAATCCAATTTGAGCCAAAACGTGAAATTTGATCCAAGATCTTACATGACCTTACCTTTATTAGGATTAAAAGTATGAAATGGATGGAACTACACTTGAAATATGGATTTGAAAAACATTGCAAGAAATTTTTTTAAGTGTTGACTCAATTGATGAAATCATGCCTTTCTAGCGAATCGATGAAAGTTTTAGACTAGACAAGCTATGATGAAAGGATGGTATTTTTTTTGATTTCTGAATGACTGTCTTAAAATCAAAGTTTTAAATCATGTGTTATTTGTCTAAGCATGCCATCATCAAAGAATCATTGAGGACTTGTACATAGGATAAAATTGAGATTTCTGCTTGTTTACACAAAAGGATACCTTGGCTATTTTGATCTTCAATATCATAATACCAACATCCACTTGCAACATAGAATCGGACAAAATCGGTATTCACACTCTCATGATTGGCTTCAATCAATGATAGTCATACCGAAGAGAGATAGGAAAGCAAACAAAGAGGTGCAAAAAGTATTCATATCATCATAGTTGAACTAGTGATTATTGTACTAAAATGGGATTCCAAAAGCACTCAATGATGATTATAAGCTCCATATCTTGAATAATGATAGTTAGCTGCATACATTTTAGATTAAGTGCATTGTATATTGTTTTTCCTTTCTTAAGTTAAATTGCAAGAGGAAAATAAAAAGGGGGTGTACTCAAATAAAAAATCAAAGGATCATCAAAAACAACTATATAGGATCAAGTGTGTTAGAAATAAAAAACAAATAAAAAACAAAGTTCATTTCATTAAGTTCATTACATCAAGTTGCATTATCATTAGATTGCATTCGTATCATTTAAAGGTGCATCCATTAAGTGCATTGCATTAGTTAGAAATCATTCATAGCATTCATTAAGATCATTCAACATTAAATGCACATCATACAAGATAGTATCATCCATTCATATTGCATATATCATTAATCATTAAAAAAATCATATCATTGCATCATTACATTACATTTGCATATCAAGCGAAAAACATACATAGATTCATCACATTTACATATCAAAAGAAATGCATCCATTAGATTCGTTATTCATTATCCATCAAACATCCATTGCATACATGCATCAATATCATTAATCATTCAATTAATATTAATCGTTCATCTATTCTATGTCATACATAAGACAAATCATTTAAGCATCATTAGGACATATGCATACATTTGAAAATTGCATTCTGAAAGGCATAAAACAAAGCATATAGGAAATAGAATCATATAGAACTACATATCATGCAAAACACCTGAAAAAGAAATCCAACACATGATGACATCATATATAGTGAAATCTATCAAAGAGAGTATCAGAGTCCATGGTACCATCATCATGAAATCAATGAGCTATCAAAGTCCAAATGAATGATCATAAAAAAGCTGAATCTAAATATCAATGTCTAATCAACTATCAAAGTATCAGCATAAGAAACATCAATCGATAAAAAAAGATATAACAAGAGTCCAATATCTTGATCATAACAATAGAAAGGAGATCATATGTCATCAAAGTACAAATGAAACAACTAAAATATCTCAGGAAATATATCAATTGATAGAGTCACCTGCACCATCAGTACCATCAGGACCCAGAGCACTATCAGGAGGCTGACTCAAGCTAGCCTGTAAGCCATGCTGACTCATAGCAGCCGTGAAAGTCTACATCATCAAGCTCAACTAAGACACTTGTTGCTGAACTATTGAAATCTGACTCTACAGAGAGACCACATCTGATGTTGATGCTAGGGCAAGAGTATGTGCCACAGAAGACTAAGGAGGAGGAACAGAAGAAGAAGGCATGACCAAAGAAGATGTATCACTCAAAGATGGAATGAATCAGGAAGATGAAGGCTATGAAGAAGATGAAGGCATCAAAGAAGAATCATGTGCCTGAGATGTAGGAGCCTGAGGAACAATAGGAGGAATGACCTACTGAGCAAGAGGACCCTGTGCCTGATCAAGTAGTACCTATACAATATCTACATCCATCTCCCTTTTTTGCCTAGCTTTGGGTCTATCTGCTAGATCCCTAGCAACTTTATGTAAAACTCCGTCAACCCGCTGACCTCTCCCCTGATCACCACCCCTAGGAGGAATTAGAGTAGCAACTATCACTAGCATCTAAACTCTACCTACTCTAGCTCCTTGATGACCCCATCGTCCACGTCGTCCCCTAATCTTGCCACCACCACCACCTCCATCATCATCTCCATCATCCCCATCATCATCACCATCTCCTCTAGTACCATCATCCCCATCTAATAGCTCATTAATAGTGGGAATCCTCTCAGTAGGATCTGTAAATTGAGGAAAAAGGGTATCTATGCAACCAAGCACCATAATCATTTGTGATAGCCACATCTACAATCTATCCTATCATAGACCAAGGAAGATACAATAGGTCTTGACTCTCCCTCATAGCAGTGCCAAAATCAACACAAGAGCCCCATAATGATCGCTCTGCCTATACATGAGCATACATAGCCACTCCCTGAGGCATGCATTGTTTGCAACCATACTAATGCAATACTCTATAGAAGCAGAATCTCTCAATGAAAAATGCAGACCGTCCAATCACCCAACGAGGACAAAACATATAAGGAAGCTCAATATCATCCTCTAGCCAAGCCTCACAACTGAGATAAGGCCTCCAAACAATAGTGTCCATGTCATCAATCTGACATCACCAATAATCCAGCTTACCCATGTGGGTCTAGATAATGATACCATCGCACATCCATGCAAAAGATCAACTTGGCTAACAATCTCATGCTGTAACAGGATGCATCACTGGGATATGCTCCCATGCCCAAATTTGTAATAAGATAGCTCCAACAGTCAAAGTGGTAGAATGTTTATACACAATAGTGTGCAAGTCATGATACAATTGAGCTAACACATAGGAACCCTAGTCAAACTAATGAGGATTTGGCATCAAGTCCTCTAGAATGGGACCCCATCCAATAGTAGATCCATGTCCATGCCTATTAGGAAGAAGGAAACCTCCAATCTGAGTACCAAGAATAGTTGATAAAATAGGGAAAGAAATAAACTAAGCCTACAAGATGTGAGCATCACCAATGGTAGGGTCTACAAAAACCCGTCGACATGCCGATCCATCATAAATAGAGTCATAATATACGATCTCTCCCAGAGTAGGCAACAACAGAATGTGATATACGTCCTCTGGTGTAATGGTCATCTTGCCCATGGGAAGATGAAACATATTATGGTATGAGTGCCAACACTCAGCCATAATAGGGATGAGACCCTAATTCACTCAAAACAAGGAAGGTACAGGAGGAAGGACAATCCACAAAGACTAATGTGTTGATGATCAGTAACACTCAGATCAACAATCATACCCCACGACAATGGATACACACCATGAATACATAAGGACCCAAGCTCAGTCTCCAAAAAGAAAGTTCAAACACAACATAATGGAAATAAAAAATTATTGGGACCATCATAAGTCAATCAAGAATTTATCAAAAACCTATCAAACCACAATCAAATTTTGTGTTTCTACTCAAATAGAACAAAATTTTTATCATCACCCATCATTTGAATCTAGATTGATGAATGATATTCCAACTATAACTGACTCCTAACTAACATATCACAACTTGTTAAGGACATCAAGTTTGGGAACTTCACTTATCAATTGTCTGATGATGTCGAAAAAATAGAAAAATGACTTGACCAAAGTGGAAAAAAAAATTTTCTGAGCAAAAGCATTGTTTCATGATGTAAAAGTGTAAAAATGTAGAAGTGTTGTCTAAATTTGTAAAAGAACTTATTAACTAATTAAAAGCGGAGAAAAAGGTGGAAGTGCTCATTAACATAGTAGAAGCGCTCTTTAAAAGAGTAAAAATGCAAACACAATCAAAAGCGCATGAAAACATTGCAAAAGTGAAAAAGGGCAAAAAGTTGGCAAGTGAAAGCGCACAACTAGATCGCAAAAGCACACTTTAATGTTGTGGAAGGGAAACTTCAAGGCTAAAAGCATCATTTAATTGAGCAAAAGTGCACTTTCAAATAAAAAATAGAAAAAGAGGGTTGTTTACCAGGAAAATTTTGAAAAAAATTAAAATTAAGTGCATAAACAGGAAAAATGAAGAGGTATACAGACTCACCAGAGGTCCTGAGCTAGGTAGACACTGATAGCGGTGGCATTTCTTGAACTGATGCTTGCAAATAGGGACAAACATCATGAAAAGTCAAAAGACGCAGAGAGAGTAAAAGTGAAAAGTGGAGGTAAAAATGAATAGTGAAAAAGGAATTTTGACCCCTTTATATAGCTTTTTGACCTAAAAAGAGGTAACATTGACGTAAGAGAGGACCATTTCACTAAAATTGACCTAATAAAGTGATTTTATCATCAAATATTAGCCAAAATAGGGGCATTTGAAATCAAACAGACCTAACATCAATATTGGAAATGATAATAAAATTCATTAAAAATTGAACTAAATCAACATCATTTGACCTAAAAACATCCAAATTATCAATCAACGATCAAATTTTATTTCATTTCTGAGGGGGCATACCATTGGATAATCAGCAACATCATCATTGAATCAAGAGATTGACCATCAAATCAGAGTGCAAGCTTTTATCTAAATTTTTTTCATAAATCAATCGAATAGGGCATCACATTGGAATCAATCATTAGATCAGGTTTTATATCAAAATATTTCATCAAATCATGCATCATATCAAGGATCAATCATCAGAATGACCATCATCAGAATGATCATTAGAACAACATCAATTGAAGGAACATCATTAGAACTACATCAATCTCATATCAAAACATCAAAGATCGACTATCAATGAATCAAGACCTATCATCAACAAGATCAGAGAATTCTTTGAATCAACATGCTTCGCACGTCAACTCAAAGAGGTGCATTTGTAATCACCTAAAAATGGACAAAGACAATTTAATGATAAATCAAGTCAAATCAAGTCAAATCAAGGACAAAATTGAATCAATTGAATCACAATGCATAATTAGCCAATCAAAATTAAAATCAAGTCTTAATTCAAGATCAATCAAAATTGAGAGCATTTTAATCAAATGCAATCGAATCAAAGTGCAATAAAATCAATTAATTGTATAGTTTTGGGTTAAATCAAATTCAACCCATTCAAGGGGTACATGGCTAAACAAATCAATTTAAATCAATTAATAAATCCTAATTTCCCTCAACAACCACAGAGGGAGGAAATTCAATCAACCAATAGGATTTGAGGAAAGGCATTCACATGGATCAAGCCAAATTCAATCTCAATCACTCAAAGTGAAAAAGAATCTTGTCCATTGATGTTGTCTACTTGTCCCAAGCTTTGAGAACACAAACTTTGCATTGTCTTCAAAGGGTGGAACTAAGGACTCAACCAAGGCCCAATCATGATCAACTACACTACACCCCCTACCATTGGGAAAATCTATAAAAGGAAGACCAAAATCCTCATAATTAAAATAACCACACATCTAAGAATTGCATTGAACCTCTTGCATTTTATAGCTAGAAAGGAATTTTAAGAGCTTAATTAGCATTCAATTTGATCTAATTGTTAGCTTTATCTTAATCTTTATCATTTCTCATTCTAGGTCTATCATTAACGGTAGCTTCTGAGAGCTTCTAACTCTTACATAGAGAGCCATAGGATGCTCGATTGATCATTAAGTTGCTAAATAGTTGCTATAATTATGGTTTATTTAGTTACTATTTCATTTATTGTCAATACTAATTCTAGGAAGGTACATTCCCTCGTACACAGTATCTATTTAATGTTTTCAAATTTCCATCTCTTAGTTTCCTTTTCTGTAACATTTTTATGTCCAATTTCCATAGATTCTCTATTTTATTTTGTTCTACCTTTTCTTATTTCTTCTCAATTAAACCTTGTCCTCTTTTCTCTTTTTTTCTACCTCAACCTTCTTGTTTCTTGGGGCTAATAGGTCTATTTGATCTTGTAGATCTCCTAGGAGTGCTCGCATGTACATCCTCTTCTTCTATCTTCTCAGGGGTGATTGATAAATCAATTATTTCAGAGGTGGTACTTATTATATTTTCTGCTTCTGAAGGTAGAGGAGCTCCAATTTCCATGCTAGAAAATCCTTCTACCATCTTAGTCCTTACTTCTTTCAGTTGTTCATTTGTGATTCCTACCTTTGTTTCCATGTCATTGACCATCTTTTCTATCTTTCTCTTCCTTGTTCCTTTTTCTCATTCCTCTCTAACCTTGGCTGACTTTTCTAAGTATGTTCCCCATCTTTCCTCAAATGTGTCAACTTTAGAGGCTAGTACATGCTCTATCTACTTTACAAATACTTTAGAACTAACTTAATACCCCATAGGGTAGCACCATTTCTTCCTAGACTCAACTGTTTCAAAGCATACACAATCAGTTTCAACCATCAAACAGATTGTGTCCCTATATATTTCAACTAATTCCTCAGGGATCCTATACCTTTCCTTCATTTGTCTTTGTAGAATCTTAATCATAGTAAATAAATCTCCATCTACCCATGTACTATTCTATCTCTAGTGGCTTTTTGATAGTTGAATACCAGTATGTATGTTGTCCTTCCATGCTCTAGGGTGCATTCCTACAAATTTGTGCTCAATGTGAATGTACATGTAAATAAAAAGTGAACCAAATCTAAATGCTTTTGTTTTGCCCTTCTTAATAATTTTTACATTATTCAAGAACTGTTGTGCTAGAATTTCGCATAGGTTATACTTGGTCTTATCTTTCACCATTCTATAAGCCATCATTATGACTCCTACTAATACTATACTATAGCTTGTATCCTAGAAGCATTGCTACCAATCTAACATCTTGTTGAAATATATCATTGATAGTCATCACTTGCTTATCTGATGCAAGGGAGGATGACGAGAGGAGCCAAAGGCACACCCTAACTAGATCCACCTTGCAGAGATCACACACAAAAGAAACAACACAACAAATGAGGGAGAGAATCTAGAAACTTTCATATATTATCTTCAATTTGATTCATACATGTCGGGTTGTAAGGCCTTCCCAGTTTAGGCCAGATATTACAATCAAGTGATGAACTATAATTGATTTGGAACCAGAATGAAGAATCTATAATTCAAGATTACTAAAGAAGTTGATGATTAGATAATGCAAGATGATTAAATCAGTTTTATGTTGTCATTGATGTCAACTAGCTTGACAACACTTATCTTGTAAGTTACTATACCAACACATTTGAAGGAAAGTGAAAGAGATGAATAATAGAGAAATCTACATGAGGAAGATGTACATATTAGATGAGGATAAGAAATACACTGAGTAACTTTTTGATGAGTCTATGACTTGATGGAATTGACTTCATTATGTTGCATTCATCTATAATGAAGAATAGAGTTGAAAGACACAAAGCAGTGTTGTTGGTAAATGAAAGCATTTTAGTATACAACAACAGAGTGTAGTGTATACCGAGCATAGTATTAACTAAGCATGTGTTCACCGACACATTTCTTTGTTAACCAAACAAAGTAGAAAGGAATTAAATGATCAGTTTAGCTGATAAGAGTGATGAGCTGTAAAGTGTATGAAATCAAGATAACGGATAAGGTTTGTTATAAAGATCAACGGCTAACATAAATCAAAAGGATCTAATGCAGCAGATTGAAACATGTTGTTGACACATAAGTCAAGGAAGCTTGAAGAGGCAAAATCTATGAATATGATTAAGTGGAAAAATGCAATGGAGGAGAAGAAAATATTTTACATGTCTATATAAGAGACTAGAGATTTCATAATGAAAAGGGCCGGAAGAAGAAGAAACTGCAGAATTATTGCATGAAGAAGTTTTCATGCATTCTGATCATACTAGTTATTAAGAACCGAGCTGCAGAATAGTTATCGAGCTACAAAGAGAAATTACCAATGAATAGTAAGTTAATACAGTATTGAATTTGAAGTGATATATTGGTCAGAAGGATTTGTATGAGCTAAATATTAGTCTGTAATCTACAATTGAAGTTGTATTAAGGTAGATCATCTACTATTACATATTTAACCATTATACATAGTCAAATCTCTTTACCAAGTGGACTGAGAAAGTCTTATGATGTCTCATTCATAGAATGAACATTGTTATCCTATCAACCCCAGAGTGACTACTGGTTGGACGATAACTTCTAGTCTAAAATCCTCTAACAAGGTCACACCTGACAATGTGTTTGTAAACCTTTAACAAGGTTGGGTCTTCACTGAACTCACTTTAGAAGAGTGAATATTTTGGGTTGCCGGTCCCAGGTGATTTTTCCCTTCACAGGGTTTCCATGTTAAATCTCTTGTGTTATGTGTTGATCATGATATTTGTTTGTTATCATTGTTTTCATATTACATGTTAGATTTGATCAGTAACTACTATAAGTTTTAGACTGATAATGAGTAAAAACACAGACAATAAAAATATTTTTGTTTACCGAGCAGTAGACACTGAAGTATTTGTTTTTGGATTGTACATTTTGATTTGGGATGGTGTTTAACTGATTCACCCCCCTCTTAGTTATTCCAAAAATTGGTATTAGAGCCTCGGTTGCTTAGAACAGAGTTTTAAGGACTTCAGCACAAAGGTCTCAAAATGTATAAGAGGGAAGTGCCTAGACTGAACAAAGAAAATTTCATAGTATGGAAAAGCTGAATGTTGTTACACATACCTGGAATTGGGAACTCAGCTGTAGATCTGATGAAGAATGGCTACATTGAACTGACACCAGGTCCCTTAACCCTTGATCAACTGAGAGACAAGCATGAACATAATATCACTATGATGGAACTTGCTGCGGCCTGTACTGACATTGAATTTGAAGACATTAAGGGATGCACTATTGCCAAAACCATGTGGGATAAGTTAAATTTGATATACAGTGGAGACTTGAATGTTAAGAGAGCCAGAGCAGAAAGTCTAAGAGGTCATTTTGATGATATGAGGATGAAGGAAGGTGAGAACATAGTGCAATATTCAAACAAACTAAAAGAAGTAGTACATGCTATTAGAGCATCTAATGGATTTATTGATGATGAAACAATTATAAGCAAGATTCTCAGAACCTTGTTGCCAGTTTATGCAATCAGGATCTCTGCAATTCATGAAACAAGGGCTATATCCAATCTTACCCTTGACACACTGATCGGTAAGCTTACAACCTTTGAGTTAAATAAATTTGATAATAGTATTGTTCCTTCTATTGAATCTACTTTCATGTCTTCTTTGAAGATTAGTAAGCCTAGCAAGAAAATTAAGAATGATGACAGTGATAGCAATACCGATGATGAACTTGATGAGCTTGAAGCTCTTCTGGCTAGAAGATTACCCAAAGAAAAAGGAAGATATAGAGTGATGCAGGAGCATCCTGGGTGTAAGAGCAATCTTGCATCACCCAAAACTATTTTTGTTTTTGTATTCAATAAGGGCTATTTTGTGTAGAGCTGCTATTTATGGAAAGTTACTATTTTTGGTAATTTTCGTATGTGCTTAGAATCATCTGATTTCTTTCTTGGAGGTTCATTTTGGTCATATAAGCCTGCCAGTAAAGTTTCATTGCCAGATCAAGTGTATATTGGAAGATATTGAAGATTTTCGGTATTGGCAGCAGGGTACATAAACTTTGAACTCAATTTTGAAGGCTTTAGAGGCCCCGGATGAGGTCAAAAATTTGGGTGACGGGCACTTGCTCAAGTCAAGCCTGTAGAACGCTTTGTGGCATTTCCGAAATGGGGTTATAATAGCCGATCGGGTCAACTGGTGATGACTTATGGTCTTTGGAAGTTGGGCCACCTGAAATGGCGGGAAATAATTTTCTTCAAAATTTCTGTTTGGGTTTCAAAGGCTATCTTGAGCTAACTATGATGTAATGAAATGTAAAATAAAATAATTCTAAGTTTGGTTGGCCTTATTGGCTAAAATTCTGGAACCCTCCCAGGCGGTGGGGAATTGCCTATATAAGGAAGGCTATATTATTGTCTTAAGTAGTTCAGAATAGTTCTGGGTAGTAGATCTGGGTAATAGTTCGAGGCTTTGTCCTACAGAATATTGTAAGGGAATGCCCATGTGGCTTTGCATGTTGTAATTCTGAAAATTTGTAATTCCACATTTGTGGAGATAATGAGAAGCCAATTTTCTGTTCTTGCATATTATTGTTGTTGTTTCTCTATGTCTGTTATGTGTTTGTGGTATTAAGGGGAGCATCCTTCATCAAGTGGTATCAGAGCAGGTTTTCTTGAGTGTGTAAACAGATCACCGACAGTGAGGCAGTTTGCACCAGGACCATGGCTAGGGTTTCAGCGCGCATCGCGAAAATGCCTCCACGAAGGGAACGTGGCGGAAGAGCTGGTGTTGTAACACCTGAGGTTAGAGAGCTGTAGAGACAAGTGCGAGCATTACAAGAAGAGATTCATAGAGGAATGAATCTTAATGTCAGAGACGAAAGCGAGGATGAAGCCGAAGAAGAATATCAAGAAGGAGAAGTTGAAATTGTGAACCAGGAGGAAGAAAGACTTTTTCGGGCAATTTCCAAGATTGGGAAAAGACCTAAGATTGAGGTTCCTACATTTTCTGGAAATCTTAACCCAGAGGAATTGATCGACTGGATCAATGAATGTGAAGAATATTTTGAGTATGAAGATGTTGAGGATCCTGATAGGGTCAAATTTGCGAAGGCCAGACTGAAAGGTCATGCGAAGATATGGTGGCAAGAGATTCAGTTGGAGTGAAATAGAAGGGGAAAGGAGAAAATCACGAGATGGGATTGGATGGTGGATAAATTGAAGCGACAGTTCATTCCTGTTGATTATGAGCTTGACCTACTAAAGAAAATGCAAAGTTTGAAGCAAGCAGGAAGATCTGTTCAAGAGTATACAGAGGAGTTCTATCGACTTCTCATCAGAACAGGCCATCCAGAAGCTGATAAAGAGAAAGTTGCCCGATACCTTAATGGGTTAAGGCCAAGCATTCAGGAAGAGCTGAATCTGGTTCGAATGAACAGTATTGAAGAGGCATACCAGTTTGCCCTAAAAGTAGAGGAAAAGCAGAACAAGAAGTTTGAGAGAAGACAAAATGGAAGAGGTCGCGGTGGACGATCTGGTGGACGGTCATATGGTGGCCGAAATGAAGATCCGAAAAAGAAGGATGAGGCCAGTAGCAGTCAGAATCAGTGAGGAAATAATTTCAATCGCTTCCAGGATCAGAATAATAGAGATCAGAGAGGAAAAGGAAGAGGACAAGGATCTGGAAGAGGTGGCTTCCGTGGAACATGTTTTCACTGTGGAGAAGGTCATAGGGCATTTGAATATCCTCAGCGCCAAGGCAGAACAGACAGGAGAAATGAAGGCCAGGCCAGAGTTGCACATGTAGATGAAGATGCCAGATCATCAAATTCTAAAGATGCTGAAAGAGGAGAAACGTTGATTAACCGAAGAGTCCTGTTGAGTGGTGAGAATGAACCTGGGCAAAGGAGGAGCCTGTTTCGCACCAGGTGCAAGTGTGAAGGTAAATGTTATGATGTGATCATTGATAGTGGAAGCACTGACAATTTGGTGTCAGAAGAGATGGTGACAAAGTTGAAGCTCAAGAGATAGAAACACCCACATCCATATCGGATTGCCTGGGTACAGGATGACCACAAGGTCATGGTCAATGAACAATGCCTAGTAAAGTTCAAGGTTGGCGGATACCAAGATGAGGTATTGTGTGATATCATATCTATGGATGCATGTCATATGTTGTTGGGTAGACCATGGCAGTTTGACAGATGTGCTGTACATGATGGTCGTGCGAATACCTATTCCCTGACAAAGGATGGAGTGCGACATAAGCTAAAACCATTGAAGGAGACCGAAGAAAAGGTATGTGGTAATGCAAGGATAACTTTTGTTGATGGAAGAAATTTTCTAGATGGTATGAGGCATGAGCATGTATGTTTTGCTTTAATTCCAAAAGCTGGTAAAGAGGAAGTAGAAGATGTTCCTGTAGAAGTTGCAGATTTGTTGAATGAGTTTCAGGATATTGTATCCAATAACATGCCTGATGGATTACCACCAGTCAGGAAGATCAGTCATCAGATGGACTTGATCCTAGGAGCGAGTTTGCCGAATAAGGCAGCACACAGAATGACACTTGCAGAAAGTGAGGAGTTGAACAGACAAGTACATGAACTGTTATAGAAAGGATTGATCCGTGAGAGTCTGAGTCCCTGTGCAGTACCAGCGGTATTAGCACCAAAGAAGAATGGAGAATGGAGGATGTGTATAGATTCTAGGGCAATAAACAAGATCACAATCAAGTACAGGTTTCCATTGCCATGAATGGATGATATTATGGACTGTTTGAGTGGAGCTGTGTATTTCTCAAAGATAGATCTGAAGAGTGGATATCATCAGATTCGGATCAGAGAAGGAGATGAATGGAAGACTTCCTTCAAGAAAAAGGAAGGACTATATGAGTGGTTAGTCATGCCTTTTGGGCTAACCAATGCACCGAGCACTTTCATGCAGCTCATGAACGAGGTTCTGAAAGAATTTCTGGGTAAGTTTGTCATTGTTTACCTAGATGATATTTTGATTTTTAGCAAGACATTGGAGGAACATATGATGCATATTCGTATGGTGTTTGAGAAGTTGAGAGATGAGAAATTGTTGATTAATTTGAAGAAGTGCAGTTTTGTGAAGAAAGAGTTAGTGTATTTGGGATTTGTAGTTTCAGTAGAAGGTCTAAAAATAGACCCAGAGAAGGTACAGGCTATCCTTGAATGGCCTACTCCAAGGAGTGCTACTGAGGTAAGATCTTTTCATGGTTTGGCTAGCTTTTACAGAAATTTTATCAAAAATTTTAGCAGTATTTGTGGACCCTTGACTAAAACAATGAGAGGGGATAGAAAAGAGTTTAAGTGGACTAATGGGGCAGAAAAGAGTTTTCAATTGTTGAAACGAAAAGTTACAGAACAACCTATTTTAGCACTTCCAGATTTTAATAAGGTGTTTCAAGTAGATTGTGATGCTAGTGGTACTGCAATAGGAGCTGTTATGAGCCAAGAAAGTAAACCTATTGCTTATTTCAGCGAGAAGTTAAATGACGCCAAGAGGAAATATTCTGTTTATGATCAGGAATTTTATGCTATAGTTCAGGCATTAAAGAAGTGGAGACATTATCTACTTCCTAAGGAGTTTGTTTTGTATACTGATCATCAAGCTTTGCAATATTTGAATAGTCAAGGAAAGTTGAATCAGAGGCATTTGAAATGGGTTGAGTTTTTACAGAGTTATACATTTGTTTTGAAACACAGGAGTAGAAAGTCTAATAGGGTTGCAGATGCTCTTAGCAGAAGGCAGCTATTGCTGATAGAAATGCAGATTGAAGTGGTTGGGTTCAAGGAACTCAAAAATTTGTATCCAGTGGATCCTGATTTTGGTGAAGCTTGGAAAGCTTGTACAGAACCTGTTACTCTAGACAGGACGAAATGGTTGGATTTCATCATCCAGGATGATATGCTATTCAGAGGGAGTCAGTCGTGCATTCCACGAAGTTCTATGAGGGAGAATCTCATCAAGGAGAAGCATAGTGGAGGATTGGCTGGACATTTTGGTCGTGATAAAACCCTTGGTTTGGTTAGTGAGAATTATTATTGGCCACAGTTGCAGCAAGATTTGAAGAAGTTTGTACAGAGTTGTAGAGTATGTCAGATGGCGAAAGGAGTGAAGCAGAATACAGGATTGTATCAGCCATTACCTATACCAGAGAAGCCTTGGGAGGATATCAGCATGGACTTTGTTCTTGGTTTACCGAGGACACATCGGGGACACGATTCAATTTTTGTGGTAGTTGACAGATTTTCAAAGATGGCACATTTTATTCCCTGCAAGAAGACTAATGATGCTGTTCATGTAGCAGAATTGTTTTTCAGAGAAGTAGTGAGACTTCATGGTTTGCCAAAGACCATAGTTTCAGATCAGGACACTAAGTTTGTTGGATATTTCTGGCGTACGTTGTGGAAGAAGTTGAAGACAGATTTGAAGTTTAGTTCATCACATCATCCACAGACTGATGGACAGACAGAGGTGGTGAATAGGAGTTTGGGAAATTTGCTGAGATGTTTGGTTCGAGATAAGCCAACAGGATGGGATTTGATTTTACCACAGGCAGAATTTGCATACAATAATTCTGTCAACAGGAGCACTGGTAAATCAACATTCCAGATTGTATATGGAAATAGTCCAAGAAATGCATCTAAATTGAGGAAAATAGATAAAGGAGAAATAAGTAGTGCTGAAGCTGAGGATTTTGTAGAACACTTGAAGAACATCCATGGGGAGGTGAGGAAGCATATTACCAAGATGAACGCACAGTATAAGGCTAAGGCAAATGAGAAAAGGAGGTATAAGGAATTTCAGGTTGGTGATGAAGTCATGGTTCATTTGCAGAAGGAGCGGTTTCTAGTTAGTACATATAACAAGCTGAAAATGAAGAAGTTTGGACCATGTAGGATACTGAAGAAACATGATTCAGGAAATGCATATGAGGTAGAATTGCCTACTGAGCTAAATATTTCACCAGTTTTTAACATTTCAGATCTGACAGAGTATCATGAAGGAGGTGTTGAAAATGAGATCACAGCAGCACAGTGGAGTATTCCAGCAACTAGTTTAGACACTAAGGAGATCGAAGATATACTGGACAGTCGTGTTGGCAGAAGCACAAGGAACAGGACATATGAAGAATATCTGGTCAAGTGGAAAGGACGACCTGTTGAAGATTCATCATGGCTGACAAAGGAGGAGGTTAGCCATTTTGCTTTTCCTCTGCACACCTGAGTCATGACAGGGTCACTTCTCAAATTACCCCTGGTGTCTGATGCAGGAGCATCCTGGGTGTAAGAGCAATCTTGCATCACCCAAAAATATTTCTGTTGTTGTATTCAATAAGGGCTATTTTGTGCAGAGCTGCTATTTATGGAAAGTTACTATTTTTGGTAATTTTCGTATGTGCTCAGAATCATCTGATTTCTTTCTTGGAGGTTCATTTTGGTCATATAAGCCTGCCAGTAAAGTTTCATTACCAGATCAAGTGTATATTGGAAGATATTGAAGATTTTTGGTATTGGCAGCAGGGTACATAAACTTTGAACTCAGTTTTGAAGGCTTTAGAGGCCCCAGATGAGGTCAAAAATTTGGGTGATGGGCGCTTGTGCAAGTCAAGCCTGTAGAGCACTTCGTGGTGTTTCTGAAATGGGGTTATAATAGCCGATCGGGTCAACTGGTGATGACTTATGGTCTTCAGAAGTTGGGCCACCTGAAATGGCGGGAAATAATTTTCTTCAAAATTTCTGTTCGGGTTTCAAAGGCTATCTTGAGCCGACTATGATGTAATGAAATGTAAAATAAAATAATTCTAAGTTTGGTCGGCCTTATTGGCTAAAATTCTGGAACCTTCCCAGGGGGTGGGGAATTGCCTATATAAGGAAGGCTGTATTATTGTCTTAAGTAGTTCAGAATAGTTCTGGGTAGTAGATCTGGGTAATAGTTCGAGGCTTTGTCCTATAGAATATTGTAAGGGAATGCCCATGTGGCTTTGCATGTTGTAATTCTGAAAATTTGTAATTCCACATTTGTGGAGATAATGAGAAGCCAATTTTTTGTTCTTGCATATTATTGTTGTTGTTTCTCTATGTCTATTATGTGTTTGTGGTATTAAGGGGAGCACCCTTCATCATAGAGGTAAGCTACCTTTGGCATGCTTTAATTGTAAAGAGGTTGGCCACATTGCTGCTAGATGTCCATAGAAGAAAGATGATGATAGATCCAAAGATCTATCAGAAGGAAGCTATGGGAGAAGAGTCAACAGAGGCTACCGATACAACAAAAGAGATAACCGAGATAGTTATGACAAAGGAAAAAAGGTATGTTACATAGCTAAAGATATTGAATTTGAATCTAACACTGATGATGATGTAGAAGTAGTATTTGTTTCTATGAAAGATGATTTAGAGGAAGAAGAGAAACATGAAGAGACAACACTAATATCTAGATTAGATAGAAATGATACAAGGATCATAGATAGTAGTTGCACACATCATATGACTGGTGATATAGAGAAATTTGATCAACTTGTTGAATACAATGGAGGATCTATGAGAATGGGAAATGATGTACCTTGTATGGTAAGAGGTAAAGGTTCACTGATGATCAATGACAAAAAAAAATGTGAAAATGCATATTGGGTAGATGGACTGAACTATAACTTGTTAAGTGTGGCATAGTTGAACAATTCAGGCTATCGACTTGCTTTTGAGATTAAAAAGGTGAAAATCTATGATGATGGAGGAAGACTTGTCAGAACTAGTACACAATCTAGAGGTAACCTATTTTATCTTGATATTGATCAGTCTTCTTGTTTGTTAATGAAGGATGAAGATGCATGGTTGTGGCACAAAATATTACGTCATGTAAATTTTGATAACATGATTAAGATTAGTAAAAAGAGAAGAGTTAGAGATTTGCCTAAATTGTCTAAACCAGATCATGCTATGTGCCATGAATGTTAGAAAGGTAAGATGATTAAGTGTAGTTTCAAAAGAAAATACTAATCAACAAAGAAGATACTTGAGTTGGTTCATACCGACCTATGTGGTCCTATAAGAACTCAGAGTTGTTCTGGTGATAGATACTTTATTCTTTTTGTTGATGACTATACTAGACTGATGACTATTATGTTCCTGAAAGAAAAATTTGAAGCTTTTAAAATGTTTAAGTGGTGTAAAGCTAAGGTAGAGAAAGAGACTGGAAAGGAAATTAAATTCTTAAGATTTGATAGAGGAGGTGATTTTATCTCTAATGAATTTACTAATTTCTATAATGAGCATGGTATTAAGAGACAAGTCTCTGCACCAAGGACACCTCAGCAAAATGGCATTGCTAAAAGAAGAAATAGGTCAATCATTGATTTTGCTAGGACACTGATGATACATAAGAATGTTTCTTAGACATATTGGAGAGAAGCTGTCAGTACAACTATATATGTTCTTAACTGAGTACAATTGAAGAAGGATACCAACTGGACACCTTATGAGCTATGGTTTGGACACAAACCTACTGTAAGTTATTTCAAAATTTTAGGAAGCAAATGTTTTATTCTAAAAGATGAGAGAAATGAGAAATTTGATTCTAAAGGAGATGAAGGAATATTCTTAGGATATTCTACCAAGAGTAAAGCATACAAATGTCTGAATAAGGTTACAAATAAGATAATTGAAAGTACTAATGTTTGTGTTGACAAGTTTGATGACAAGAACATAGAGGATAGTCGAAAGGAACCAAAAGACTATGGTAAATTCACTTACATTGAACATCTAGAGTATCAACTAAAATTGCAACCTGTGATAACCGGTCAATAGGCAAATAACCCTGAGGAATAGGAAGAGGAAATCGATGAACAAAATGGAGCTACCGAGCAAGCTAATGAACCTGAATAGGATGAACAAGAAAGAAGAGATAGAATATGAGCTAGATTTGTCAGAAGACACCATCTTGAGACAGAAATTATTGGAGATAGACAAGCTGGAATGCAAACTAGGAGCAAAGAAAGACAAGGTACATGTCTAGTTTGTGAATTTGAACCAAAAAATGTGAAGGTTGCATTAGAGAATGAGGAATGGATTAATGCAATGACCAAGGAAATATAGAAAATAGTAAAGAACAAGACTTGGAGCTTAGTACCCTGACCAAAGGATAAAAATGTTATCGGTATTAAATGGATATTTAGGAATAAACTGAATGAAAATAGAGAAGTTACAAGAAATAAAGCCAGATTGGTATGCAAGGGATATGCACAGGAAGAAGGCATTGACTATGGAGAAACATTTGCACTTGTTGCTAGATTAGGAGTTAGAATGCTACTTGCATATGCTGCACACAAGAAATTTAAAGTCTATCAAATGGATGTAAAGTCAACATTTATGAATGGCATACTTGAAGAAGAAGTCTACATAGAACAACCGGAAGGATTTGTTGATCCAGACAATAGAGACATGGTATGTAGATTACACAAAGCCTTGTATGGTTTAAAGCAAGCACCGAGAGCATGGTATGAAAGACTACATACTTGCTAAGTATTGGATTTGTAAGAACAAGTGAAAACAACAATCTGTATATGAAAGGTAATACTGATGACACTATTCTTATTGCTGAGATATTTGTGGATGATATAGTTTTTGGAGGACAAGATCATATATGCAAAGCCTTTACTGATGAAATGAAAAAAGAATTTGAAATGTATATGTTTAGAGAGATTAAATTCTTTCTAGGACTACAAGTGATTCAGTAGAGTGATGAGATATTCATCACACAATCTAAATTCATAAAGGAAGTATTGAAGACATTTGGCATGGAAGATGCTAAACCTGTGGGAACACCAATGGCTACTAGATGTAAATTGACAAAGGAGGATGAAACTTCAAAGGTAAATCAGACACTTTACTGATCCATGATTGGTAAACTAATGTATGTAGCTCACAGTAGACCAGATATAGCACATGTTGTGGGGATTGTTGCTAGGTTTTTTGCTAACCCTAGAGAATCACACATGATGGCTACTAAAAGAATCTTAAGATATCTAAAAAAGATAGAAGACTATGGCATTTGGTATCCTAAGGAAGGAAAGTTTGAGTTGAAGGTATACACCAATGCTGATTGGGCTGGAAATGTGGATGATAGAAAATTCACCACTAGAGGAGCATTTTTCTTTGGTGAAAGACTTGTAACCTGGACAAGTAAAAAGAAAGCTTGTATTTCTCAATTGATAGCTAAAGAAGAGTATGTTGCTGCTGCTACAAATTGCTCAAAGATTGCATACATCAAGCAAGTGTTGGAAGGAATGAACGAGGTAATTACAGACCCGGTGATTATATACTATGACAACACCAGTGCTATTAAAATTTTGAAGAATCCAGTAATGCACTCTAAAACAAAGCATATATCTATTAAGTATCATTACTTAAGAGAACAAGTGTAGGAGAAGCAAGTGAAGTTATAATTTGTTACATCTAAGGAACAACTTGCAGACATCTTTACCAAGCCTCTACCAAAGGACACATTTGAATACTTGAGGACTAGACTTGGGGTCCGTCCCCTATCTATTGGTCACTAAGGTGATTTGGATGTTGCATTAGCCTACTCATGTTAGAAGATCATTCATGTTGATGCAACATAGTTCACACTTGAATCATGTTCAAGGTTGTGATTAAGTTTGGAAAATTGAGACAGATTGAGATATCAATATTCAGAGATATAGAGAAGATGATGAACAACAAAGAGTTACTTGGCTATCAACAGAGCTACTTGTTTATTTGTTTCTTTGGCATTGTTGTCAAAGGGAGAGATAACCAATATGAAAAAGAGAGATAAATAAAGGGAGAGAAACTGCATCGATGAGAACTATCTGAGGGAGAGACAATCTAAAAGGAACAGAGCATTGAAAATCAGTTACTCAGAACAAAAGTAGAAATAGGAGAACTGAAAAGAGCATATCTGATGGCAAGCATTACAACATTACAAATGTTGAGTAACATAGTAATTAAACATATTAAGTCTATTTGACTTATGACATTTTTTTATACAGTTGTAGAATATATTTTTGGTATGTGTATGGTACATTTCATATTACTTGAGTTGCCATCAATGCCAAAGGGAGAGATTGATGAACTACAACTGATTTGAAATCAGAATGAAGAATCTGTAATTTAAGATTACTAAAGAAGTTGATGATTAGATAATGCAAGATGATAAAATTAGTTTTATGTTGTCATTGATGTCAACTAGCTTGACAACACTTATTTTGTAAGTTACTATACCAACACATTTGAAGGAAGGTGAAAGAGATGAAGAATAGAGAAATCTACATGAGGAAGATGTACATATCAGATGAGGATAAGAAATACACTGAGTAACTTGTTGATGAGTCTATGACTTGATGGAATTGACTTCATTATGTTGCATTCATCTATAATGAAGAATAGAGCTGAAAGACACAAAGCAATGTTGTCAGTAAATGAAAGCATTTCAGTATACACTGACAGAGTGTAGTGTATACCGAGCATAGTATTAACAAAGCATGTGTTCACTGACATATTTCTTTGTTAACTGAGAAAAATAGAAAGGAATTAAATGATCAATTTAGCTGATAAGAGTGATGAGCTGTAAAGTGTATGAAATCAAGGTAATGGATAAGGTTTGTTATAAAGATCGATGGCTAACATAAATCAAAAGGAACTAATGGAGTAGATTGAAATGTTTTATTGACACATAAGCTGAGGAAGCTTGATGCATAAAAATCTATGAATATGATTAAGCGGCAAAATCAAATGGAGGAGAAGAAAACATTTTACATGTCTATATAAGAGACTAGAGATTTCATAATGAAAAGGGCCAGAAGAAGAAGAAACTGCAGAATTATCACGTGAAGAATTTTTCATGCATTTTGATCATACTAGTTATTAAGAACCGAGCTACAGAATAGTTACCAAGCTACAAAGAGAAATTACTGACAAACAGTAAGTTAATACAGTATTGAATCTGAAGTGATATATTGGTCAGAAGGATTTGTATGAGCTAAATATTGGTCTGTAATCTACAATTGAAGTTGTATTAAGGAAGATCATCTACTGTTACATATTTAACCATTGTACACAATCAAATCTCTTAACCGAGTGGACTAAGAAAGTCTTATGATGTCTCATTCATAGAATGAACATTGCTATCCTGTCAACCCCAGAGTGACTACTGGTTGGAAGATAACTTCTAGTCTAAAATCCTCTAACAAGGTCACACCTGAAAATGTGTTTGTAAACCTTTAACAGGTTTGGGTCTTCACTGACCTCATTTCAGAAGAGTGAATATTTTGGGTTGCTAGTCCTAGGTGGTTTTTCCCTTCATAGGGTTTCCACATTAAATCTCTTGTATTATGTGTTGATCATGATATTTTTTTTTTATCATTGCTTGCATATTACATGTTAGATTTGATCGGTAACTATTATAAGTTTTAGACTGATAATTGGTAAAAACACAGACAGTAAAAGTATTTTTGTTTACTGAGTAGCAAACATTGAAGTATTTGTTTTTGGATTATACATTTTGATTTGGGACATTGTTTAACTGATTCACACCCCTCTTAGTTATTCCAACATCAAGTACAAAAGTCCCCCAACATGTGAGGATCTGCCAACAATATCTAATCTTCTAGCTTCTATCTTTTATCTAAAAACTCCTCCTAAACTCTAACCAAACAACTACATTTATACAAGAGGCTATCGAATCAAGTCAGCCTTCAGATCCACCATCAACAGAAGGAACAACTAGATCTAGGTCCACATGCTTCCCAATGATAGATACCATCATTAAATCTATGATGAAATATAAATGCAAGAGTCAACCTCAACAAAAATCCAAAATAAACAACTCGATAAGCAAGGAAACTAAGTGCCAGACAAGCATCACTAAGTGCCAAGGAAATAATCAAGCTCCAGAGAGATAACAGACCAACACTAGTGAACAAAGGAAACTGAGCAACATCAAACCAACTTTGTCAAAGAAGGAACCTAGCAACACAAAAAACTTCAAACATGTTTTTGGTGTCACACGATTTCCAAGGACCCGAGATGCTCCTGCATCAGAGACCTGGGGTTATTTGAAAATGATTCTCTAAATCATGAAATAGGTATGATCCAAGCTACATCCAACTTAGATTTTGAAATCCATGAGTTGTCTTCAATTGGTCTATTCTTCCACTTTATCAGATATTCCATATACTATTTTCCTCTTGTACTTCTGCCAATTCTTTGCTCCACAATATGCTCAACTTCTTCTATTTATTTCTTAGGATAATCCATCGGTACTGTCATCTCTTCATCTGACTCATGATACTCATACAAATTAGAAATGTTGAAAATAGGTGATATATCCATGTCATCAAGTAACTCAATCTCATATGCATTTCCACTATTAAATTTTTTTTAGAATCTTGCAAGGACCAAACTTCTTCATTTTTAGCTTCCCATATGTTCCAACAGGAAATCTTCCTTTCTTCAAATGAACCATTACTTCATCATCGACCACAAAAGTCTTATGTCTTCTTAATCTATCAGCTCTTTCTTTGTATTTCTGATTACTTTTCTCTAGCTTATATTTCACATCTTCATGCAATGTCTTCATGTATTTAGAAAAATTTACTCCTTTAGCACTTCTCTTTCTTTCATCAGCAATCTCCCTCAAATCTGATATACCTCTTAGTTGTATGCCATTTACAAGCTCAAAAGGTGTTTTTCCAGTATTCCTATTCACTAAATTATTGTATGCAATATCTGCTTGTGCCAACAAAGAATCCCAATTACTCGGTGTGTCTCCAACTAAACATCTCAAAAGATTTCCCAAACTTCTATTCACAACCTCTATCTGTCCATCAGTTTGTGGGTGAAATATAGAACTATATTTCAACTCAGTACCAAACTTCCTCCAAAGGGTCTTCCAAAAGTATCCAACAAATTTACTTTCTCGGTCAGAGTTAATACTCCTTGGTAATCTATGCAATCTAAAAATTTCCTTAAAGAAAAGATCTTCTATATGTATTGCATCTGATGTCTTTCTACAAGGTATAAAATGTACCATTTTAGAAAATCTATCCACAATAACAAATATAGAATCATTGCCTCTTACTATCTTCGGTAAGCCAAGAACAAAATCCATACTGATGTCACTCCAAGGTTTCTTAGGAACAAAAATCAGTGTATACAATCTAGTATTCTAACTTACTCCTTTTGCAACTTGACAAATTCCACAACTTTTCCCAAATTTCTGAACATCCTTATACAATTGTGGCCAAAATGATTTCTCCTTAAGAAAATTCAATGTCTTATCAACACCAAAATGTCCAACCAAACCACTACTATGTTTCTCCTTTATCAAATTAGTTCTCATTGCTCCTCTCAGTATACATAACTGGATACCTTTAAATAGCATACCTTCTTTAATAAAATATTCTTCCATTTAGTACTCAGTTGATCTTGAATAGGTGCTTTGCACTTTCTCCACGGCTTAGAAAAATTAGGATCAAATTCATAAGAATCTCTCATGACATCAAAACCAAGAACTTCAATTTTCATCTCGTTCATCAAAGATATCCTTCTACTTAGTGCATCAACAACTCGTTTAGTGACTCTACTCTTATGCTTTATAAAAAATGTATAACTCTACAAATACTCAACCCATTTCATATGTCTCCGATTCAACTTATTCTGACTACCCAAATATTGTAAAGCCTTATGATCGGTATACAACACAAATTCACGTGGTATCAAATAATGTCTCCATTTCTTCAGTGCTTGAATAATAGCATAGAATTCTTGATCATACACAAAATATTTCCTTTTTGCATCATTCAACTTTTCACTAAAGAAAGTAACAAGTTTACCTTCTTGACTCAACATAGCTCCTATTGCACTTCCACTTGCATCACATTCTACTTGAAATGCCTTATTGAAATCAAGCAATGCCAAAATAGGCAATTCAACAACCTTCTGCTTCAAAGTCTCAAAACTTTTATCAGCTTCATGTGTCCACTTGAATTCTCTTTTATCTCCTCTTATAGTCTCAATCATAGCATTACAAATTGAACTAAAATTCCTAATGAACTTTCGTTAAAAAATTTCCAAACCATGAAATGATCTTACCTCACTAGCATTCTTAGGTGTAGGCCAATTCAAAATAGCTTTAACCTTTTCATGATCTATTTTCAAACCATTAGCTGAAATCACAAATCCCAAATACATAATCTCCTCTTTCATGAAGGAACACTTTTTCAGATTTATCAGCAACTTTTCTTCTTTCAACCTCTACAATACTTTTTTAACATGAAACAAATGTTCTTCTCTTGTCTTACTAAATATCAAAATATCATCAAGGTATACAATCACAAATTTACCCAAGAATTTCTTCAAAACTTCATTCATGAACCTCATAAAAGTATTCAGTGCATTAGTTAAACCAAAAGGCATAACCAACCACTTATACAAACCTTCTTTTTTCTTAAAAGAAGTCTTTCATTCATCACCTTCTCTGATTCTGATACATGATGATACCCAATTTTTAAATCAATTTTGGTAAAATACATTGCTCCAGTCAAACTATCCATTATGTCATCCATTCTTGGTATATGAAACCTATATTTTACTGTTATCTTGTTAATTGCTCTGGAATTAGTACTTATTCGCCATTCTCCATTCTTCTTAGGTGCCAATACAGTAGGTACTACACAAGGACTCAAACTTTCTCTGATCAAACCTTTCTATAACAATTCTTGAATCTATTGATTCAATTCCTTATTCTCGGTAGGTGTCAACCGATGTGGTGCCTTATTCAGAAAACTAGCTCTAGGGATTAGATCCATGCAATGATCAATGCTTCTCTTCAGTGTCAAACCATCAGGTACATTATCATAAATGATTTCACTGTACTCAGTGAGTAACATATCAATCTCCTCAGGGATACTATCCTTTATTTTCTTACTTGGTTTGTTAGGAATCACAACAAAACATACACCATTCTTCTTCAAATCCTTAACAAACTTTCTTCCTTCCATCAAAAAAACTTTCACAGATGTACAAACATTACTAACAGGTTCTTCAATTAAAGGTAACAAGATTTGTCTTCATCCATCAACCCAAATAGTATATTTATGCAATCTCCCATCATATATAGCATATCTATCATATTGCCAAGGTATACCCAAAAAAATATGAAAATAATCCAAAGACATGATATCACATAACACCTTATCATAGTACTTTCCAATTTTCAAATTTACATAACATTGCTCATAGTTTACCAAGAGTGTAATGCTCATCTTTGATCCATGAAATCTGATAGGGCTTTGAATGTTCCAACCTTTTCAAATATAACTTCATAACCATTTCCTTAGATACCAGATTCTCCGAACTACCACTTTCAATGATTACCTTCCAAACTCCATCAAAACCTCTACATCTGGTCTTGAACAAACTTTTCCTTACCGGATCTTCCTTATTACTTTCACTCCAAAGTGCTCTCCTTACCATCAAGTTATTTTCCTTCTCAGGTTCATTTGGTGACTCATCTTGCACCAAAGAATTTCTACTATTGTTGACCTTCTTACTTGTATGTGTACACTCAAATGATTTATGTCCTTCTTGACAATTGTAATAAGTTCCTCGAAAACCACCTCTGTTATAACCACCTCAGTAGTTACTGCCTCTGTCTCTAGATGAACTTTCACCTTTCCACTTAGTCTTGCCTTTATCCAAAGTTATCTTTTCAGGTTCAGATCTACTATTTTCACCATAAGATCTACCTCTTCCTCTAGGGAATCTACCACCTCTACCTCTTTGTCTTTGATCATGTCTCATGTTTAATTTCTCCTCAGATTTCAATGCAAATTGATAAGCCTCTTCAATGTTCTCTAATTTGACCAAACTAATTTCTTCTTGGATGGAAACTCTCAAACCATTTAGGTATCTATCAATTCTTTACACATCATCTTCATCATGTCTAGATCTAATATCTAATCTATAGAATTCCTCAGTATATTCTTTTACCGATCTATCTTTATGCCTCAAACTTTGCATTCGCCTAACTAGGTTAATCTGATAATCACAAGGTAATAACTTTCCTTTCAATTTATTCACCATTTTATTCCATACCTTGATTTTTTCATTGCCTTTCCTCTTTCTATCCAACTATAGATGTTCCCACCACAAGGATGCATGACTTTTCAACTTTGTGCTTTCAATTTTCACCTTCTTTTCCTTAGGTAAATTTTCATATTCAAAGTACTTTTCCATCTCGGTGATCCAGTCCATCCATACATCAGAATCTAATTTTCCACTATACTCAAGAGGATTGAAGTGTGGTGTAGACTTCAGATTTGTCCAAGCCTTCAACAATCTTTCATCACCTTGATCTATCATTGGTGCAGGTTCTACATCACCTTGTTCTTCCTCAATTTCATTATCACTAACATCTTCAAAATGTCTTCCTCTTCTCTAGGCTATTTCAACAGCTTCTAATCTAGCGACAAGTTGTCTCAACATATCTACCAATCCTAGATCTGCAACTCGCCTCCCACGAATCATCTTGAAACCCTCTAGAATTGTAGGCTAGATCACAATTTTCTACCCCACAATAATTCAACTAGGGTTTGACAAGAAGGAGCCCTCAAACCTAGATTCACAAACCTAGATTCTGATCTCACCTTTCTCTAATACCACCTAATGCAAGGGAAGATGGGAAGAGGGGCCAAAGGCACACCCTAACTAGATCCACCTTGCAAAGATCATATGCAGAAGAAACAACACAACAAGTGAGGGAGAGAATGTAGAAACTATTAGGAATAATAGCCCATGATACAACTAAGGGGGGTGAATCAGTTGTATAAAAAAATATTAAACTTTAAACTTTAAGCTCCACAATATCAGATTTAATGAACATAATGAATGCCAACACAATAACACAATATTTTGGTTTCAGGAAAACCTTATTAAAGGTAAAATCACTGGTAGGAATTAGCACCCACAAATAATGTACTAAGAGTATTATTATCCTTGTTAGAAGATATAGCCCTATTAGGAGCTTATTGAAACATTATAGTACATAGTCCTTGTTAGAGGATAGACCCTGTTAGGAGTCAAGAACAAAAGGGAGGGCTCACTTCCCAAGGATCACTACCCAAAGAAGGTTAAATCCACCTTTGGAACTTACTTGTTCACAACATTGATGTATTTGAAGAAATACACAATCTTTTGAACTGTTCGCCAGCAACTGTCTTTGCTTGATTAGTTCCAATGAAGCCCACCAATAATCCTTTTCTCTACATATAGCAGATACAAGCTCACAGCTTTCACAACCTCTTTATATCACATACATTACTTCCATATCTTTTCCAAAGAAAAGACTCTTCATATATACCTTATTACAATTTACCATGATCAGGTTGGCCCATGAGGCTTTCCTAATTACAAATAATTACATAAACCCTTTCTAAGATACACACAATATCTAGAACAAGTCTACAATGATTACATTATAACAATTAAGGACCGACATCCTTAATTTATGCTTGCCAAACAAAACACACGCTTCATTTCCTGAGTCGACTTCATAATAAGCCATCGCTAGAACATACGCCATAGATGACATCATCAATCATTTCATACCTTGCACTGACCAATGACCATTATTTAGTATGATGTCTATCATCCTTCAAGCTCACATACTTTGAATCCAAATCCTTTGAAAGATATAGCAGAAACCTAGAGACTAACTCTGTTAATTCTCACTGTCACAGTCTAGTAACCAGTCTTCACCAAAACATCTATAACTCGTCCAATAGGAAACATTACATGATGTAATCTTGGATATAAGGTCAAAACATCCTCTTATACTCTCATCTATCTTTGCAACATCTGAAACATCATACAATGTCTGTACACTGTGATTACCAGTCTAAATTCCCTCATAAGAACATATGTTGACATCAGTGACAAAACAAAAATGACAACACTATGAGTGCCCATTTAGTAACATAGGGGTTAAACATATTAAATGTCTCAATCATCTCTCCATGCATTAGCAATATCCAACAATCTCCCCATATGGAATTTATGTCAACATATGGGAAAATCTTATCCCAAAGTTATATCAATCTAAAGTCCTATAACCAAACAATCTTCCCATACAGTAGGGATTTTCTCGTAGCAACACTCCCCCTTTGACAATAAAGGAAAAGGGTACCATGAGGCTTTTAGCTTCCTTCATAGATAAAATTTCTTCCATGATCACTCCCCTTGAGGAGTAGAACCCTACATTTAGTCCAAAAAATTATAATGCTCTGAATACCTCTGGACTGATGCATCTCTACATCATTTAGTTTTGACTAGGAGGGGCTTGAAACCCTAGCATACCTTTGAGATATTCAAAGGTATCTTTTGGCAGTGGCTTTGTGAAGATGTCTTCAATTTGTTCTTTTGTACTGATGTATTCTAATTTGATTTCCTTTTCTACCACCTTGCCTCTCAAGAAGTGATACTTGATAGAGATATGCTTGGTTTTAGAGTGCATCACCAGATTCTTTAACATATTCACTATACTAGTGTTATCACAATGGATAACCACAGGCTCATCAAAAGTTATTCCAATGTATGTCAACATTTTTTTGATCCAAATAATTTGAGTGTAGTTTATAGTAGCAGCAACATACTTTGATTCAGTAGTAGATTGTGCTATAAAATCTTGTTTCTTACTTAGGCAAGAAACCAACTTTTTCCCAAGGAAAAATACACCACCACTGGTACTTTTTCTATCATCAATATTTCCTACCCAATTAGCATCAATATAAGCATGAAATTCAAAGCTATCATTCCTATCATACCATAAGCCATAGTCTATGGTTCCTCTTAGATACCTCAATATCCTTTTTACAGTAGCTAGATGTGTTTCTTTGGGTTCTGCCTGATATCTAGCCATAATTCCAACAACATTAGCAATATTTGGTCTGGTGTGGGTCAAATATTGTAGTCCTCCAACCATTGGTCTATACAAAGTTTGAAAAAAACACTTTGATTCATTATCAATTGTTAGCTTGTTACCTATCACCATAGGTGGTCCTACTGGTTTATAAGCTTCCATTCCAAATTTCTTAAGTAGTTCTTTGAGATACTTGGTATGAGAAATGAAAATACCATTATCAATCTAAGTTATTTGCAATGCAAGAAATAATTTTATTTCACCTATCATGGACATCTCAAATTCACTTTCTATTCCTTTATCAATTTTATTACATAGATCATCATTACCTCCAAAGATAATGTCATCCACAAATGTTAGGAATGGGAACACTGTGATGGGGGGGGTGAATCAGTGTTCACTATATTTTAACTTTTCACTTTAATCTTTGTGCTGAACTTAAATGCTTAAGTATTGAATTAAGAATTCACATAAACATGAAACATGAAATCAACACATGACACCAATATGGTTACGAGGAAACCCAAATAGGTAAAAACCCTAGTGGGACTTGATACCCTCTAATATTCTGCACTAGTGTTTTGTGATCCTTGTTAGAAGATCCTTTACCCTGTTAGGAGTAGCTTTACAATGCTTTAAGTAGAGTAGACCTTGTTAAGGGTCAAACCCTATTAGGAGTCTTTTACAATGATCCATGTTAAGGGAGTGGACTCACTGTCCTAGAGCTCATTTTTCAAATGGTGAAGGCTACAACCTTCTGATTTCAAATATACACTATATCTGTAGGTGAATTGTCACTATGACACTGATTGTCTGATCAGTTCCTTTGGTGTGCTGATGCTTTGACCTCTAAAAAAGCTCTAATACATCTTATGCTATCTTTGCATACCTCTTCTCTACTTATCACAACTCTATTACAACTTCCATACCGAATACAATGGGTGCATCTTATATTTATACCCTCATACAAACAAAACAATTAGGTAGGCCCTATAACTAATTACAAACAATGCTTCCAAATGAATTGGCTTAAGTGTGCTTACAATTATACATATAAACATGTTAGAAACTAAATACAATGGGTGCATGGCCTTTACAACATTATATTATAATCGTAAACCAAAATGCTAACTATTGGCTCTATGCTCTGTTCTTTGCTGGCACACACTAGCTGTGCAACTTCAACTAACTGTAACTTTCACATCTTTGCATATCTACTTATGCACTCATAGAATAAGCACAAGTATAGTCTAAAAAACTTAAATTCCAGGGCACCTATCATAATTAATCCATACACATGTGCGTTGATGCTCTGAGCTATAGGAACTCTATACACTATCCAGTCTTCAACACTTAGCTGATTTCTGATCTTCATTTCAGGTGCTCTGACTCCAACTACTATATGACTTTGTTGCCATAATGAAAACACTATATATAATCATATACCTCAGTATAGACAACTTTCCAACAATCTCCCCCTTTGTCATTGATGGCAACAAATGAATATGGCCAAGTTGCTAACTGTTCCTTAACACAAAACTTTTGTCTTTTGTACATTTCTTTATACATAATCTTCATACTCCATATTCTATATACAACTCCCCCTTTGACATTAATGAAAAAGGTGTTACAAAAAACTATATCTACACATACTCACTGAGGGAAAACATTTGGATATGCAATCTTGAGGTTCTGGATCTCCTTCTTCCAAAAGGTTATCAGAGAATTGACTATCTAGAGATGGGTGCATAAAGCATACTGTAGCTTCTCCATCTTCTCCAAATCTGTGCTCAGACCTTGATCATACGTTATCATGGTGGCATCAATCTCCTTTTTGTTCTGATTTAGAATGTCTAGTGAGGGCGCAAGAGCATTCCTCAACTGAGTTTGTCTAGACCTTATCTTTTCCATCTCTTTCTCTGCCTTTTCAATCTTGTCTAGCTGACCTTGGTAGATATTGTTGCACATGTTCACATTAGTGGATTTGTCTTTCACTGAGCTCTTTACTTTCTCAATCATAGCTTATGCCTCTTTTATTTTGAAATGAGCATTAGTAAGCTTATCTTTTTCCATGCATTTTGTAATGATTTTCCTTCATCTACAAATTATTTCAGGGACTCTTGACTAGTCTTAAGTGAATTCAAGTTCAGTGCAAAATTGCTCATCAGTTCATTTAGTCTCTTCTTTAAGTACTTCTCTTCTACCACTATGGACACAGATTCTTCTGGGCCAGAAAATTGCTTTTGAACTATGAGATGATTGTACTCACATCATCAACTGAATGTACTTTTTGCACTTTCATATCTTCTGGCAGTAAACTATTCAAAATGTTTACTGATTCCACAAGGAGAGGATTTCTCATGACTTGCTTCTCCTTTGCCTTCTCCATAGCCAGGACACTAAACTTAATTAGGTCTTCTTTCCAAGAGTCCAAATTGCTTGTGTTAGGTGTCAAACTTGACAAAAATACTAAGGAGGGAGTGATGGGAGTGCTATCCATCACCTCTTGTTTCACCTTGACCAATTTATCTGATGTTTCATCCTTGTGTTCATTTTCTTTTTCCTCTTCTTCTTCTTTCTTTTCTTCTTCTACTTCTTTCTTTTCTTCTCCTTTCTCATTAGATATGTCTTCAATGTGAATTTCTTCTTGATGAATGGGAGGTGAGCTTCTACATAAGATTTCAGCTTCTTGTGTGCTCAAAAAAGCTTCCTCAAACTTATCCAATTCTATGTCAATGGCCGCCATGGCTATCTCTACATTGTCAATGACAATGGCACTATCCTTGGGTGTTTCTGACATGGGCATAGACTTATCTACCTCTAATTGAGTTCCATCTATGGGTGTTGAGTCCCGAGGACCTGTCACTAGTACACTGAAGGTTTCTATTGCTTTGTCTTGCTTACTAGGTGCATGAGTGATGGGTGCAAAAGGAGGTTTCATGTGTTGTTCTAAGAACACCTTCTCAAAAGCCTTATCTATTTCCTTTGTAATCAGATCATAGTCTTTGTTCATAATGTGTCGAGTTCTTATCTTTAATCTTAGGTATGGCTTCACTAAATTTAATATTAGTGTCTTTTCATCATTAGAACATACTGGAAGACTGTTAATATCTATTGAGCATTCAAGGTTGTCATTAGTATCAAAAGATGACAAATAGATTAGTCAATAACTTATATTGAGTTGGTCGGTAACTACAAGCAAGGTAGAGCAGTTGGTAAAGACTTACACTAAGAATTACACAGTTTACCGAGCACCAGTAGACATTGACACTGATAGTCAGTAAACACTGAGCATCATAGTATACACCGAGCAGTCTATACAATGTTTACCGATGATCATAAAAAATGGCATAGTAATCAGAAATGGCACATTCTTCTATGTAGATGGTTACAACAGATCATAAAATAGTTTACCAAGATCAAGGAGCATTTATTGTAATAGATATTCATTAAATGTAATGTTTATCTTATTTGTAATAAGTTGATCTAGGTTAATTTTGCATCGTAGATCTTAGGGTTATGATAATCTTTGTAACCTAATTTTTTCTTAAGCAGCAAAATAGAACACTATATATTCAATATGTTCACACCACTTTGTGTGGGTTGTTGAATTGAGATATATGATTTATGAAGCACTTGAATTCATTGCCTAACTTCTAGTTAATCAATTGGGAGAACATAACAGTATACCAAGTAGATTCAGAGAAGGCAACCAAGCAGAACAGAGTAAAGATTCATCATAGTCAAGGTGATATTTTATTAGAGAATTATAAGATCTATTTCTGAAAATTGAGTGTCAATTAGCAGATAATTTTTCATATTACTTTCTGACAATTTTAATAGAGCTTTTGTTAAATCTCTTAACAGAGTAGACTTAACAGTCTTTTGTAAATCTCTTAACCGAGTGCACACTTCAGTAGTGTTGCTAAAATCCTATAACTAGGTAGATCTAGCTGATCTGTTATGTCACTCTTAACAGGGTGAAATCACCAGAAGTGATCAAAACTTGTAGCCTTAACAAGAAAACATTTTCTATCTGCAGTAGTGAAGAATTTGTGGGTGTCATCCCCACTGCAATTTTTACCTTCTAACAAGGGTTTCTGCATTACCAAAATACTTGTGTTATGTGATTGTCATATTGATTTCATGTTATTTACTTTCTTAAGTTAACTAAATGATTGATTTACACAATTAGATACAAGTCAATTTGGTCGGTTAATACAAATTGCTAATATAGATTTGAAAGGTTTTACAAGTGAAAGTTTTGAAGACATTGATTCACCCCTCCCCTCTCAGTATCTATCTCTCCTAATTCCAACAATTAGTATCAGAGCTTAGTTCTCTTGTTGAATAGTTTAACCACTAAAGGGTAAAAGATCTAAGTCATGGAGAGATATAAGCTTAACAAGTCTATTGAGAATCAAAAGTTACAAATGCAGATGTTTGTGGAACAATATAAACAAGCCAAGGAAGAACTAAAGAAGTTACTAGTTGATAGAAAGAATCTTGCAATCTTGCAGAGTGAGATCAGTTATCATGAAGAACCTATTGATAATATATTTGATCATGTTGGATCAAATTCTCAAAGCATCTCTGATGGATCTGAAAGTATAATCACTGATTTATCTGAAAAGAATCAACATCTTTTTGAACAAGTAAAAGCACTTCAAATAAGTCAACAATCCCAGATGGTAAGAATGGTGGAAATTATGAACAATGCTAGACAAGCTGAACAAGATCAGAATATGGCTGTTGAAGACTGAAGACTGATGACTGAACAACTTCAAGAAAAAGAAAGTGAAATACAGAGACTCACTGACCAACAATTCCAAACATCAAATCAAATGATGGCTGTCAATCAAGAAATGAACCGAGTAAATGGAGAACTATCAAGAAGACTTGAAGATGTTGCAATAATCAGAGTAGACAATGAAAAACTAAGAAATGAATTAAAGACACAAAAGCAACATAATGAAATGATGAAGATAGCTAAGGAAAGTTCCCAAAACATTGATGATTTCTTGACTAATCAAAAAAGAGTTGGAAGTAAAGCTGATATAGGCTACATTGGTGAAGGAGAATCATCACAACAAGCTGAAAATGTCAACAATAATTAAAATCAAAAACCTAAAGTGTTAGCATGTTATCACTGGGGAAAATCAAGACATACATCAAATGTGTGTAGAAGTAAAGCACAAGGTAAACCTCCTGTCACTCCTAAGTTCAATGGATACTATTACTATTGTGGAAAGTTTGGACATCCTGCTTATGAGTGTAGAGCTAAACAAAAGGATCTTGCTAACAATACTACTACGGAGAAGATATGCTACACTTGCAATAAGCATGGACACACTGCATGAGAATGTAAATAAAAAATGAAACAAGTTTGGACACCTAAGGAGAAACCACAATGCAAGCCATATCAACCGAAAAGAAAAGATAATTCATATGTTTGGGATTACAATACATGGATTAATTGTGTTGTATGTGGTCGGTATGGACATATTGTAGCAAACTACTATAGAAAGGGTCAGACTGGATACTCAAGAAGTTGGACAAGCACTGGAATGGCATGTATGCACTGTCACAAGGTCAGACATTCAAGCAAGAACTACAGAGACCGAGCACCAGATGAAAATCATATATTTGAAAGCATTTATAACATTGTAGAGATCACAAGATTAACGAACACTATGTGGAAGAAAGCATCTAGTGAGAAAGCTGAGTCAAGTAACACCGTTAGTGAAACCTCATCCATTGGACTAGGTGACATCAGTAATTCCACTTAAGGTGACAAAGGTATGTATGGAAATGACATTTCAAATGATCACATTTTACATACAGTTCCTTATATATGATGTACAAATACCAAATCTACATGAATAAAGATGCACTATGGTTTATGTGTTATGAGCTAACAATGTCTTATAGTTGGTAAAAGAGAGACCGAGAGTTGGTTACCCATCAGTAATCACTATACAAGGTTAACCAATGATAGTACAAACTGATGAAGAAATCCTATGTTAACTGAGCGGAGAAAATTGTAGACATCACCGAGTTGATAGCTATGTCATACTTAAGGTTAGGTTGAGCATTTAATGGATGAAAGTTTGAGCAGGAATATCGAAAGGGTTTATAAATACATGGAAATAGAGTTTATTATCACATTGTGATTTTGAAGAGTGAAAATTCATAAAGTAGAGTTCGAGCTAAAAATTTCTCAGAAATATTGAAAGCAATTGCAGATCGAACTGATGATACTCTTCGACTAAACCGAGTAAGTTCTTTTGCAACTTGACACCTGTTACTTTTTGCTTGCCAAAACCCTAGATTTGTTTTATGGCATCAACATCGTCTGCAAGAAAATTGAACGTCATTGAGGAGGAAGTTGAGCTAATTATAAGAGCTAATTTTGTTGAGGCAAAATTCAAACCACATCCAAAGGTCGCAGCTCAAACGGATGATATGGGAGCTTTTTCGAGTATTCTAGATAGGATTTTACTAATAGAGGATGTTAGATCATTCATTCATTTCAAGATCGATGAAGTTGGTGATTTTGAGACCGTTGTAGCATATCAACAAATTTGTGGACTAGATGGAAAGTTAAAATTTGAACATAAGAAGATTCAAGAATTAGTGTTATCTAATTTTACTTATCTCCCACAAAGATTCAGTACTGATTGGATAAAAATCATACTTAGCAGATTGCATGATGACAAATTGTGGCTAGATAAACCTATTGAGATCAACAAGAAGATTATTAGTAAGGTAACTAGATACCCTACTACCGATAAAGCCAAATCATTTTGCAGTTCATCTCGTAACGATGTAGAGAAGAACACTAGAGCACAATGGGATGGCAGAGCCTTAAATATTTCAACAATCAAGGATCTAGCGGTGAAATTCATAGCTCATGTCATTAGATACAAGATATTTCAATCCAGTAGATTGAATAGTGTACCCTGCAGCGCCGTTGATATGGCTTACAAAATCATGAAGAAAGATCACTAGGTTGATCTCACTGAAATTCTACTACATCAATTTCAGGAGAATATGAAGACAATAAGGTCCAAAAAGACTAATACATGTAAGTACGGATCACTCCTTGTGTGCATATTTCTCTATCTATAGAAATTCATGCCTAGTATTGGTAAAGTAACATGGCAATTAGATAGACCGATTACCAACCAGATTAGTGAAATGATGGAGAGTTTAGGATAGAATTTTAATAATGAATTTGATGCATATTTCAAATAATTCAAGACTAGGATGCATGAAAGGAGCAGAATTCCAAGGGAATTAGTTGATAAATTTGAAGATGATATAACATTTGTAGTAAGTACAAATTTTTCTATGATCAAGGTAGTAGAACCTAGAATCAAATGGTTGGCACCGATGGGATATGAAATGAACAAATATTTTTCCTTGAAATCAATCAATGCACTGTTGGCATTATCGATAGACATCACTACCACTAGGGTCGGTACTTATGATGAAGCTAAATCAAGAATATCAACCGACATAGAGATCAATAAAATGTCTCATAGGGTGAAGAAAATGAGGAAAGACCTTAGTGCTAGGTATGGCAATGCATCAGACTCACCTAAGGAGTCACCGATTAAAGAGGTAACTGAAGGTCAGTTAATGCTAGCTGATGTCATGTCCCCATTCTGGCTGACATCATTTAGCGTGCTGAATCAGTCTATCACAGGCTCTCGTAGACTGGTGGTGATGTGGAGAGAGTCATTTTGTAGATCAGTGGTCGTATTTGCTCTTGGAGAAGTGATTTAGAGCTTATTTTTATTATTATGAGTTATGCGGGCCCCACATGTTATAATTTTAAGTTGAGTTGCATTTTTTATTTTATAAAGTTATATTATTATAAAAGTGCATTATAATGGGATTTTATAATGGATGCTTCTAGAAGTTCTTAGTAACTTCTCAAAAAGTGAATAAATAGGGGGCTTGGGCATTCATTTGGACAAGCTGATTTGAGGATTCTTCTACTTTTCCATATTGGAGCAATTTGTAGTCATTTGATCTGCAAATTTTCATTAGATCTTTGGGAACGAAAACTCCCTTGGATTTGCATAACTGAGGAAGTGAGATATCTTTTGAAGGGTTGCACATTGGAAGTGGTATTCAGCCATTTCATGTTGAGCTTATTTGGAATCCTCAGATTTACCTGAGGGTTTGAGTTTTGGTTGCAAGAGGAAGAAAAAGCAAAATGAAAAAGTGGATCCGAAAAAGCAATCCGAAAAAGCAAAATGAAAAAGCGGATCTGAAAAAGCAAAATGAAAAAGCGGATCCAAAAAAGAAGTCCGAAAAAGAAGACTGAAAAAGCAGTCCAAAAAAGCAGACCCGAAAAAGTAGTCCGAAAAAGCAAAGTGAAAAAAGCAGTCTGAAGAATTATTGCAGCCATCTATAATCAGCTGTAAATTGGATCAGTTCGGGTGCAATTGGAGGTGTCTACATCAGCATTCAGTCAACAATAAGTGCAGCATTCCAGGTTCTTTCATATGATTCAGATGTTGATATTTGATGTCAAGGTTGTGTTAAAAATTGCATATAAGTAGGCACTGCTGTGACAGTCAATACATAACTATAATTCAGTCACTGTTATTCATTTTTGGATTGTCATAGTGAATGAGAGTGGATTTGATAAGGTCTGGTCATCACAAGAGTTTCATTGTTCATGTGTACTGTTGTAACAGTCCATATATGTATTCTGAAAAAATAGTCAATAGAAATCAGTCATTGCTATATCTTTCATATTGTCATCAGATTTGTAGTGTTGATAATCCAATAGACATTGTTGGTCATTGCATTATCTTGTTTGGCAAAAGTTCATTGTATTATCTTGGTGCCAAGTTATTGAAGTCTGAAAATTGTTATAGCTTGTTAAGTCAGCACTTGTATTGATAGCATATTGTAATAGGCAACCTTCTTGAAACACATCATTGCTTGGGTACTGTTCTTACATCATTTAGTGAGCATTTGTATTGGGTATTCAATTGTATGCCAACTATTTGACATAATGTCAATGGCTGTAGCTGTGCTTATCAGAATATAGGTTGCATACCAACTATTTGTGAAAATGTCTCTTGGCTGTAGGAGTACTTTTCATATTAGAACTTCATGTATTTGCATTGAAGAAGAAATATAAAGAAGTTGCATATCATTTGGCTTTTCAAATAGTTACTTGGCAATCATTTGCAATCATTAAAACATCATCGATACCAAACAATCAAATCAAAACAAGAAGACATCAGCAAACTCAAGTTGCATGCCAAGTGTTTGATGAATTGTCACAGTTCAGCATTGGGGTTTTTAGTGATCCTACTAGTGAGGGTCATTACAGTGGTATCAGAGTGGTTTCCTTGTCTTGTAGTTTTCTTCTTAGATATCTCTTTTGACTTTATGTCTCCATGTCAATTAGAGGAGACATGGTGATCTTCATTTTTTGATAGATTCTTGTATTGCTTCTTTTTCTTGTATTGAACATTCAAGTTACTTCCAAAAGACTTGGGACTTGTGGAAGAAGGAGGATATGACTGGTTTAGATGAGTTAGAGGATGAAAAGGATTCAAAGGTATGCATCTATGTTGATCTTGAGGAAAGATAGGAGATGGAGGGATGTAAGGACCCAAAATGGATGACAAATTAGGAGAGTTAGGAGGGGAAAGTGAAGGGACATAAGGGCCCAAGATAAAGGAAGATGTGAAACCCTTAGTATTGGTGGAGGAGGTCCAAGGATGGATGTGGAAGATGCAAAAGGATAATCAATAAGTTCATCAACATCTATATGACAACCAAGGACATCAACATCTTTAGAGTGAGCATTATGATTTGCAATAGGATCATGAACATCTTGAATAGGAGCAACTTCTTTGATAGGATTGTTCAAAGCTTGCAAAGACTTAGGAAGAGTAGAAAGTGGAAGTGAACATGGAATGGTAGAACAAGAAGATTGAAGACTTTGATCTTGACAAGGAGTTTTGGATAGCATAAGCATATAATTTTTCTCTTGATTTTCAATAGGCTTAACAGTGGAAGTAACAACACTATTTTTAATAACCTTAATGGAAGTATCATCTTTGGAAAGTGCAAGTGTAGTAAGGTTATTTTGATTTTCAATAAGCTCGACAGTGTAAGTAGTAGCTTGATCTTTCTTAGGAGAAGACTTAAGACATGGTGGAATGAATGAGAAAGGGCGTAGAGGATCAAAAGAACCATGAAATGGATAAAAGACATCATTGAAAGGATTGGATGACATGGAGGGTTCTTGATCTTCATCTTTCTTTATGTTCTTTTCTTTATCATTTTTAGAGTCCTCTTGACATGGAGCCACTTCTAAGGACAAGGAAGCATGCTGGAATTGTATGGAAGACTTTGGAAAAGATGGTGAAGGATTAGCTGAAGTAGGCACTATAGCGCATAAAGATTTAGGCTCTTTAGGTTTAGCATTATTGAAAGTATTCGCAGAAAAGTGAAGGTTAGCTTGAGTTTCTTTAAGAGGTAGCCCTTGAGGATAACTATAGAGAACTGCATGAAAAGTATTAGGATTTTTGTTGGATGAAGGATTTGTGATAGATTTGGAAGACTCGGAAGCTTTAGGAAATGTATGGGTATTGGAGGAAGTAGTGGATGGAAGGGAACCATCACAAGACAAAGGTCCATCATTAACATAATCTTTCTTGAGAGTGTAATCTTTTTTTTCAGCATGAGAGTTCTTAGAGGAAGGATTCTTATAATATTGATGTTTCAAATCAGCGCAGTGCATTTTATAGTCCTCAGTAATAGTAAATGGATCATAATCAAGGTATTGTTCACATAAATCATCAAAGTCTCTTTCAAAATTAGAATCATATGGATCACCATCATGATCTATCCAATAGGATGACCCTTTAGTAAGCATGAGCACACGATGAGGAGGACTCTTAGGAATAGAGGTTTCATAGGTATGACTATATGTTTCATCATCATAGCCATCATAATAGTCATCATAGTCATCAAAGGTGGGTGTGTCACTCTTCATGGGAGAGGTATCACAAGGATTACTATATTTCTCATATTGAGGAGTAAGACTCTTGGGAGAAGTAGAAGAGGAATGAGATTGTGAAGAAGAGGAAAGTGAAGACTTAGTGGAGGAAGAAGACTTGGAAAATAAGGAATGTGAATAATGTCTAGAAGAGTCATGACAAGACTTGGAAGATGAGGAAGGCAAGTAATGTCTAGAAGAGTCATGATAAGACTTGGAAGATGAGGAATTCAAATGAGAAGACTTAGATGATGAAGAATGTTTGGAAGGAGATCATGAGAGGATCATGAGCATGATTCTACCAAAGGTAGGTGATTCACTTGCTTTCTTTTGTATTTTTGTCATGAATTTATCATCAATGAGAGTTTTGGAGGAATGATACTTTTCAAATTGAGCAAGGAGATCAAGATCATCCATTTTCAAGAGAGGTTCCATAGCAAGATAGTTGAAACTCATGGTTTTAGAAGAGGAGGAATCAAGCATGGAAGTGACATAAGAGATGAAATAGAAGAAGATAGACTAGAAAATAAGAGGAAAAGAATTAAGAAGATATAAAGAGTTTAGGAAGAAGAGAAAGAAGGAAGAAGAGAAAGGAATGAAAATGGGAGACTAGAAAGACATGGGAGATGTGGAAGAAAGAAGACCAAGAGTCATTTTGTGCAACTTGATACCATTTAAGTTCATTTGGATGTTGAGAAACATGTCATAGCACTTTTGGAGAAATCTTTGGAGTTTTTATCATTCGGAAACTCAGATTTTGTTCATTTTAAAAGATCAAGTAAACACATCAACCAATTTTTATCATTGATCAAGCACATAAGATAGCAATCAAGGAGTTCAAAAAAATAATTGTCTTCAAGAAATGAGCAAGGGACAAAGAAACCTTGCACATGAACAAGAATAGTGACTTATTATGCTACTCCTTAAAGATTCTACTTGTGTATGTTCTCAAAATGTTTTCCAGTCACACACGTAGTCCTAGCAAATAAAAATTTGGTTGCACTATGGTTCTTAGTAATGGTTTGACTCTACAACTTTTGTAATCTCACGAGGGAGAACTCCAATCCAGGCACACCGGGGTTTTGACAAATTTTGAGAATTTAATCAATCAAAGATGCTAAGGAGATCTGATGGCCCAACAAGAAACTACACCCGTGGAGATTTCTTCCACAAAGAAATTTATATAGCGGTTGTCACTACCATGGTGAAAATGGCTATTACAGCTTGAGGTTCTATCCACATGGTTTACCCAATAAAGGGAGTGTCCACTATGGTTAACCCTCTCTAACAAGATGACTCACAAAAAGGACCACATGGGGACTTAGCTTAGATTCAAGGATCTAAGTTTTTGGTACTACCCAAAAAAGGAGTAGAGCATAATCCTCTAGCCTCTTCACTTTACCAAAACATAGCAAACATATTCATTGACATGCTAAGATTGAAACCACCTCACCAAGGTTTGTAATGTCAACAACAATGTCTACCGAGCTCTCTAAGTGGTCCAAGAGAGAACGTACCGATCAATGTTGACGACTAAACCAAGTAAGACCGTGAGATAGTAACAATATCTTCCCTACCTACAAGGGGTTCTATTATCAAGAAGAGCTTCGCAAGAAACCCACTCTATCAAGAATGCCACAAATAGTGTTCATAGGGCCTAATTACTATGTGAAACACATATGCAAGGAAGTGAATCTATGTTCTTTTTTAGAGCCCAAATTTGAAGTGTGATTTATGAAAGCAATAAACACTCAAGCCAAACACATGAGAGATTCATTTTATTCCCAAAATCTAAATGTTATAGAGATTGAAAAAAATACCTCAAGTCCAATGCAACTCGCTTAGTAGATTTTTGTTGAGCTTTTTTTGTGCAAGCAAGCCACGAACTCTCCAACAAGCAAACAAGTAAACAAGATATGCAATGTATATCCAACTTATGCAAACCCTAGGGTTAGATCTCAAAATAAATTGTTACGAGCAATAATGGCTAGAAAATAATCCAAATGACAACTCATATCATGCATTGAACAATGAAAATAAGTGTATACTCATCACAAAATTTTATTTTTTTTGCATTTGACATAGTCAACAAGATCTGATTTTTTTGATATGATTTTGGCCATAAAAATAGAAATAAAAAATAGAGACCCCTACTAAAAAATAGAGAAATTTCCAAAAATGTAAAAATTTTAGAAAAATCTCTTCATTTGTGCCCTAGAGACCTATTTTACTAAAATAGACCAGTTTTTGTAAATCAATTATTTGACCTATGATATTGCATCCAAATTCAAAAAACAAAGAATGGACCCCTATAGAAGTTGAAGGCCTTTCTGAAAATGTAAATTTTTTTGAAAAATATGCTAATTTGCGCCCAAAATTATTTTTTTATGAAAAATAAAGAAAAAATTATAAAAAATAAAAAATACCTTAGAAAATTCTGAATTTGGTATTGGAGCTTCTCTGATATGTCACCAACTTGTTAACAATGTTTCTAACCAAAACACCAAGTCGTTTGAGAGATATGATCAAATCTTTGAAAATCTAGGGTTTTAGTCTCCAAGCAAATTTGCACAAGGGGGTTAGCTCAAAAAATAATCAAAACCAGCATGTACAAGTGGGTTTCCCCATGGTGGGTGCCAAAAATGTGTGCTAAAATGTTGTCACACTTCTATGAGTCATTAAATCCAAGATTAATCAAGAATGAGGTCTCAAATAATGACTCATAGCTCTCTATTCATGGAGTACAAAGGTTTATGATGGAGGCCCTCAAATAAGACCTAGTTTGTGCCCATGCAAGTACAACATAAAATGAGAGATTCAAAGAGAAAAAGAAAGAATACTAGTCTCCATGATCATCAAATATGCATGAAAATGAAAATGAAAGTAGATCTAAGCTAGATGGATTAAGCTAGATGCAAGAAAGAAAATGAAAATGATGATGCAATGCTTCAATATGAGAGATCTAGGAATACCATAGCTCCAAGATGCCAAGATTGAGAGACTCCAAGATTCCAAGATGCTAAGATGCCAAGACTCCAAGATGCTAAGATTGAGACTCCAAGAGGATGATAATGCAAGAGATAATGATGCAAAAGATGGATCATGCAAAAGATGGATGATTAAGAATGAGGAGAGAGTCTCCTTTTAAAGGATTTAGAAATGAATAGATGGTTAAGATTAAGAGGCAAAAAGAAATGAGCAATGGTGGAGATTAAATCTTGGTTGATCCATGTGCTCAAGATTCTCAAGAGGCAAAATCAATGGACATGATTAAGAGGCAAAAAGATGTGTGGAAGAGATTAAGAGGCAAAAGGAGATTCCACTCATCTTGGAAAGCGTGCATTCAATGTGAAAAGAAAAAGGAATTTTTATTTATTTTTTATTTATTTTTATTCCTTTTTCAACACAAAGAGATATTCAAGTGGGAATTTTATTAAAAGAGGGATTTTCTTTAAATAAGATGATTTTATTTAATTAAAAGGGAAGTTTTCTTTTAATTAAATGAGGCTTAGGATAAAATGATCAAACCTTATGAAATATTGAAATAATTAAAATAATTACAATTTGATCAAGGAAATTGATTTGAAAATATTGCAAAGCATTGATTCAGAAAATTGATAAATTGATTCCATCATTTGATAAATTGAAGAATGGGGGCCCAAAGTCTAGGCGACCATTTTAGGGTGCATACACTCAGATCCTCTTCATTTGCTTGTTTCTTTTGGTATTCTAAAATATCCCATACTTTATCTGGAATAGCAGTCTTTAATTCAAGAATTATTTTCTTGAACTTGATCATATGTTTGACAATCATACCATGAATTTCTGATTTGTCAATCTCACTGTAGGTGTTATAGTATTTCTCTACTTGATCAATTTTAACCTCATCTACAATTCTTGTTTTCAAAACTTTAAGGCTAGGTCTGAATCCTACCTTGGGAGGTGCTTGAATGTTTTTCTTGCTTCTTGTTGCTTGCAAGGAAGGATGACTAGTTCTAGCTTCTTTCTTCCTTTTGACTATTGGATTATACTCTGGAGGAGTGGTAAGGTCAATAGTATCTTTGGGTGCACAAGAAATATTATCTTCTTTACCCTTCTGTCTAACATCTAATTCAATTTTCATCTTCTTCAACTTAAGATCTTCTTGTTCTTCCTCTGTTGTTGTGCTTTTCAATTCTAAGGAAATCTTTTAATCCCTTGCTTTATCAAGGTCTTCTTGAGACACACCATGTATTCTCAAGATCTTAGATGTGACCTTAGAAACTTTTCTTTTAGTTGTTGTGCTATTAAGTTTTGCATCAACTTCTCTGGTCTTTTCTTCATATGTTCCCCACCTTGGTTCATTAGGATCTTTGGGGGCTGATAGAAGTACATGCACATATACTTCAAGAACTTGTTCCTCTACCTCATACCCAAGTGTATGAATCCACTTAGTTCTTGGCTCAACAACTTCCATGCAAGTAGTGTTAGTTTCAACCATAAAACATATTATATCCTTATAACTTTCCATAATGTTTTTTGGAATTATATACCTCATTTGCATCCTAGCCATGAAGGTTGATTAAAGGACATAATAACCCGGCCAAAATAACCCTGGATAGAATAACCCGACCACAATAACCCGAGGACAAAATAATCCAAGGTCATAATAACCCAATCCAAAATAACCCACAGTCAAAATAACCCATGGACAAAATAACCCCATAAGATTATAGAGAAAGGAAAATAAAAATTATAAATTACAAGTATATTTCTAAAAAAAAAATTATTCAAAATTTCAATTAAAGTGTCAAATTATGAGCAATGCCTCTTATATAATCTAAAATATTATTATTGTCATAACCATCAACTAGTATTTTTAGTCTTTCTTTGAGTTCATGATATTTTTTTCCTACTTGGTTATGTAGTGTGTCCAGCCATATATTGCTCTATTTTATTCTCTAGGAGACCCTATTATTTTTTCACTACTTTGATGAATTTCTAGATTGAGCTATGCAATGATTGAAGCAATTCACTACATCCTCTATGTCATCCCTTAATAGAATTATTGTTTTTGGGAAGATCATCTTGAATAGTTGAATAGTAGTTCCACATTGTGATTAGAAACTTGGGTGACTGTCTGTTGCCTCTTCTAGTTAGTCTTCCAATCCACGTGCCTTCAAAATAATCAATTATGGGTTGCAAAGTGTCCGCGTGTTCTATATAATAAGGAAATTGTAGAAGTATTTTGAATGCATTAATTACATATATCTGAGGCACAAAAGCTAATGCAACAAGTTTTTTGATCCTCTATGGTGCCTAATAATCACTTTTTTAGCATACTAACTTGATCTAAAATAACCATGGGTTATTTTTTCCATGGGCTATTTTGACCTTGGGTTATTTTGACTATGGGTTATTGTGTCACTGGGTTATTGTGTCCTTGGGTTATTATGGAGGGTTTATTGTGTCCAAGGTTATTTTGGTCGGGTTATTATGTCTGGTTACCCTGAAGATCTTCAATTCCAAGGTTATATAGTCTCTTAATGTGCTTTTAATGCATGCTTTGTTGGATATCTAAGGCATGGTTGGAATGGTCTTGTCTAGATACAAGTATGATAATTTTCCAACTATATGAAGGTACATATAGATGATTAGTGACCCAAACCTAAATATCTTTGTCTTGTCATATTTGATAGCCTTGATGTTATCAATCAACTGTTCGCGCAAGATCTCACACAAGTTGAACTCTCTATCTTCTTTCACAAGTCAGATGGCTGCTAGAATAGTGCCCACAGACATACTATTCACCCTATTAGTGTGATGAAATTTGTAACCTAGTATCATTGACATCAATTTGATGTCTTCTTGCTCAATTAACTCAATAGTCATGCCACACCTATCACTCCTTGACTTACATGCTTGTTCCACCATTTTCTTGACATCCTTGCCCACAGGAAGGACAGAGCCTATCCTAGAAAGGCTTGTCATCTCATGTATCAGATCACTTGTGATTCTTATTGGTACATCTCCAATCCAAAATATATCATCATGGATTCTTCTCAATAAGATCTTTATCCATTCTGTTTCATAGAATACATATGTCGTAGCATACTCAACAATAGGGTGATCATTCCATTTGGTGTATTCATCCATGAATGTTTTATCCTATTTCAACATGGTATCCATGTGCACCCTCAACCTATCTAGTCCAACAGGTTCTTTCTTATAGTAAATGTAAGCCCTTATGTCTTCCACATGCATGACGCCCATAGGTGTGCAGGAGAAAGCTCCCTCTAAATCATCTAGGGTGGATTTAAATGGGTGCCTCTTGAAAACATATCTTTTCTTCTCAGTGATAGCATAAACAATGGGAGTGGCCATGACTTACTTGATAATCTCTTTCCAATTGATCTCTGAGATAATCTGATGGCTTTTGAATCGGTGCAATGAGCTAGGGTTTCTGCAACCGACCAAATGCACTGCAAACAATGATAAATCAATCTCCAAGTCTTCACAACAATTTCTAAGGCTCAATCTACTCTTCAATCACTCTATATATGAATGCAATGAGTAAACAAACAACCTTTTGTGTACTTAAAGTGATAATTCTGCCATTAATGCAAGTCACATAAACCAGACTATCACTTCAAAATTTCCAACTCAAGTTCTACTAATATTCAACATGTGCACTCTTGCACAAAGGTTCCTATACACTCCAAAAGCCTAAGTCCAAAGGCGCATACTTTGAGGATAAGTATACTAGCCACGCAGGGGTCTAGAGCTAAATTAGCTCCCCCTATGACCTTGACGGCCATTCATGCAGATGTAGAGGGTGCATCCACTAGGAATGAATCCAATGCATTCTCATTAGCTTTGTCCTCATTTCTTTCTATCCAAATCAAGCTCACATCCTCTGAGGCTTTCACAAACTTGACTTCTCCTTCAGGATCCAATACTGGTTCTTCAATATTTTTAGGGCTTTCCTGACCTTATGTCCTTGATCTAAAAAACTTTGAGATATGTCCAGCCTTGTTACAAGAGTGACAAATGACTGGAGGTCTCATATTCCTCGATGCATTGACATGAGTCACCATTTTGCAATGTTTCACTGAGTGACCATTGTAGTTACATATTTGACATGTAACATTCTGAGAGCTTCTTGCATTGGTCTGATTTTGACTTCTTTGATCATGCTAAATCATGTTCTTCTTACTAGTCTTACAATTTATTGCTCTATGACCAAATCTATTACAAGAATAATAGTAACCATTAAAAGGTCTTACCTTTGTATAGTTCCTTGCAATATGTCCATGTTTGCTACATGCAAAATAGGTGTGTTCTACAGGCTTTCACTCATTCTTGGGAGGACCACCATTGTCTTTGGTTTGGTCTTTAGTCTTTTCAATATCAGTGGAGTCTTTTTGTGTCTCCTTTCTTGCTCGCATATTAACAATCTAATTTTGTGCTTCATTGTATCCAATATAGCTAGTGTCTCCTTTGACTCTTCTCACATACAACTGAGATTCTATCAAATCAGAACTAGTGTGTAATTTGTTAATGTGATTCCTTGCTTCTTTAAATTTAGAATCCAATCTTTCTTTGCAATTCCTTAGATCCAAGATTTCCAAATTGGCTTCCCTTAATTCCTCATTGAGTTGAAGGTTCTCCTTGACTTGTTCATTATAGACATCTTGATTGTTCATCAATTTGTCATCAAATTCTTCAAGTTGACTTAATAAGGATGCATTTTATTCATTCAACTTCTTCACTTTTTCTTCAAGATCAGTGTTAGAGAGTCCTTTCAAATCCTTTCTTAGTCTTTTGATAACTAATTGAGCATCACTAAATTTTTCTTTTAGTTCTTCAATTTCTCTTTCTGAACTATCCAAGTCTTCAAGAGTGGCTTCAAGATTCTTCTTCAGATGTTTCATTTCTACTTTGTCCATGATCTCCTCAAGTGGTTAAAATTCTTTGTTGAGGACCAGAGCTCTAATACCAATTGTTAGGAATGGGAACACTGAGGGGAGGGGGGTGTGAATTAGTGTTCACTGTATTTTAATTTTTCACTTTAATCTTTGTGTTGAACTTAAATGCTTAAGTACTAAATTAAACATTCACATAAACATGAAACATGAAATCAACACATGACACCAATATGGTTATGGGGAAAGCCAAATAGGTAAAAACCCCGGTGGGACTTGATACCCACTAATATTATGAACTAGTGTTTTGTGATCCTTGTTAGAAGATCCTTTACCCTGTTAGGAGTTGCTTTACAATGCTTTAAGTACAGTAGACCTTGTTAAGGGTCAGACCCTATTAGGAGTCTTTTACAATGATCCCTATTAAGGGAGTGGACTCACTGTCCTAGAGCTCACTACTCACACGGTGAAGGCTACAACCTTCTGATTTTAGATATACACTATATTTGCAGGTGAATTGTCATTGTGACACTGCTTGTCTAATCAGTTCCTTTGGTGCACTATTGCTTTGACCTCTATAAAATATCTAATACATCTTATGTTGTCTTTGCATACCTCTTCTCTACTTATCACAACTCTATTACAATTTCCATATCGAATAAAATGGGTGCATCTTATATTAATACGCTCATACAAATAAAATAATTAGGTCGGCCCTATAACTAATTACAAACAATGCTTCCAAATGAATTTTCTTAAGCATGCTTACAATTATACATATAAAAATTTTAGAAACCTAAATACAATGGGTGCATGGCCTTGACAACATTATATTATAATTGCAAACCAAAATGCTAACTATCGGCCCTATGTTTTGTTCTTTGCTGGCACACATTGGCTGTGCAACTTCAACTGACTGTAACTTTCACATCTTTACATATCTACTTATGCGCTCATAGACTAAGCATAAGTATAGTCTAAAAAACTTAACTTCTAGGGTCCATATCATAATTCATCTGTACACACATGCCCTGATGCTTTGAGCTATAGGAACTCTGTACACTATCCAGTCTTCAACAGTTAGCTGATTTTTTATCTTCATATCAAGTGCGCTGACTCCAAACTGCTATATGAATTTGTTGCCATAATGAAAACACTATATGTATTCATATACCTCAGTATAGAAAACTTTCAAACAACAAATACTTCTACTATCAAGATTCCATCTTCACTAGTTCTTAAATACAAATTATTGTCTGCATTACCTTTTCTGAATCCAAGCCCAAGTAGATACTTATCTAACCTTGCATACCAAGCTCTAGGAGCTTACTTCATCCCATACAGAGCTTTCTTCAATTTTCACACCATGTCTTTATCTTCGCATAGAGGAAATCCATCTGGTTGTTCTATATAGACTTCTTCTTCAAGATCTCTATTCAGAAATATAGATTTAACATCCATCTGATACACTTTGAAGTTTTTATGTGCAGCATAATATATGAACAATCTCACCACCTCTATTATAGCAATAGGAGAAAATGTTTCTTCAAAGTATATACCTTCTTGGTGTGAGTATCCTTTACACACTAATCTTGCTTTGTTCCTTACAATAGTTCCTTCTTCATCCATTTTATTCTTAAAAACTAACTTTGTTCCTATTACATTTTTTTTTTTAGGTCTAGGAACTAGTTTCCAAGTATTATTTTTCTTTATCTGATCCAATTCTGATGAAAGGATAGGGATGCAATAGGGGAAAAAGGTTGGCACACCCTAATGATCCAAGCTTGCAACACACATGCAGAAGAAACAAAAACAACAATGAGAGAGAGAATGCTAGATCTTTCATTAATTTTCATCAATAGGAATCATACATGCTGGGCTGTAAGGCCTTCTTGGTTACGACCTGATATTACAATGAAACTCAAAAGTCCTCAAACATGTGAGGATCTGTCACAATCTCACTTCTAATGTCTATCTTCTATCTTTCTAAACTTGCTATCCTCCCTCCAACTCTAACTTGCTAGACTACTACCAAACATCTACATTTGTACAGGAACCTACCAAGCAATGTCAGCCTTCAGATCCATAATCAATGGAAGTAATGGTCAGATCTAGGACCACATGCTTTTTAATGATGGATTCCCACATTAAATCCATGACCCAATATAAATGCACAAGTCGGCCCAACAATAACTTAAAATAAATTGGTCGGTAAGCAAGGATAACCGAGCAAGAGATAAGCAATGTCAAGCACCAGAGAATTAATCGACCGAACTCAGTAACCAAAGAAACTACTAGACATGATTGACCACCTAGGAAATGACTGACCAACTACTGACTGACTCAGTTAAAGAAGGAACTGAGCAACACAAACAAACTCCAAATATTTTTTTTTGGTGACACGGGATTGCCAAGGACCTGAGATGCTCCTGCATCAGACACCTGGGGTTATTTTGAAATGATTCTTAGAATCATTTGGTATGCCTAGTCCAAGCTACATCCAACTCAGACTATGAAATCCAAGAACTGTCTTCTATTGGTCTATTCTTCCACTTAACTAGATATTCCATATACTATTTTCCTCTTGTGCTCTTGCCAAATCTTTCCTTCAAAATTTGTTCCACTTCATCACACTGCTTCTTAGGATATTCTGTCGATATTGTCATTTCTTCATCAATTTCATGATACTCAAATAAATCAATAATATTGAAAATTAGTGATATGTCCATGTCATCAGGTAACTCAATCTCATATGCATTTCCACTGTGAAATTTCTTCAAAATATTGCAAGGTCCAAACTTCTTCATCTTTAGTTTTCCATATGTGCCAACAGGAAACTAACCTTTCTTCAAATGAACCATCACTTCATCACCAACATCAAAAGTCTTATGTCTTCTTGATTTATCAGCTCTGTCTTTGTATTTCTGGTTACTATCTTCCAGCTTTATCTTCACATGTTCATGCAATGTCTTCATGTATTCAACAAATTTCACTCCTTTAGCACTTCTTTTATTTTCATCATCAATGTCTCTGAAATCAGATGTTCCTCTTAGTTGTGTGCCATTCACAATTTCAAATGGTGTCTTTCCAGTACTCCTATTCACTGAATTATTGTATGCAAACTATGCTTGTGCCAATACAGAATCCCAATTACTTGGTGTGTCTCCAACTAAACATCTCAAAAGATTTCCCAAACTTATGTTCACAACTTTAGTTTGTCCATCAGTTTGTGGGTGAAATGTAGAACTATATTTCAACTCAGTGCCAAATTTCTTCCAAAGTGTTTTCCAAAAATAACCAACAAATTTACTATCTCGATCAGAGATAATAATCCTTGGTAACCCATGCAATCTCACAATTTCCTTAAAGAAAATATCTACTACATTCACTGCATCTGATTTTTTCTACATGGTATAAAATGTTCCATCTTAGAAAATCTATCCACAACAACAAATATAGAATCATTACCTCTTACTAAATTCAGTAAGCCAAGAACAAAATCCATACTGATGTCAATCCAAGGTTTCTCAGATACAACAATTGGTGTATATAATCTAGTATTCTGACTTACTCCTTTTGCAACTTGACAAATACCACAACTTTTCACAAATTTCTAAACATCACTATACAACTACAACCAAAAGTACTTTTCCTTCAACAAATTCCATGTTTTATCAATGCCAAAATGTCTAGCCAAACAACTACTATGTTTCTCTTTTATCAAATTAGATCTCATTACTCCTCTCGGTATACACAACTGAATACCTTTGAACAACATACCTTCCTAAATAAAATATTCATCCCATTTAGTATCATGTTGGTCTTGTATAGGCGCTCTGCACTTTCTCCATGGCTCAAAAAAATCAGGGTCATTTTCATACAAACCTTTCATCTCCTCAAAACCAAGAACTTGAATTTTCATCTCGGTCATCAAATATCTTCTTCTACTCAATGCATCAACAACTTGGTTAGTGACTCCACTCTTATGCTTTATCACAAATGTATAGCTCTGCAAATATTCAACCCATTTCATATGTCTCTGATTCAACTTATTCTGACTACCCAAATATTGTAAAGCCTTATGATCAGTATACAACACAAATTCACCTGGTATCAAATAATGTCTCCATTTCTTCAGTGCTTGAACAATAGCATATAATTTTTTATCATACACAGAATAATTCCTTTTAGCATCATTCAAATTTTCACTAAAGAAAGCAACAGGTTTACCTTCTTGACTCAACACAGCTCCAATTGCACTTCCACTTGCATCACATTCTACTTGAAATACTTTACTGAAATCAGGTAATGCCAAAATAGGTAATTGAACAACCTTCTATTTCAGATTCTCAAAACTTTTATCAGCTCCATGTGTCCACTTGAATTCTCTTTTGTCTCCTCTCATAGTCTCAGTCATAGCATTACAAATTGAACTAAAATTCCTTATGAACTTTCGGTAAAAACTTGCCAAACCATGAAATGATCTTACCACAGTAGCATTCATAGGTGTAGGCCAATTCAAAATAGCTTCAACCTTTTCAGGATCCATCTTCAAACCATCAACTGAAACAAAAAATCCCAAATACAAAATCTCTTCTTTCATGAATGAACACTTTTTCATATTTATTAGCAACTTTTCTTCTTTTAGTCTCTGCAAAACTTGTCTTACATGCAACAAATGTTCTTCTCTAGTCTTACTGAATATCAGAATATCTCATCAAGATATATAATCACAAACTTACCCAAGAATTTCTTCAAAACTTCATTCATCAACCTCATAAAAGTACTAAGTGCATTAGCTAAACCAAAAGGCATAACCAACCACTCATACAAACCTTCCTTTGTCTTGAAAGTAGTCTTCCATTCATCACCTTCTCTTTTTCTAATCTGATGATACCCACTTTTCAAATCAATCTTTGTGAAATACATTTCTCCTATCAAACTATCCATTATGTCATCCATTCTTGGTATAGGAAACCTATACTTCACTATTATCTTATTGATTGCTCTGGAATCAGTGCACATTCTCCATTCCCCATTCTTCTTTGGTGCTAATACATTAGGTACTAGACAAGGACTCAAACTTTCTCTAATCAAATCTTTCTCCAGCAACTCTTGAATCTGTCGGTTCAATTCCTAATTCTCGGTAGGTGTCAACCAATGAGTTGCCTTATTTGGTAAACTAGCTCTAGGTATTAGATCCATACAATGATCAATGCTTCTTTTTGGTGGCAAACCATTAGGTACATTATTAGAAATGATATCACTATACTTGGTGAGTAACTTATCAATCTCCTCAGGGATATTATCTCCTATTTTCTTAGTCAGTTTATTAGGAATCATAGAAAAACATACATCATCCCTCTTCAAAGATTTACAAACTTCCTTCCTTCCATCAAGAAAACTTTCACAGATGTGCAAACATTACTAATAGGTTCTTCCAACAATGGTAATAAGATTTGTTTCTTTCCATTAGCCACAATAGTATACTTATGCAATCTCCCATCATATATAGCATGTCTATCATATTGCCAAGCTCTACCCAACAAAATATGACAACAATCCATAGGCATGATGTCACACAACACTTTATCATATTACTATCCAATCTTCAAATTCACATAACATTGTTCACTTACCAAGAGTGTATGTTCATCTTTGATCCATGAAATCTGATAGGGTTTCGGATATTCCAATCTTTCCAACTACAGTTTATTGACCATCTCTTCAGATGCCAGGTTCTCCAAGCTACCACTGTTAATGATTACCTTCCACACTTTTTCAGCAACTCTACATATGGTCTTGAACAAACTTTTCCTTACTAGATCTTCCTTCTTGCTTTCATTCCATAATGCTCTCCTCACCATCAGGTTATTCTCCTTTTCAGGTTCATTCAATGGTTCTTCTTACACTACAACATTCCTACTGCTGCCAGCCTTCTTACTTGCTTGTGTACATTCAAATGACCTATGTCCTTCTTCTCTGCAATTGCAACAAGTTCCTTGGAAACTTCCTCTACTATATCCACCTTGGTAGTTACTACCTCTACCTCTACATGAACTTTCACCTTTCCACTCAGTCTTGCCTTTGTCCAGATTTACCTTTTCTGGTTCAGATCTACCAATTTCACCATTAGATCTACATCTTCCTCAATGGAATCTACCTCTTCCTCTATGGAATCTACCACCTCTTCCTCTCTATCTTTGTTCATGTCTTTTGTTCAGTTTCTCCTCAGCTTTCAAAGAAAATTGATAACCCTCTTCAATACTTTCCAACTTGACCATACTAATTTCCTCTTGGATGGAAACTCTCAAACCATTCAGGTATCTCTTGATTCTTTCCACATCATCTTCATCATGTCTAGATCTAATATCCAATCTATAGAATTCCTTAGTATACTTTTTTACCGAGCTATCTTTCTATCTCAAACTTTGCATTTGCCGAACTAGGTTAATATGATAATCATAGGGTAAGAACTTTCTTTTCAATTTATTTACCATCTTGTTCCATACCTTGATTTTGTCTTTGCCTTTCTTTTTTCTATCCAATTGCAGATGTTCCCACCATAAGGATGCATAACTTTTCAACTTGGTGCTTGCAATCTTTACCTTCTTATCTTGAGGAATATTTTCATATTTAAAATACTTTTCCATCTCGGTGATCCAGTCCACCAATTCATCAAAATCTAGCTTTCCACTATACTCAGGAGGATTGAAATGTGGTGTTGACTTTAGACTTGTCAAAGCCTTCAAAATTCTTTCCTCACCTTGATCCATAACAGGAGCAGGTTCTGCATTCGCCTGTTCTTCTTCAATTTCATCATCACTAATATCTTCAAGAATCTGCCTCTTCTCTGGGCTGTCTAACTACTTCCAATCTAGAAAAAATTTATCTTAGCATATCTACCAATCCTAGATCTACATCTTGCCTCCCACAAATCATCTTGACAACCCTCTATAATTGCAGGTCAGATCGCAATCTTCTACCCCACAACAATTCAACTAGGGCTTCAAGAGGAACCTACAAACCTAGATCCACAGACCTAGATCAAGATCTCACCTCGCTCTGATACCACTTGACACAAGGAAAGGGATGCAATAAGGGCCAAAGGATGGCACACCCTAATGATCCAAGCCTAAAACACTCACGCTATAGCAACAACAACAATAGTGAGAGAGAGAATGCTAGATCTTTCATTAAATTTTCATCAACAGCAATCATACATGCCGAGCTATAAGGCCTTCCTGGTTATGGCCTGATATTACAATGAAACTTAGAAGTCCTTAAACATGCAAGGATCTGTCACAATCTCAATTCTAATTTCTATCTTCTATCTATCTAAACTTGCTATCCTCCCTCCAACTCTAACTTGCTAAACTACTACCAAACATCTACATTTATACAAGAAGCTACTAAGCAACATCGGCCTTCAAATCCATAATCAACAAAAGTAACAGTAAGATCTAGGACCACACACTTTGCAATGATGGATTCTAGCATTAAATATGTGACCCCATATAAATTCACAAGTCAGCCCAACAAGAACTCAAAATAAACCCGTCGGTAAGCAAGGATAACCGAGCAATAGATAAGCAATGCCGAGTGCCAGAGAATTAACTGACCAAACTCAGTAACCAAAGAAACTACTAGACATGACCGATTGCCCAAGAAATGATTGACCAACTACCGACTGGCTTAGTTAAAGAATGAACTAAGCAACACAACTACTGACCAACTCGGTTAAAGCAGGAACCGAGCAACACAAACAAACTCCAAATATTTTTTTTTGGTGACACAGGATTGCCAAGGACCTGAGATGCATAAAATTATTCTTTCATAGCATTTATCCAAGGTTCATCTTTGAATGCTTCATCTATAGTTCTTGGCATAACTTGAGAAATCAAACAAATTTCTTCTCTAACTTTAGATCTAGTTAGCACTCCCTGACTGGTATTGCCAATAATTTGATTTTCAGGATGGTTATTTTTTACATACCATGGTATTTTAGGAGTCTCAATAGCCTTGCTTGTGCTAGCATCACAAGCCTCTTTTTTACTTTCTTCCTTAACAAATTCTTCTTCTTCTGCAATAGTAGTAGTCTCTAAAATCTGATTACTATCATACATTCTTTCTTGTATCTGAAACTTCTCATCTATTCTTACATTGTTACTTTCAATCATCTTCCTCAATCTTAGATTGAATCATTTGTAAACCTTTCTTTTAAAGGAGTAAACCAAGGAAGATTCCTTCATCACTTCTAGCATCAAACTTCCCTATCTCATCATCCCTCTTGATATAACATTTACTACCAAATATTCTAAAATATTTTATAGTAGGAGTATGATTGAATCATAGTTCATAGGGAGTATTACTTGTACCTTCTTTGATCTAAATCATGTTCAATGTGTACATTATTACTCCAACAACCTCTCTCGATTGTACATGAGATACATTTCCTTCAATCAACATTATCCTAGCAGCATCAAGTATAGTCTTGTTTTTTCACTCAGCTATCCCATTCTATTGTGGAGTCCTAGGAGAAGAAGTTTGTGTTGGAGTTGATGAAAAACAACCCACATCTCCCAAGAACACCTGCACACAAACACCTATCATAGAAAAAGAGAGAACCAAACAGCTATGGAGACCTGAACGTATGGATTCATGAGAGAGGAGAAATCTTTGATATGCAAAAACAAAAGTTGCAATCAATAATGAAATATCAGAAAAGGTTACAAAGTGTTATGAGATCAATCCTTATAAAAGGAGTTTAGAAAACCTAAAAAGGTAAAACCTAGGTTGCAAAATAATAATTAATAAAGTTATTAATTATTATATGCCTAAAGTTTAGCTTAAGTCGAAAGAGGTAATAAGTGATTTAATAAATAAATCAATATGATTCAATTAATAAGAAAACACTTTATTACTCTAACACCCCCCCTTAAGATAAACTTTAGGAGAAGCTAAAAACCTAGAAAGAACAACTAAAAGCAAATGTGTCCTAGAAACAAAAGGCCTGATCAGGTTCCCAAGTACAAAAGAGAGTCTCTACAAAGTGGAGAAATAGAGAAAACCACATGGGAAAAACTCTACTCCAAAAAGAGATAAAGACTAGTTTGAAGGACTGAAGAAGCCTCCAAAACTAGGAATGTTTGAGAAAATAGGAACAAAGATGAACATGTAAAACATCACTGAAGCATGAAACTACAAAATCTGTCAAGATGAAACTGATGATCTGAAGATCCTCCATAGAAATATGACTAGGTAGAGAAGATTGTAAGCTACATGAATGCCCTCAAATGACACTGCTCGAATCAGGAGGCAAACAAAGGCAAACACCTGAGCTTGAAGATACAGATGGCATAAACACCAAAAGTTTGAAGAACTAATCAATCAAAGCTAGAAGAGGGCATCCAAAAATAGGAAAGAAAAGAGTGTCCATATGGTAAATGATCCATCTCACCAAAATGCATAGGTACCCAGCCACTGCAACCACTTAGTACATAGGATCAAATACTAAATACATAGCTCACACTATCGAACCAAGGAATTAGTAGAACCAACAAGAGAAACAACCCCATACTACTGACAAGGGAGTAATGACAAGTACACTAAAAAGTGTTACAAGTAGTGGTTGTTGTTGCACCAAAAGATCAACCTGTTAATGCCTGATACAACAACTAGACTTATAGAAGACATAGGAGGCTATTAAACCATGTCACGAATCCTGAGGGAAGAACTGACCATTTTGCCAACAATCTCCCCCTTAGCACTACCCAAGGGGATTCGAACCTGTGACCAAGCTCTGAGACCACTTTTTACAAGTAGTGGTTGTCGTTGCACCAAAAGATCAACCTATTAATTCCCAATACAACAACTAGACTTATAGAAGACATAGGAGGCTGTTAAACCATGTCACAAATCCTAAGGGGAGCACTGACCATTTTTCCAACAAAAAGATCATACAATATGAGCTGCATGATGAAGAAGAATCTAAAACATCAAATGTGTAGAGAGTACAAATACATATAGAGATACCTAAGGCTAATGTCATTGGAGGAATGCTCACATGACAAAAGAAGATGGCAAATAGAAGCAAACATCAAACCCCCCTGGCACTTTATAATGGAGTGCGAGTATTTAAAGCATGAACATGTGCAAGATCCCATCATACAATAGAGTGGCACTTTATCTTAGTGTGTATGCATAAAAGAATGCTACAAAAATGAATTATACACTACTCAAAGAAGAGCGAAGGCTGCGGAAACAAAAGAACAACCTAAGACAAGCCATCCCTTAAATGAAAGAGATCTTAGGACCTGTAACAACCAAGATATCCACTAGACTAAAAAAATGAAAGAATCTAAATAAAATGAACCTGGAGAAGAATCTAGAAAAATGACTTGAAGCACTGAAAATCTCTCTGGACAAGCTTTCCAATGATATATCATTTTTTGAAAACAGAGTCTGGATGTGCAAGATAGAGCTCCCAGAGTGCAAAACTAAAGATCTAGCTTTGATAGAGAAAAACACTCAAAAAAATAAAACTAGAAAATATAACCTTAAGATCTAGAAAGATCTTGGAATCAGCTTTTCAACGATATCTCGTTTGCCAAATTTTGACACCGTATGCTCAAAATATGAGCAACAAACCAATAGTTGTGCTGGAGTGCCCAAAGAAGGTGTCTGGAAGGAGATGGGTGATGTCAGAAAAAGGACAAAATAAAACATAAAACCATTAGATTTGATAAAATCTCATAAAGATCTTTCTCACAATATCTCATTTGCCAAAAACGGAGCCCGGATGCAAGAGAAATGGATCCCGGAATGCAGGAGGTCGAAAATGACAAGATTACAGAGAACATCTGAGTTTGATAGAAATAAAGAGCATGAAAATGGAAAAATCACAAAACCATACTAGCAAAAATGGATTGATCTTGGAACTAGGTTTTTGACGATATCTTGTTTTCCTAATTTTGACACCGTATGCTCAAGTTACGAGCAAAATACCGTCGAGTGCTACAGAGGGCCAAAAATGGTGCAAATCATGATGATGTATGCTGATGTCATCAAATGAGGGGCCTAAATTTGATGGCTAGATGGCTGTCACCATCCAAAAAAAATATTTTTTTTGCAAATTCACACGTGCACCTTGGGATCTGTGCCAGGCGTATGGATTTTTGCCTCAATTTGCATGCAAATTTTTTTTGTCTTAATTTACATTCCAGATAATAAAATTTTTTCTTCAATTTGCATGTCAAGTTGGTACAATTTTGTCTCAGGAAGTATGTCAATCCATACAAATTTGGTCTCAGGAAGCGTGCCACTCTGTCTAGTACCAAAAAGTTCCCCAAAATGCAAAGTTGTCCAAATTGGACATGCCTTATATGGATCTAGCAGTTTTTGGGCACTATGAGCTCAATGGCGAGGTATATTTAGGCCAAAAGTGCCTTGGGATCTATGCAAAGGCCAATTGCAAAATAAAATTTACCATAGATTCCAACTTTGTCAAAAATTGACAAATTTTATATGGATCTAGGGGTTCTTAGGCTCTTTGAACATAATGATGAGGTCCATTTGAGCCTAAGGTGATGAGAAAAAGAGGTGTCCCTAGATCTGATAGAAAACCCTCTAAAAAACTTAGATCTGATGAACACAGTTGAATCTCTCAGGAAGTGGACAAGGGCAAATAGATATGAAGCTCTGATACCATGTTGGAGTTGATGAAAAACAACCCACAACTCCCAAGAACACCTGTACACAAATACTTGTTATAGAAAGAGAGAGAAACAAACAGCTATGGAGACCTGAATGTATGGATCCACGAGAGAGGAGAAATCCTTGATGTGCAAAAATAAAAGTTGTAATCAATTATAAAATATCAGAAAAGGTTACAAAGTGTTATGAGATCAGTCCTTATAAAAGGAGTTCATAAAACCTAAAAAGGTAAAACCTAGGTTACACAATAATAATTAATAAAGCTATTAATTATTATATGCCTAAAGTTTAGCTTAATTTGAAAGAGGTAATAAGTGACTTAATAATTAAATAAATATGATTGAATTAATAAGAAAACACTTTATTAATCTAACAGTTTGTCTCTTTATCCCATGCTCTTCATAGTATGAATTGAATAAATCTAAAGTAAACTCTCCACCCCTGTCTGATCTTAGACACTTGATCTTTAAACCTAATTCATTCTCTACTTTTTCTTTGAACAACTTGAATTTATCAAATGCTTCTGATTTTTCTCTTAGATTAGTAACCCACATCATTCTAGAAAATTCATCAACAAAGAGTATAAAATACCTTTCACCATAGTATGACTTGGTTCTTGTAGGTCCACACAGATCTGTATGTACTAGATCCAACTTTCCTTTTGATGTATATGCTTTTCTTTTATGACTGCTTCTAGTTTGCTTTCCCATAACACATTCTCTGCATATAGTGTTAGATGGTTTCACAATCTTCGGTAGATCCCTTACTGCATTAGCCATACTTGCCTTCACAATGTTATCAAAATTAACATGACAAAATCTCCTATTTCATAACCAACTATCATCTACCTTTGCAACAAAATAAGAGGCTTCAGATGTGTTTAGTTCAAATACATTACCTCTAGATTTTGAATCAGTAGCAATCAGTTTTCCTTCCTTGCTTCTAATAAAACATTTACCATTAACAAAAATTAACTGAAAAATCTTTATCCATTAAGTGTCTGACACTCAACAAGTTATGTTTTAGTCCTTCAACAAGTAGTACATTGTTTGTATTAGTCTTTCCATCCAGAGTAATAGATCCTACTCCTATGATAGATTTAGGGATATTGTCCCCAAACCTCACAACACCTCCATCATAATTTACTAATTTAAAAAACTTGTTCTTATCGCCAGTCATATGATGAGAACAACCATTGTCAATTATCCATTTAGTTTTCTTGTCAACATGAGATACTAAAGATTTTTCTTTATGTGTTGGTTCATCTTTAATAGCAAAAAATCCAATCTCTTCATAATCTAAATCATCATCATCAAAGATTCCTTCACTAGCATTGTAACATTCTCTGTCTCTTTTAATCTTTGCATAATCAGGTTTATACTTAGAAACTCTTGTAGGAAATCTAGATGCAAAATGACCTACCTTATTGCATAAAAAATATTTCAAGGGTAACTTGCCTTCAAACTTTCCCTTACCTCTTTTTTCTCTTCTAGCAATTAGTGCAACAAGTTCATCCATCTTTCTTTCTTTTGTCATTATTTGTTCCCATTCCTCAGCATACTCACCAAGCTCTTCTTTTAGGTCTTCTTTGGTGGTGCTTGAAAGTGCAGACAATTTCTTGTGTACAAATGCATTGAATGTAGTTTCAAATTTAGGTACAGCTTTTCCTAATTCCATAGCTTCAAAAGTAGTTAGCTTTGCAATCAACATTTCTTTGCTAAAATTTGGAGTCAAGGGTATAGTCTCTTGAATAGACATTGCCTTTAACTTGTATACAGGAGTCAATGATTTGAGGATTTTCACAATAACTTCTTCTTCATCATAAGTACCTCAACAATTTTTGATTCTAACTATTGCTTCTGTGACCCTTTGAACATAGGATCTAATGCTTTCATCTTCATTCATTTGTAGCTTTTCCATCTTTGTTTTCCAATTTTGTAAATTTGCCTACTTGGTATATTTGTCTCCTTCATATAATGCTTCTAATCTATTCCAAATTTCATGTGTTGAATCTAAGTCTTTAACTTTAGTGAACTCACCTTTAGATAGTGCATTGATCAGTGCTTCCCTTATGACCATATTATATGAGAATAACTTCTCATCATCAGTAGTAGATGGTAGATCATTTTCAGTCTTCAGGGCTACCTTCTTCTTTGTAATCATCCAGTAGTCTATGCCTAAACACAACAAGTGTGTTCACATCTTGTTCTTCCAACTGTCAAAGTTCTCAGGATCAAACTTAGCACCATCCTTCCTATAGAGTTCCATCTCCAAGATCACCTCAAGCTATTAAGCTTTCTTTCTAAGGACCACAAGCTTTGATACCAATTGTTAGGAATAATAGTCCATGATAAAACTAAGAGGGGGGGGGGGTGAATTAGTTGTATAATAGAATATTAAACTTTAAACTTTAAGCTCCACAATATTAGATCCAATGAACACAATGAATGCCAATACAATAACACAATATTTTGGTTTTGTGTAAACCCTGTTAAAGGTAAAAACCTCGGTGGGAATTAGCACCCAAAAATGATGCACTGAGAGTATTGTTATCCTTGTTAGAAGATATAGCCCTATTAGGAGCTTATTAAAATATTATAGTACATAGTCCTTGTTAGAGGATAGACCCTGTTAGGAGTCAAGAACAAAAGGGATGGCTTACTGTCCAAAGAAGGTTAAATCTACCTTCAAAACTCACTTGTTCACAACACAGGTGTATTTGAAGAAATACACAATCTTTTGAACTGTTCGCTAGTAACTATCTTTTCTTGATCAGTTCCAATGAATTCCACTAGTAATCCTCTACTCTACATATAGTAGACACAAGCTCACAGCTTTCACAACCTCTTTATATCACATACATTACTTCCATATCTTTTCCAAAGAAAATACTCTTCATATATACCTTATTACAATTTACCATAATTAGGTCAACCCATGAGGCTTTCCTAATTACAAACAATTACATAAACCCTTGCTAAGATACACATGGTATCTAGAAAAAGTCTACAATGATTACATTATAACAATTAAGGACCGACATCCTTAATTTATGCTTGCCAAAAAAAACACATGCTTCATTTCCTTAGTCAACTTCATAATAAGCCATTGCTAGAACACACGCCATAGATGATGTCATCAATCATTCCATACCTTGCACTGACCAATGAAAATTCTTTAGTATCTTGTCTATCCTCCTTCAAGCTCACATACCTTGAATCCAAATCTTCTGAAAGATATACTAGAAACCCAGAGACTAACTTTGTCAATTCTCACTATCACAGTCTAGTGACCAGTCTTCACCAAAACATCTATAACTCATCCAATAGGAAACATTACATGATGCTATCTTGGATATAAGATCACAACATCCTCTTGTACTCTCATTTGTCTTTATAGCATCTGAAACATCTGTACAATGTCTATACACTATGATTATCAATCTGATTCCCTCATAGAAACATATGTTGACATCAGTGACAAAACACAAATGACAACAGTATGAGTGCCCATTCAGTAACATAGTGATTAAACATATTAAATGTGTCAATCACCTCTCCATGCATTAGCAATATCCAACAAAAAATTTCATATATTATCTTCAATTTGATTCATACATGTAGGAATGTAAGGCCTTCCTAGTTTAGGCCAAATATTATAATCAAGTACACAAGTCCACCAACATGAGGAGATCTTCCAACAATCTCTAATCTTATAGCTTCTATCTTCTATCTAAAAACTCCCCCCTAAAATCTAACCAAACAACTACATTTATACAAGAGGCTATCGAATCAAGTCAGCCTTCAAATCCACCATCAATGGAAGGAACAACCAGATCTAGGTTCACACACTTCCCAATGATAGATACCATCATTAAATCCATGACAAAATATAAATGCAAGAGTCACCCTCAATAGAAATCTAAAATAAAAAACTTGGTAAGAAAGGAAACTGAGTGCCATATAAGCATCACCAAGTGCTAGGAAAATAACCTAGCACTAGAGAGATAACTGACCAACACCAGTGAACAAAGGAAATTGAGCAACACTGAACCAATTTGGTCAAAGAAGGAACCGAGCAACACATAAAACTTCATACATATTTTTGGTGACTTAGGATTGCCAAGGACCTGAGATGTTCCTGCATCATTATCCCATTTGGAATGTGTTAGGGTTTCTACTTGATTTTTAATGTTTTTCTCTACCATAGAGAGGGCTCTAGTGTTTTCTAATCTAGTTATTTCATGAACTAGCTAGCTACATATCTTCACAAGCTTCTCTCCTATCCAAATGAACTGATCATGAATTCTACTTAGTATAATCTTAAACCATTTAGTCTTGCTCAATTTGTTCAGGAGGGTGAGCTTTATGATAGATTGATCATTTAGATGTTTGAACTCATCTTTCATTTTTCCATCAAATTATATCATCTCATCTATCTACCTATTGATTTATCTCCTATAGTCTCATACTGTAAGCCCTAATGTCTTCTACGAGAAGAACGTCGTATGGGTTTTGCAAAAATTCTTATTCTAGATCATCCTCACAAGACGTAAAAGGGTGTCTTTTAAACTTATACCTTTTCCTATCAACAACATCATAGATCACAAGTGCATCCATATCTTCTTGATAGTGTAAATGGTCTAAATACCTTGAATATGCTAGATTCTTAAACTTCTGCTTCAATCGATCATGCAATGTGGTTGCTAGGTGGTTGATGTGCTTCTTAACTCTTCTCTCCTTGGTCACTTCTTATCAAATGGTGAATAAGTAATATTCCTTGAGGTCTTTTATCCATCGCTAGGTGAGTAAATGCATTTATCACACTTAGCTCAACTTCACACACTGTCCAGTCAAACATAAATCTTGTGTTCATAGGGTATGAATCTTCAAGTGTTGTGATCACATATATAAGCTCCATAGTGTCTGAGTACACCATATCTAAGCTCACATGAGCTCATTCCACATAATCAGGGGTTGGATATAATCTGTTGTCTACATCCAATGCTCCCCCTAAGGCCATGCTCGACCTTTTAGGTCGATGTAGCAATGTTAACATCATGTGAAAACATAGTAGCATCTTGTATCATCTTAAAATGGAAGCACTTCCATGTTAAGAGAATTTATCCCTTTGAGTAAGTGGTCTAGGGTCATGTCAAGTTCCTTGAATAGGTCTTTGCATGGATCTAGCTATTTCCCCCCTATTTTGCTTCTCTCCCCCTGTCTCCAGCCTCTTTCTGACAACTTTCTCTGACAAACTAAAGACTTTGACTTTCTGGGACAAGGATGACCTAATGGGTCAAGGTCAATCTCAACTTTGACCTAGGGTAGAGTCAACCTTGACCCTGACCCCAAGTCCATATTTTAGTTTCCAGAAGTTTCAGGATGTCAGGTTTTAGAAAGTTTCATTTTCCCACTTTCAGGTCGATTGTTTTAGATTTCAGAATGGTAAACCCTTAAATTTGATTTAATCTAGGTCCATTTCTAGGGGTTAAGATTAATTAGGATTTAATTCTCTAATGTCAACCTCTCTAGAAGTTTGTTCCCTAGATCACTATAAAAGGAAGCCTCCTCCTCTCATTTTCTCCATCCATTATTCCACAATCAAGCTAGTGCAATCAAGCAAGATCAAGTGAAGCATTTTATCAAGAATTTTCAAGGGAGCAAGATCAAGGATTCAATCATTCAAGCCTTTGAAGGGATTTGGTTCAAGCATTCAAGATTCATCATTCTAAAACCCTAGATCTGGCCATCATGGTGGTGTGATCTTCCTTCAAGATCCTTTGTTCATCTTCAAGATCCATTCATTCTTCCCTCAAGGTGGATTCCAAGCATACAATCATGGAGGTTTTGATTTACATTTTCTAATGTTATGTTTAAGCTTTCATATCAATATACTTGTTTACATTTGAAATACAGTTGCATATCTATTGAATTTCATAGCTTCATTGTTAGATCTACTTCTACTACTTGCTAGCATTCTCCATTTTCAATTTCATTATTAAGGTTGATTCCAAACTAGGGTTTGACCAAGGAAAATGCCTCATCCAAACAACAAAACCATTTTTCTTGTAGGTATAGGTACACGACAACAAATTGAAGTTCAGACTGGATACCCTTTTCGGCAAACTTATGAGATCCGCAAATAGAATTTTTGTTGGAGTTGTTTCAGGTCAAGGTCAATCTTCATTGGGGGTAAGATTGTGCCTCGCTATCTGGGTCAAAGTCAACCTGACCTCAGAAGGACAAAATTTTTCTAGGTTTTCTCTGTCTCAGCATTTCCAATCTGGAACAGGTTACAGAATCTCTCAAAATTGTACACAGACATCAGAAAACAATGATTTCTGCATCAGCATTCTTTCAAGATAAGTATTTCTATTTCATTTAATTTGTATGTCCACAAAATTTTCCATTACATACACACATGCATCATATTTATCCTATTCATATCAACAAACTATTTCATCTGATTCATTTTGGTGAATCTGACAAACTTACCTCTTTTCTTTTGTGGATTTAGATACCCTATTGTGTTAGATTCATGGTTTAATCTTTTCTTGCATAAAGATTAGGTTTTTTTTTTCTCTTTCAATTTAAATTCAAAAATACAAAAAAATCTATATATTCAACAAAATCCAAAAACATTTCTGGCATTTCATTTACTATGAAGATTTTTAAGATGCTTTGGTGTGTGGTTATGTTCTTTATTACCCTTCTTCTAGCATCTCTTTACCATACCTATGATTTTTATGAGAGTATCATTCACTTCATTATGTTGATGACCCTTCATTTTTCTCTCACCTACATTTTTTGTGAAATTGACTAATACTAGTCTTCCTACATTCAAAACTTTCATTAAAGATTCATGTGGTAGACTTATTATTCTCTTGGATTATGTGAAGAATTTGGTAGATGATACACCATCTCCTAATTTTCCTAATCCTAATCCTATCATTCCTAATTTGACTCCTAATCTTCCTATTCCTAATCCGATGCCTAATTCTCCATTTGTACATCCTTGTTCTTCCCATACTTATGATGGAATTTAAACTATAGTTTAGGATGCAGATGTGCAAGACTTCTTTGATTTACCTTCTCCTTTGATTCATGATGATATTAAAGTAAAGGGTAAAGAAAGTTCTTCAAAACCTATTATTCCACCTTATACAACCTTTACTAATGAACATGATAAACAATCACCTCTTGTAGAAGCTTTACATGATATGTACACTACATGATATAATATGATAACTAAACAAGGTTATAAAGGTTTAGGGCTTGGAGTTAATGAGCATGGTATCAAGTATCCAGTTCATATACCCCCTAAATAAGATCTGCATGGTGTTGGTTGTTCACAATCTCAAGTCAAGGTAGGTGATGTTCATCATCATCCTTCTCTTCATATACTTCTCCCTACACCTAAAATAGATAATTCTGATACTCGTAAAGCTGTAGCTAAGAAGGTGTATGTTCAATTAATGAATTCCAAAAAAGAAATCTTTAAACCTATACCAAAAGATGCTTTATCCAAGTACAAATGTCCTTTTCATTATAGTAATACATATTTACTTGTTGATTGTAAACATTTCAAGTTATATGTTAGAGAAAGATCTTCTTTAGGAATTATATCTCACTCTCGTGTAGTTTTACAATTCCTTCATAATTTTGATATAGGGGATTCCCCTCATTTTGATATAATATAAATCTCTTCTCCTCTTGTCTCTGGACTGGGGGGCAAGAGGTGTATTTTGATCCAGTCTCCTAGGATCCATTAGGCTTTTTATTGGGCTTAATTGGTATTCTTTCTTCCTATCTCTCTATGATTTTGTATTATGTTTATAATCATTCATAGATTCTATTCAAGATATCTTTTCTAAAACATTTGATTTGCAAAGGTATTCCTTGTCTTCATCCCTAGGGGGAAAGGTTCTTATTTCTTCCTCTTTGTCTAGGGATATGCTTTCCTTAGCTTAGTGGTATGTATTTATATTGCAATATTATTTCATCATACTGATAGATGTTTTGACTATGGATAACCTTTTTATATGAGAGGTTCTTTTCCTAGGTCATCACCTCTTTTCTATGTTGCAAATAATATTCATTATAGACTCTTACCCTTGCTTTGGTGTTAGAGTTGTTTCCCTCATTCCAAATATTCCTCTTCCTCTTCTTTGTAGGAGGCTTGATGATTCAATTTTTGTTCCCACTTGGTTTATCTTTGAAAGATGATATTTTATCTAAAAGCACTCCTGTATGGTGGGGGTATTGTTGATAAGATCTCTTTCATTGACGATCCTTTTCCATGAGTGACATATCCTTTTCACAATTATCTATACTCTTGGATGTAAGGGTCAATATCCCTTGTTAAGAATATGGTATACAATGTTGTAAATAGGATATCTCCTTACATTGTGAAGTAGGTATCCTCTTCCTCTTCCTTCTCATGTCTAGTAGACAACCACGATAAGGAGGGGGGCATATATAGGGTCTCCCTTGTACTATATGTTTTTATTTACATGCTAAATCTTGGAAGGTAACACACATAAGTTGGTAAATTATGAAAAGACACACATTTTCAATATGCTAAATCCTCCGAAGCTAACACACATAAGTTTCTAAATCCTAAAGAGATGCACATTTTTTAAATTTTCAACATGCTAAATCTTGGAAGGTAATGCACATAAGTTGCTAAATTCTGAAAAGACACGCATTTTCAATATGCTAAATCTTCCGAAGGTAATGCACATAAGTTGCTAAATCCTAAGGAGACACGCATTTCATATTCATAGTGATACAAGAAGGTGGATCTATGGGTATTCCTAAAGCCATCAGAAGATGCATTACAATTGCAAGCATAGTTTATGGGTGAACTATTAGGTTTGGCCACCTGTTTGTCTCTCCCTCCCTTGGTGATTCACAGTAAGGTTAGCATCTTACTGGGCAAGGTAATCACTTTCTCTTTTCTCTTTTTTCTCTTTCATGCTAGTAGGACTGGATCATGAAGCTATATTATTTATAGTGTTCCTCTTGTCTTTCTTATGTAATCATTTATGCTTTTATGATAGCTTTCCAAATATGATATTAGTATGAGAAATATTTCTTAGTAAGGTTTCTTATGCTAGTTGATTTAAGTTTTTTTTACTACTAACCCCTCTTTTGTGTTGTTTTCAGTTTTCCTTTTTGTTTTTGCACCCTCATGCATGTATTTTGAGTTAGAATCCTTATCCTAGGGGCTTGTGTCCTTAGCTAAGTGTTATTTTATCTCATTGTGAATCCACTTGGATCTTTTCTTTCTTCTCCTTTACCAAGAGTTTGTATTGAATCCATACTCTTACTAAAGTGGGGGCTTAATGTATCATCTTAAAATGGAAGCACTTCCATGTTAAGAGCATTTATCTCTCTAAGTAAGTGGTCTAGGGTCATGTCAAGCATCTTGAATAGGTCTTTGCATGGATCTAGCTATTTCCCCCCTATTCTACTTCTCTCCCCTATTTCCAGCCTCTTTCTGACAACTTTCTTTGAGAAAATGAAGACTTTGACTTTCTAGGTCAAGGATGACCTAATGGGTCAAGGTCAACCTTGACCTTGACCCCAGGTCCAAATTTTAGTTTTTGGAAGTTTCGGGATGTTGGGTTTTAGAAAGTTTCATTTTCCTACTTCTGGGTTGGCTGTTTCAGATTTTAGAATGGTAAACCCTTAAATTGCATTTAATCTAGATCCATTTCTAGGGGTTAAGATTAATTGGGATTTAATTCTCCAATGTCAGCCTCTCTAGAAGTTTGTACCCTAGATCACTATAAAAGGAAGCCTCCTCCTCTCATTTTCTCCATCCATTATTCCATAATCAAGCTAGTGCAATCAAGCAAGATCAAGCAAATCATTTCATCAAGCATTTTCAAGGAAGATTTCAAGTCCTCTTCTTCATTCAACTTCTCCATTGAAGATCAAGGATTCAAGAATTCAAGCTTTTGAAAGGATTGTGTTCAACTATTCAATATTCATCATTAAAAACCCTAGATCTGGCCATCATGGTGGTGTGATCTTCCATCAAGATCCTTTGTTCATCTTCAAGAGCTATTCATTCTTCCCTCAAGGTGGATTCCAAGCATATAATCATGGAGGCTTTGATTTACGTTTGCTAATGTTATGTTCAAGCTTTCATATCAATATACTTGTTTACATTTGAAATACAATTGCATATCTATTGAATTTCATAGCTTCATTGTTAGATCTACTTCTACTACTTGCTAGCATTCTCCATTTTCAATTTCATTATTAAGGTTGATTCCAAACCAAGGTTTGACCAAGGAAAACCCCTCATCCAAATAATAAAACCATTTTTCTTGTAGGTACAGGTACAGGACAACGAATTGAAGTTCAGATATGGATAGCCTTTTCGGTGAACTTCTAAGATTCATGAATAAAAATTTTGTCAGAGTTGTTTCAGGTCAAGTTCAACCTTCAATGTGGGGTAAGATTGTGCCCCACTATCTGGGTCAAAGGTGACCTAACCTTAGAAGGACAAAAGTTTTCTAGGTTTTCTCTGTCTTGGCATTTTCGGTCCAAAATAGGTTGTAGAATCTCCTAAAATTGTACACAAACACTAGAAAATAGTGATTTTTGCATCAACCTTCTTTTGAGATAAGTATTTTTGTTTCATTTAATTTGTATGTCCACAGCATTTTCCATTACATGCACACATACATCATATTTATCCTATTCATATCAACAAACTATTTCATCTTATTCACATCTACTATCTCTCCTTGAACCAATGCATTATTGAAATATTTTACCTTCCATATCTTTCCAACATCTTCATCTTTTGGTTTCTTGAAATGATTCTTGAATTAATCTATGTATTCATTAATACTTTTAGCACTATCACCAATATTCTTCTTTATAACCATAGGAGGTGGTCCTCTTCTTTTGTTCATTCCATTATACCTACAAAACTTCGCTATATGTCCTAAGTTGTGACATTTGAAACATGTAGGTGGTCTTATGCCTTGATTAACCTCCAGTTTACAATACCTTGTAGTATTACCAAGGTTGTTGCATTTGTAACATGTGATTTTTTCTATTGATTCTTCTGTGATGTAATCTTGCATTTTTCTTGATTGATCAAGTTTCCTACATTCTTCTTTCTTGTGTCCATATGCATAAAAGTTATAACAAAAACCAATAAAGGGTTTCAAAGGGCCTTTACCTTTACAATCTCTTTTCATATGTCTTGTAATGCCCACCCTAGCATCTTCTTATGTTAGACTGACAGGACTTTTTCTTTGACACTTTGGATTTTATGATGGACTATGGTTATTATTTAGTTAACATTTTATGAGACATTTGAGCATATATAATTGGTTACTACAGTTTACTGGAAATATTAAATGAGTTATAATTTTAATGATGAGTAGCTAGAAATGAACTATCAGTAAAATGTTTTACTTTGATTTGTGTTATGATGATGTTTATATTATGATCTAACCCTACTAACCTTATTATGGTTTGATGTTCACTGGTTGATGTGAGTGTAGGATGAGGAGGGGAAGTCATAGTTACTCCTATGGGAGGTCCACATGATGTCACATTCTCCCTCTTTTTTTGCCACTATCTATTTATATTGATATATTTGTATATGCATATCAGTTGGTGATGCAGGATGCAGGTACCAAGCATTGTCTCCACCTAGCTACACAAGTCTGAGCATGCCTTCAAAATCCTCGAACTGTTGATGTGTGGAGATTTAACCAAGATACTCTCGAGGTTACCCATGGACTTAGAATTTTGTTTAGGAAGTTATCCTAGTTTGGGAAGTACAATGAAAGTTATGTTATGGACTTGATTTGATGTTGGTCTGAGTGTATGTTATGAGTTAGAATTAATCTATTTTGTATAATAATTATAAATATGATATAATTGTTTGTATTCCATATAGGTATGTGTATATGTGGGTGCACACATGTATATCCATGCTTATATAAATAATAATAATAAAAAGGAAAATGTCCTTGGTAGTAATATTGGCTATCTAGGAGGGAGTTGAACTTGAGACCTCCTAGAAGTTAGGCCACTTGCTTTCCTAGTGTGCTATGTTTTTTTCTTGAAAGGTATTTTGTTTGTTATTCTTGTTATGCTTTCATTTAAAAGGTATTTTAATTAAATTTATTAAAACCTTGATTAAGTCTTTACGGGAGATTATTTGGTTGTTCCTCCAACCAACTATGGAAGTTGGAGAAGTTGCTTCCCATAAAGCAACTCCTCCAACCACATAGTTGGAAGATAAATATTTGAAGATTTTTGTGTGTGAGAGAATGTTAATTTTTGGAAATTTGTTTTCTTTTGAGTTGTCTATAATTATTTTCTCCGGAAAATTTTGGTAATAGTTTGTGTGAGTTTGAGAGTCTCTGGTTGGTGAAATCACCTATGTGAGGATTTCTTGGAGTTGATTGCCAGAGGAAGATTTCCAGAGGGATATCTAGTTAAGGATTGAAGTTTTGCAGAGATTCTCCAGTCAAGGGAAGAGGATTTCTCCACAAGACCCAAGGTAGGGTCTAAAACTAGGAAGAATTCTCCATTCTTCCTCTTTGTGTATGAATGTGTGATCTGTGTGTTGTATTATCTTTATAAATTATAGAATGATTATGTTTTGCATATCTATATATGTTGTGCCTGTATTAGTGATTTGGAGTTTAGGATTATGTTTAAATATTTTTCCATGATTGTATGTATATGATTATTTTTGCATTTGTAGGAGGTCGTAGGGTCCTTAGCATTTCCCTTATATCTCCTTTCTTATCCAGAATATCCATGAGCTCTTTGAGACTTTAGAACTTCTATTTTAAACCTACAGTTTCATATCTATTTTAGCACCAATTTTCTTTGTCTGGATCTAGAACATATTTATTAGTTTGATAGGATGGATTGATGAGCTATTTCTGAAGGGAAACTAGGAGATCTCAAATGGGTCATTCTCAGATTAGGCAGCCATAGTTCCCATAATGCCCAATTTTACCCGCAAGTCATAGTTGATAGTCGTATTCCACAATGTCTATCAGTTTAGTTATAACCGAGCCCAATCGGTCTAGTATTAACCGAGCTAGGTCAATTTAGTGTTCACCGAGCCAGGTCGGTTTAGTGTTAACCAACCACTGCAGTGTTAACCGACCAGTTTAGTGTTAACCAACCAATGTAGTAATAACCGACCAGTCTAGAGCTAACTGAAAAATGTAGCATTAACCGACCAATCTAGTATGAACCGACCAAGGTAGTGTCAACTGACAGGACTAGTGCAAACTAATGAAAATAGGATTTAGGCTTTATACAATTATACTTTTACATACTTTAATTTCTTATACTTTAAGTTATACTTGTATAAAGGGTTTAGGTACCTTCTGAGATGATTGAGATAGGTTCTAGATTCATAGGAGTTAAGATGCAACTTCTAATTTTGAGATTTCTTAAAAATTCAGACTTAGCCAAATTTCAGGATCATGAGATTTCCATAGATGGGTGTTGTTTCTTTTTGTGTATGCAGAAGTTTGTATCATTTATGAATAATTTTTACTTTCTTTGTTAAGGTTATATGGTTTATTTATGATGTGTTTCACTTGTCTTACACTTGAGTTTTAGTTTATGAGGCTAGGACTTGTCTCGGTGGCCTGTGTGCACGGGAGGGTGCCTTTGACCTATAAATGAGCCTTGGGAAAGTTTTACTTGGGCATGTGGAAATTTTTATGATTTCTTTTGTGATGTATTGTGTGAGGCATTCTTCCAATAGTTTCTTGTTATGTATATGGATATGGTTAGGACTCGTTCTGAGGGCCTGAGTGCACAAGGGAATCTCTTAAACCCATGAATCAGGACTTGGAAGTGTCATTTTGTATTTGTGGCTTGTGATGAGTAAGGGAATAGGAACCTTAAGTGAGTGGCTCACCATAGGTTTTGGAACCTTAAAGTGGTTGCCAGATGATCCTATGGGTGGGTTTTGTAAAAAGTGATAACCTTTAAAATTAACCTGGGAAGGGGGGATTCAAAAGATAATGAAAGAGAACATAATAATGGCCACACAGATCTGATTAGAGTACCGAGACTAGGGATAACTACCAGGATGGATCCCTATTCATAAAGGGGGGACCGGGGTTACATGGTTTCTAGGAAGGATCCCAATATATAAGTTGTGTCATGACACTCACTTAGGTGGTATCCTAGAACCTTGACCTCTATGTTATAGTATGGTGATATTTTATGTTCTTTTTGAGTCTTGGATTTCTTTTGAACCTTAGTCTGCTTAGGGCCTTGTGAGTATATTGGTTCTATCTCCTAGCATGGGGGGTGGAACCTCATCAATTCCACATGGTTGGGTGGCAAAAAAAAAAAAATCTTTCGAGGTCCTGTTTATGGTTCATGACTTGGATGCATTCAAATTTATGTATTGATGTAGATATTTGTATTTTTGTATTTTTCAAAAAGGAAAGATGAAAAGATATGTTGTGATGCCTTCGGGCCATTCATGTACTTGTTATTATGAGATCTATTATCAGAAAGGTGTAATTGAAAAGAAAATCAATGTAATCGGGAGGGATAGTTTTAGGCTTGATTTCAAGGGTTATTATTTGAAAGAACAAAGTTGGAAATATACAATGTAATGTTGAATGATCCTTTCTATCTCATCTTTGTTGCAATGAAAGAAAAATGTTTATTATGCTATGGTTGAAATGTAATTTGTAATGAATAGTGGTTCAATGTGTAGGAAGGAGAAATGAAATTAGTATATGAAGTAAGAAACATAATTGTAAATGAAATGTTATTTTCTTACCCTATCTCTTAAGTTCTAAATGTGAAAGTAAAGAAAGGATATGAAATTCAATTTGGATAAGTAATGTAAATATGTTAGTAAATGAATTCATTAAGGGAACCTTAAGGAATGTAAATGTGAAGTAGAAATGATTTAATGTTAGGAAAAAGAATAAAATTTGTTAGTTGCAATTTTTGGTCATAAGACCTAATTCCTTATGGGTTCCCTGGCGGGGACATTACATGTCCAAGTTTATTACATCCAAAGCATCTACCTCTGAAAGGTCTGATCTAATATTTAGGCTCTTCAAAAGTGAATCTATCTTTAGTCTTCACTTCATGTGATTCTTCATGAGTCTTAGAACATTCTCCTTCATTGTACCCAATTCTAGTCATGTCTAATTTAGGTTTATGTCTCTCTCTTTGTTCATCAATTTTGTCACTGCTCATGTGTTACTTCTCAATGTGTAACTTGGATTGAGTTAGTTCACCTTTAATGATCTGATTTTACTTCTCCAATTCCAGGCATTTCTCCTTGTTGTGATCAAGTTTTAATCTATATTTTTCCTAACTATATCTTTGCTTCTTTTAGGATCTCTTCAACTTTGTATCTTGCATCCTTTTCATGTTAAATCTCTTTAATCATTAGAAGATTAATTTTTTTTTTCTTACTCTAGTTTCTTTACTTGGTCTGATGTATCATTGTCTGAATCCTCCTTGATCTTTTCCATCAAGTCTTGTCTCTGATTTCTTGAAAGTTCAAGTTGTTCCTTAAGTTTCTTGATAAAACCTTCTTCTCTTCTAAAATTTGAATCTTAATTCACCATTCTCAGCCTTTTCTTTGTCTAGGTCATCAAGTGTTTCTTCAAATTTCTCTTACAAACTTTTTGAATCCATTCTGATCTCCCTTAAACTATTAGGCTTTCTCTCCAAGGGCCAATAGGCTTTGATACCAATTGTTAGGATTAAGTAATACTAAGGGGGGGGGGGGGGGGGGGGGGGGTGTTGGGAGGGGTGAATAAGTATTGCAACACTTTAAATTAAACTTAAACCAATTGGTAAATAAAACCATATGAATGCTAAAATAAAAATAAAATAAACACATAACTCATGACACCATTATTTGTTTTGAGGAAATCCTGCCCAAGGGGAAAACCTTAGTGGGGATGGTACCCACAACTATGCACTAAAATATAATATCCTTGTTAGGAGATCTAGCCCTATTAAGAGCTGAGTATTACATAGTACATTTCCTTTTTAGAGGAATATAAACCCTGTTAAAGGTATACAAAATCCTTGTTAAAGGCATAGTGAGCTTACAACTCTTACAAATCAATAATTTAGTTACAAAAGTGTTCACAAGAGTGAACAATACAAGCATCTACTATGCTTTGATACTTCCAGTTATAGCTCTTACCAGTCTCTGTCAATCTCTGATCTCACATATGCTAACAATCATTACTAATATCCCAAATTTTCATCCATGTCTCATACATATCTTATTCATTCATCACTTCCACTAAAAACTCTTTATTTATATCTATTTTGTCAATCTCAGTTGGCTTTCAAATACTGTTATGCCCAAAATTAGGGCAAAAAACACACAACAATTTTTTTTTCTATGTCACCAATTACAAGGTTACATAATGAAACATGAGAACAAAACATCAACTAATGCATTCATTTTGCAAGGGGATTCGATGCATGTGCTGGCTTGCCGACATCCCCAATGCGTGAGGTGAACTAGGGCTGAAGAAATCACTAACTAGGCTTAAACATTAGAGACTATGAAGAAAAAAGTCCCTAAACCAAAACACTCTCCTAAAGTTATGACAATAATACTTGATTAAAAGATTTAATTAAAGATTAAATTTATAAAAGAAATAAGTATAACATGTAGTTATTTATCAATATCCTAATGTCTCAATGATTAATTTAATAATAATGGTTAGGGTTTAAAATCATACCTAGGTCCACCTAGGAATTATAAATTAATTAACTCCTACAAGAATTAATGACCATGAGATAATAACAGTACATTGAAATAGTGAGGGTCTAATAATTTAATAATATAATAATCAAATTAACAATAATGAAGATACTTTAATAAAATTTTACTTGCCCAAACTAAAATAAATAATGATTAATAAATAAGTAAATAAATAGAAAGAACCCAAATTCCTCATACCAAATAAATTATTTGAAAAAGTCTAAATAACACGTCAACCAAAATTCACTCTAAATCCTGAAATAATAGGGAGACTATAAAAATCAAAAGGCAAAGTATCTAATAATAAGATTACATGTTAAAATGAATTGAAAGAGGAAAATAATAAGGTCCACATAATTTTAATTTACCACTGACTTTATCAGTGAAGATGATAATTAAATGAAATAATTTTAAATAAAATGAAAAGATAGGAATCTAATGGTCAACCAAAACCCTAAAATGAGATTAGGGTTTGGGGCCAACTAAAACTTGGGCCAGAACCCTAATCTCAAGCTTTCCTTCATTCACTGCTATTGTGTTTCCCTAGGTTTGCAAGTTGGCCAAAAAAAAATTGGGGAGTATGGGAAAAGTACAGAGTGAACTCCCAGGTATACATGAATGTATACACACACTCCAAATTATGTATACATTCACCTGCACTTGAGCATTCACTTTCAAAGGATCCAGGCTTTGCAATTACCCAATTCTAGATTGATCATTTCCCTCATAAGGGTCAGATTCTTGATTCATGAATTCAAGCATGTCTGACACATGCACTGGAATTTTACCAGTAAGTGGGTTTCAAAGAAAAGTTGACTTCCAGTTACAATTCCAGGTTTGCAATGCATTCAAAATAATAATAATTAGGTCTGTCTAAAAATTTCAAAGGAAATATAGGCATAAAAGTTGTTGGGCATCTTTCCTATAATCTTACTAAGCTCATAGCATGATATCAAATAATTCTCTTTTTTAATATTATCAAAGTGTTAGGGTTATATTATTTTAATTTTTTATCAAAATATAAATCGCAAGCATTAGGGGGGATTTAATGAATCTGGTGGGAGGTTCAAATAAAGGAAAAAATCTACAAGGTTTAATTCCTTATCGAAAGCATTAAGGTTTATTTTTATTTTTTAATGCTTTATCGAAAGCACAAGTCCGAGTATAGGGGGGTCACTGGCTTGTTCACGACCAGCTCCCCATCTGATGCACTGTGGAAAAAGGGCATGAGGTGGTGGAGTTGTGGGTGTTTTCTTATAGCGGGCAGTGCGCTAGGCACTGCTTGTAGTGGCAGCACCACTGAGCAGTGTCCTTAGCCGCTACGCTAGTGGTGATGCCACTGTTCGCAGTGGCTGATGCCGCTAGTGACAAGACATCTCTACAGCCCACGTTAGGGTTCGAAGGCTACCCAACGCAATGAAATATATTTTTTTTGTTTAAACAAGCAAAAACATATGATGGTGTTTAAATTTGTGTTCAAGAATAATATTAAGCTTGATGAACATTCGATGGAATAAGAGGTTTGTTTTCCATGCGATAAAAAGAATTTGTGAGTTTAATATTTATAATATTATATTTCAACACATGGTTTTCACATTGCTTAACATAAGACTACCAAGTTATATTTCACATGGGATTAATTAACAAACTACAATATAAATAGACAAGAGCATCGATTTAACTATGCATACAGTTCGGTGACTATTAAAAAAAAAAATTACATAGAGATGAATAAATACATTATTATATATACACACCTATGCCTCGGTATATGAGTATATATAATAATATATATATAAATATATTATGTCATGGTTTGCTAGTCAAATAGTGAATTTATCGGTGCCCTAATACGATAGGGTGAAAAAGATAATTTTTAAAAGAGGTTTCAATTAGAAATAAAACTATGGACATATATATATATATATATATTATATAGTATATATATATATATATATATATATATATATAATATATATATATATATATATATATATATATATATATAATGTATACACTTAAAAATGGTCACCTAGACTATTAGCCCCTTTTGCTAAATCATCAATTATTTATTCTTGATCAAATCCTAGTTCTATCATTTATTTGATTATTTTCTATGGGCTAACCATCTTATCCTAAGTCTTTATTTATTTAAAAAGAATATTCCCTCCCCTTTTAATAAATAAAAAGCCCCCACTTTTCCTCTTATCCTAAGTTGCACAAATAAAGCATTATTCTTATTTTATAAAAAGAGAAAAAGCACTTTTTGTCTCATATGGACACAAAAGTCAACTCTTATTTTCTCATTGGAGGATATTTGTGCACATGGATTGCTCCTCTTTCAAGC
>BSBK01010265.1:0-200026 GCA_027943335.1 Chamaecyparis obtusa
GCATCCTCCTTCCAAAATTTTGCTTCATCAACCATTGAATTGGGATGCTTTATGCACCTACTCTATCTCTTAAGCATTTTTTATATAGCATAACTTTATTTATTATGTGGTATTCTTTTCTAAATAAAAAACCATGGTATTAATTTGATTAATATTAATTTATTTAATTCTGTGTACTTTATTTCTTAAAAAAAGTAATATGAATATTACTTTAATTAATACACCTAGAAAAGTCACAACAAAGTAATACGATTTCTTTTCAAGAAGGGTTGGAGATAATTAGTGAGCATATGATGAATCTATGATGATGGAAGTTGATGTACAATACATTTCTATTGTTGGTATGATACTCTCAGAAATGTTCTATTAACAATATTTTTATGGGCTTATAAGTTGTCTTAAATGATTTCAAAGTGAATGAATGAATGCCTTTAAATATAACAACATAGTGCAAAAACAATACAAATGTGAAAATATTAACATCCTCAATAACTAGTGAAAAGATAAACAATATATACATTTAAAATTTGATTTTAAAAAGTTTGAAGTTCATATCTCAATTGCAAAAAATGATGTAAGTTGTTATGTACTCATGTATATAATCTATGGTGATCAATAAAGGATCTAAGGATTACAATCAATCTTTTAATTCAATGATGATGAAATCAACATGTGATAATGTCCTAAACCAAATTCACACCAAAAGTATTTTATAAACTAATTATTACATAAAATACCATTCAAAATAAACCTAAAGCATTTAAAATTGTCATAAATGTACAATGTTTTCCAATAAAACCATTAAATTAAAAAATGCATTTTAAATAGAAGAACTAATTAAACTACGTAGACACTTCAAAAGAGATTCTAGAATCTTTAAAAAATGAAATAGTCAATTAAAAATTAATTATTACATTAAAAAATCATTCAAAATAAACCTAAAGCATTTAAAATCGTCACAAATGTACAATGTTATCCAATAAAACTATTAAATTCAAAAAGACATTTTAAATAAAAGAACTAATTAAACCACCTAGACACTTCAAAAGAAACTCTAAAATCTTAAAAAAATGAAATAGTCAATTAACACAAAAGACATTAAAATAGTCAAATAACATAAAGGACATCAAAATTGTCATTTATGCCTCCTAAAAATAGGGTGGTAAATGAAACCCATAGAATAGGGATATCAAACTACAAAGCTTTTGTTTCATTCATGTACTCCATCTTGATTAGAGATAGGGAGTTAGGTGTGCGTTGAGTGAATGGTAACATATACACTATCATGATTAAGGATGGGGTTAGGTGTGCATGGAGTGAATGGTGACATGTACTTTTTCATGATTAGAGATAAGGGGGTTAGGTGTGCATGGAGTAAAAATAATAGTTGACGTTCTATTTAAGTACTCCGTTATAATTAGAGATGGGGTTACTTGTGTATGTAGGGAAAGATAGGGAATTAAATGTGCATGGAAGGAATGATAATTGAAATATGGATAATAATAGAAGAGCGGTGATGCAACCACGAAAATTGTGAACCATACGAAAGAGAAACACTTAATTTTTTTTACAAAATTTATAAAAAACTATATAAACAAAACAGATTTCGTACCCAATAATAGACCCCTCCCCCTACCTAATAAATTGCTATTTGAATATACTAGAAAAATTTAAAAAATTATATTACAAGATCTGACGTCCTTGCAAACTCCATCCAACTTTGAAACCGTCAACCTTTACTTTTCCCCGCTTCGCCAGATCATTCACACAAGACTCACGGTCTTCTGGTTTTTATTTATTTATGTAAATGACGTTTTGTGCACTATTTCAACTATTTCATGGGACCCAATTAGGCTTTGCTTCGTTGTTGGATTTGGCCCATAAGATAATGCAGTTCTGGTCCATCGTATTAACCCCAATTTCATGTACCAACTGGTTTATGTAGCGGAACAGAAGGTCAGTTGATTTTAAAATTCTCTTACTTTTTCTCATTAAAGGGAAGAAATTCGTTGGATTTTCTCGCTGTTTGCAGGTTCTGTCATGGGCAATAGCCTTTTAATTTGTTTTCTCCCCAATTAAGCTCTTTATTGGATTTTCTGACAAGGGTTGTTAGAAAATTTTACTGGAGGTTTGCAAATTCTATTTGGGTTATCTGCAAAATCTCTTTTTCTTTCGAGTAGTGATTATGTAGGGTTAAATTTGCTGGGAACGATCTCAAATTATGAAATATTTATTTGTATATGTTTTTTAACTATGGACCATGACAGACCCTCCTATTCGCAGAGATTTTGTTTTGGGAGCTGCTATAATGGGCGTGATCGATTTGGAGAAGCAATTTGCATTTTATGGAGCTTATCATAGTAATAAGACTAATATCCTTATTCATACCGTATTTGTATGGCCAATTTTTTTCACTGCGCTAGTATTGGGGTCTTTCACCCCTGCTATTGGTCTGCTGCCCTTCCCACCAGGGACCTTCCCCTTCCAGGAGTACATGGTACTGAATTTGAGCTTTGTGGCAGCTGTTATATATGCTCTGTTTTATATTATGATGGATATGAAAGCAGGTACAATAGCAGGAGCCCTCTGCCTTCTTTGCTGGGTCAGCAGCAATGCCCTTGCTCAGAGATTGGGGTTTTCCTTGGCGTGGAAGGTAAGTTATGTCTCAATTCTTGGCTTTCAATGTTTTGTTTGACTTTAGAGATTGTCTGTTTTCATACAGCAGAGCAACTTAGCATTCTGTAGGAAACAGTTTAGATTATAAATGTGCAAGAAATAAAAATTAAAAAGTACCGAAAAAATATTGTAACTATTGTAAATTTTTGATATTCAATAAATTAAAGAAAATAAAATTTTGTAAAATATTTAATTACTATTTATACATTATGAAAGGATTTAGTATCTGAGTATGTTCCAATGGCTGTGATAATAGTTGTTGATTTAATGTCCAATATTTTTGACAATATTGTAGTTATAGTTGTGGCTTTAAAGTTGTTGCTGATGATGACTACCCATAATTGAATGAAATGTATCGCTTAGTTTTAAAAAACAACCAATCATGTGATGCCACATCAGCGGGTTTCCCATTTGCATGACCATTGGTCTCACTTTTTTTTGGGGTGTTTTGGACACCTTGGCAAAAAACATGCTAATGTGGCATCATATTTGATGATGTAGCCCTAAAACTTTAGTTATAAGGAAGGTAAAGTTAGGGTGCTCTACTACTGGATCCTCTCCCTTAGAGGTGAGGAGTCCAAAGTGAAGCCAGATCTAATAGTGGGATGGTAGTTGGGCACAATTAGTCTTTTAGTCGTGTAGAAGAAGTGTCATGTCAATACTTATTCCCTTAAAAACTTCAGTTGTTGTCCACCAATAAACATGACTTAGTACATAGCTAGGGGAAAGGCACCAATAGTAGCTATAGCTAACTTCACGTGCTTATATCTCCTAAACCATATATTGGATATTGACACCAAAAGTATTTTATAAACTAATTATTACATTAGAATACCATTCAAAATAAACTTAAAGCATTTAAAATCGTCATAAATGTACAATGTTTTCCAATAAAACTATTAAATTCAAAAAGGCATTTTAAATAGAAGAACTAATTAAACCACCTAGACATTTCAAAAGAGACTCTAAAATCTTAAAAAAATGAAGTAGTCAATTAAAAATAGTTAATTAAAAACTAATTATTACATTAAAATTCCATTCAAAATAAACCTAAAGTATTTAAAATAATCATAAATGTACAACATTTTCAAATAAAACTATTAAATTCAAAAAGGCATTTTAAATAAAAGAACTAGTTAAACCACCTAGACACTTCAAAAAAAACTCTAAAACCTTAAAAAAATTGAATTAGTGAATTAACACAAAAGACATTAAAATAGTCGAATAACATAAAGGACATCAAAATTGTCATTTATGCCTCCTAAAAATAGGGTGGTAAATGAAACCCATATAATAGGGATATCAAGCTAGGAAGCTTTTGTTTCATTCATGTACTCCATCTTAATTAGAGATAGGGAGTTAGGTGTGCTTGGAGTGAATGGTAACATGTACACTCTCATGATTAGGGATGGGGGTTGGGTGTGCATGTAGTACACCATTATAATTAGAGATGGGGTTATGTGTGTATGTAGAGAGATAAGGAATTAAATGTACATAGAAGGAATGATAATTGGAATATGGACAATAATTGACCCCTCCCCTACCGAAAAAAAAATTGCTATTTGAATATACTAGAAAAATTAAAAAATTATATCACAAGACTCACGGTTTTCTGGGTTTTTTTTATGTAAATGACGTCTTGTGCACGATTTCAACTATTTCATGGGACCCAATTGAGCTTTGCTTCGTTGTTTGGATTTGGCCTATAAGATAATGCAGTTCTGGTCCATCGTATTAACCCCAATTTCATGAACCAACTGGTTTGTGTAGCGGAACAAAAGGTCAGTTGATTTTAAAACTCTCTTACTTTTTCTCATTAGAGGGAAGAAATTCGTTGGATTTTCTCGCTGTTTGCAGGTTCTGTGATGGGCAATAGCCTTTTAATTTTTTTTCTCCCCAATTAATCTCTCTATTGGATTTTCTGACAAGGGTTGTTAGAAAATTTTACTGGAGGTTTGCAAATTCTATTTGGGTTATCTGCAAAATCTCTTTTTCTTTCAAGTAGTGATTAGGTAGGGTTAAATTTGCTGGGAACGATCTCAAACTATGAAATATTTATTTGTATATATTTTTAACTATGGACCATGACAGACCCTCCTATTCTCAGAGATTTTGCATTGGGAGCTGTTACAATGGGCGTGATCGATTTGGAGAAGCAATTTGCATTTTATGGAGCTTATCATAGTAATAAGACTAATATCCTTATACATACCATATTTGTATGGCCAATTTTTTTCACTGCGCTAGTATTGGGGTCTTTCACCCCTGCTATTGGTCTGCTGCCCTTCCCACCAGGGATCTTCCCCTTCCAGGAGTACATGGTACTGAATTTGAGCTTTGTGGCAGCTGTTATATATGCTCTGTTTTATATTATGATGGATATGAAAGCAGGTACAATAGCAGGAGCCCTCTGCCTTCTTTGCTGGGTCAGCAGCAATGCCCTTGCTCAGAGATTGGGGTTTTCCTTGGCGTGGAAGGTAAGTTATGTCTCAATTCTTGGCTTTCAATGTTTTGTTTGACTTTAGAGATATGTCTGTTTTCATACAGCAGAGCAACTTAGCATTCTGTAGGAAACAGTTTAGATTATAAATGTGCAAGAAATAAAAATTAAAAAGTACTTAAAAAATATTGTAAATGGTGTTTATAAAAGCACATTAAATTTTGATATTAAAAAAAAATTAAAGAAGAAAATAAAATTTTGTAAAATATTTAATTAATATTCATATATCATAAATAGGGTAAAGGATTTAGTATCTGAGTGTGTTTTAATGGTTGTGATAATAGTTGTTGATTTAATGTCTAATATTTTTGACAACATTGTACTAATAGTTGTGGCTTTAAAGTTGTTATTGCTAATGATGACTACCCATAATTGAATGAAATGTATTGGTTAGTTCTAAAAAACAACCAATCATGTGATGCCACATCAGCATAAGTATGAGTTTCCCATTTGCATGACCATTGGTCTCTCTTTTTTTGGGCTGTTTTGCATGACCATTGGTCTCACTTTTTTTGGGCTGTTTTGGACTCCTTGGCAAAAAACATGCTGATGTGGCATCATATTTGATGATGTAGCCTTGAAACTTTAGTTATAAGCAGGGGAAAGTTAGGATACTCTACTATGGGCCCTCTCCCACTAGGGGTGAGGAGTCCAAAGTGGAGCCAGGTCTAATAGTGGGATGGTAGGTGGGCACAATTTGTCTTTTAGTTGTGTACAAGAAGTGTCATGTCAATTCTTATTCCCTAAAGAATTTCAGTTGATGTCCACCAATAAACATGGCTTAGTACACAACTAGGGGAAAGGCACCAATAGTGGTTATAGCTAACTTCACGTGCTTGTATCTCTTAAGTGATATATTGGATTTTGATGATTTCTTTTGGCTGTTTTCGTATGCGACTTAACTGCCTAAAGCTGAGGTTTCGGCATTTGGGTATTAACGATGCACGTCGTAGGAGTCGTTGTGTGTGACAGGGTCAAAAAGTGGTCATTTCAAAGTGTTGATTAATACATGACCCCCATTGTGCCAATAATCATTCACTCAAAATTGCCAATGCTTGTGGACAAATGTCCCAGTAGTTGTGCACAAATGTCCTAGTAGCGGTTCACAAATCTTCAGTAGTGGTGCACAAATGAGTCAATTTTGAATTAAAAAAGCTAAAAAGGCAAAAAAATGATCAATTACTGGTACATAAATTGATCAACTATTGGTATATGTGAGATTATTTAAGTGAACGGTTATTGAGGGGTCACTATGACAATAAGTGAGTGGTTATTGGACCCTAAGCCACTATTGGTGCCTTCACCCTATGAGGCTTACTTCTTTTTGGGACCATTTTGTATATCCTAGCAAAAAAGCATGTTGATATGGCATCATATTTGATCATGTCAACTCAAAACCAAATTTTTTAAGCAGAGGACTTGACAAGTAAGTAGCTGTACAAATTTGAGTCATCTGAAATATGTATGGCACCTCAATGAGCCCTTGTTCTGCTGGTGAAGTTGATTCTGCTGGTGAAATTGAAAGGTTCTTAAAGAGTCTACTAGGGATGAAGTCTTGCTGAATGCAAGACTCTGATGTCATAGAAAAAAAGAGCGAAATCGTACCATAAGTGAATTTGAAAAAATAGACACTTCTCAGTCCTTCAATATTTATAGAATTAAATTTACTGCCGATACTTTTACTACTCCCTATTACGGTACTCTGCCTCAAACGTGTTTGATCATGTAATTTCCCCAATATTACCCGCTTGATTTGCTACCCATTTTCAAAACTTAGAAATAATATTGTACTTTATGAAGTTGCTTTTATTCGGTGTAGAGGGGAAATATGGATTACTTTTTCTTGTTCTGGATTGTTCAGGAGTTTACAAACTGGGCTTGATTTTTTACGAACTTAGCTATTGAGAATTTTGGGCACAGGGCAATGTATTTTTTATTTAAGAGCCTCTTTTTTGTGTAACCAAGCTCCAATTATGGTATACCAAGGTTGGAAATGCATGCAGTGCAAAACGGCTGCTTAGCCGCTCTTGTAAAGCTTGATCAGGAATCTTAAGCTTTCATTTGTAGGGTATTTATGTGCTGAAGAGAAAGTATGATGGCAAGACTTGTCCCAAGCTAGTTTTGGCTTCGAAATTAAGCACAGATTACAGTGAAACTGATTCCGAGGATTTTTGCAGCGAAATGCTGAATATTTCTGTACTTACCCTGCATAGCAATGTGGAGACTCGTAATAGTTGTAGCTAATTTAACAAAATTAGATCTTTGCATGTCTAGGAGTAATTTGTATTCAAGGTTGCTATATTGAATGACTTTGGATTCCTTTGGATCCAGCTTCCGTTATCCTGCAAAAATAAAGCATTTTGGATGAATGATTGTTTTTGATAAATGTCTGTAAGGCCAAATAGTTTATGGAACTTACAGATAGCCAACATAGCAGGTAGAAAATGTTCTATACTTAGATATAAAATTATTTGTAATATAGCAAAATAATGAATGAATGAATCAGCTGATTTAATAATTTCACTGGAATGGGCAGATAGATTACAATAAGTATTTGGATATTCTTATTTACCTTTGAAGATTGATATGTATACCTTATTTTTGTCAGGTGGTCCTTGTTTCCCAGTTGGTTTGCTGGACAGGTCAATTCGTAGGACATGGAGTTTTTGAGGTACTTAACTGAAAATTTACAGCTTCATTAATTACGGTTAAAAAGTATGAGTCAGATTCTCATTTATTGCTTTGCAGAAGCGAGCACCTGCACTTTTGGATAATCTTGTTCAAGCTTTCTTAATGGCTCCGTTTTTTGTCCTGCTTGAGGTAAATTCAATTTTCATTGCACAAGTACTTTATCCACATTGGCCGAAATTTTCTTAGGAAGGTTTTATGGTCAGAAGTAGATGGCTTAAGTGGCACACCTGTTCTTTTGGTTTCAGGCCCTTCAAAAGTTCTTTAATTATGAACCTTATCCTGGTTTCAAGAAGAGCGTACGCGCGAAGGTGCAAGCAAATATTAAGGAATGGAGATTGAAGAAGCAGAAAAAATCTGCATAGATGGCTGGCGTGCTAAACTTTAGCAGAGGCTTCCCAGTTAACATCAAACATGCTTTATGAATTTCTTCTCAAAGTAAATTCATCCATCACTATTGTTGCTAGTGCTGATGTGCAATTGTACATATTGCCGACTGATATAATTGTATGGTGATAAATTTGGAAGGACAATAACTTAAATAAAATTGTTTAACTTAGATTCACATTTAATTTATATTCTTTTTTCTAGATTTGACTGTGTAGCAATTTTTTTAGTATTAATGTTTCGGATCACACTACATGATTTATCATCAGAATACAAGAAAGCCAAGGAAATGAAATCTGATAACATTGTTTAATTGAATCTCATGTTTTATATATTGTGGGATCTGCATACAGTTTAAGAAGTAAGATCTGTATAGTTGGCTTGCCTATTGGACTTAAGCAGAGACTACCTGGTTAATAAGAAGCATGCTCGATGAATCTCTTCTCGAAGCAGATTCACCCATTCAGTGGACTCTTGTCATTATAAGTACTATCTCTGTTTTGCAATTAGACATGTTTCTTGCTGATAATTGAAAAGTGATAATTCAGAAAGACGATTACTCGCAATGAAATTATTGTCTTAGATCCATAACTAATTTCAACTGAATAAACGAATCCCACGTTTCATTTATTGTGAAATGTGCGGACAGTTCCCAGATTAAATTTTATTGCACCTACTAATGCCATGTATCATTTATTGTAAAATCTGCAGACAGATACCGTATTGAATTTGATTGCACTTAGATGTCATGTTTCATTTATTGTAAAATCCGCCAGCAATTCTATTTGTACTCTTGAAACAACCCGCCCCAACAACTTAAAACTACCAAGTCAATCCTAGTATTGTCTGTGCATGCTTTGAAATTTTTATATTTTCATTTTTGGTTCTGTTAATGAAAATAGATCAAATGCTACTATTTTCATTTTCCTCGAGTGACCTAGTGAAGTTTATTTTCATTTTTTGCATAAAATTAGTTTAGTTGGGTAATGTCTCTTGACGAGGGTGGTATTTTGATTGAACTTGCTGAGGTATTGAGAGTCTACTTGCTGTCACTGTATGTTAGGAGCTCCTGGTCTGTTCTGATTATCCAACCAGAACATGGCCTACAAAAATCAGCCAAGGAAATTTCACTCTTAAAACTGGTGAGATTATATACCTTGGAAGTTGAAACAGATGATTATACCTTGGTGAACTTGAAGTTAACTGGTGAGTTCTATGTTAAAGCTACAGTCCAACAATTTCGGAATCGTGTGGTGGTGGACCAAAATGCACCTACAAAGGTCCCGTTGGCGGGCTACTCCACATGGTCAGCTGTCACGGTGGAAACTAACACCAAAAGCTACTTTTTCTAATGGGATTGGTAATTAGTCAAATGGTGGTAGCAGAATCATGCTAACCATGGCCCACGCGGGTACTTCTGATGACATTTTTGAAGAAACTTTGGATTACGAGGAAGTCATAGGAGCCCAGTGAAGGAAAAGTTCCTCTACAGTTTTAAAAAACAAACCAAACAGCTAGGCACATCATCAGAAGAGAGACAAACTTGTTTGGTGCCATCCAAAGTAAAATCTATGATCAAGCAACCAGAGGAAGGAATTGAAAATTTCAAGAAGCATTATAAGATATAGATAGTATCATTCTTTCCCTACGAGATAAACTAGGAAAACAATTATAAATTGTCACAAGATCAAATAGAATCACAAAGAGGATGATAGAACATATTTTTCTTCAACCTACGATGATCAATTCAACCTGCTGCCTTCTGTAAATTTACCCTGTCGTCTAACCAAGATTTGATCTTCACATTCCCTGTTACATGTGTAGATAGTGGTTTAAGAGCAATCCAATCTTGTTAAAGCAAACAAGAAAAATCGAAGATTAAAGAATGTGATTTGAAATGTCAGTGTAAAAAATTGTACAAAATTGAGTGTAAAATCCAATTCATACTGCATTGAATGGTGCTATTTTCTAAGCCAAAGTGAGAGATGTGAATGTGAGGCCAAAGGCACACATGGTAATACATCTGAAAATAAATACACACTGGAAACCAAACTTCAAGCACTCTAGAGAAGAGGAGATGCTTTAGCAGTCTTCTGGAATCCTTACAATTTGTATAGTTTGTTTTTGAGGGACCAATTTTTGCAGTGGGCATTGTTAGTGATTTCTTGTGGCTTGACACAAATTTGAAAATGATTATGTAATTTGAATTTTAGAAGTCTATAAAGAAAATACGGTAGAAGAAATGAGCTTCTTACGCAATTTTTTCACTGGCAATTTCCTTCTGGGCTGTTAAATAAATTTTCTAGTGAACCTTTTCGTTGGAGAAATTCAGGTTAAAGCCTTCAATCTACTATTATAGAATCAAACAATTTGGAGATAGAGAGTACACGATTATATTGGTCAGGAACAGACGATGGTCTCCTTATACCTTGTAACCAACGACTATCAAATCTTTTAGAAACTTTTTTCACAACCCCACAATGATAGCTAGGTACATTGAAAATACGAGGCAATGTATGTGACAACTAGGCGCATTGAAAATATGAGACAATGTTATAGCAATTTTCAAGTTGTGCAAAACTATTTTGGGCCTACATGCTTAGAAAGGTTGGTATACCTCCCTAATTATTTGAAAATGAGGGAGATTATTTCCAAGCAAAGCCAAATTTGTAATCTAGTTCCCACTAGATTTGCTTGTTTGAGGTAGATGATCCTATAATGTAAGCTAATGGATGTTTGGGAGACTCATGAACAAGTATTAGGAACTTGTCACAAACTTCAAACAAATGATGATGATGAAGATAAAAAAGCTACCTTGATATGCAAACTAAGATTGATTCACATAGTTGTAATTTGGAGGAACAATGGACAAGCAACGAGTGGAAGGGGGTAGCGGTTTGAATTCAAGCGTGGGCGGGAAACCTACAAATGGTGGAATCTCTGCAGGAACAGAGGTCGGGGGTTTTTAGAAGACGAGGTAATAATGGTGAGGGCTCCATGAAGGCTTCAGATGAAGACAAAGACTCAGGTAAAGGTCTTCCCCGAGGAGGTGGGCCTGAGAGCTTTTCGACTTTCCATGCTGGTGGGAAAGCCCCAGTCAACTTTGCTGGGAAGTTTCACCCAAGGATTTCGGGTAAAGGAAGTTGATCTTCGCTTTTTGGAGTCAAGCCAATGGCTAAATCTTCTTTCCCAGAGATTAATAATATTTCAGAACTTGAGAAGGGCACCTTCAGTATCTTAATACCAGACCCACTTGTTGACCATACTATTTCAATAATGACTCTTACTTTGGTAAGAAAATTTGTTGGGCCTAGACCTAACATAGATGTGGTTAGAGCTTTTGCTGCTAAGAAATGGAGACTTAAGGGTCAAGTTGATATAGCAGCAATGCCTAAAGGTTTTTTCTCTGTTGAGTTTTCCAATGGTGAAGATCTATCCATTGTCCTGTGTGGAGGACCTTGGATGCTTGGTAAGTCATCTTTGGCTTTACAAAAATGGTCGACCAATCTGGATTTGAATGATGATTTTTTCGTTTCAGCCCATGTCTGGGTAAGATTCCCAGGTCTCTCATTGGAGTATTGGCATGAAGCCATTTTTCTTGGTCTAGCGGGAGCATTTGGGGAACTCCTGTCTATCGATCCCATGACTGTGGCGAGGACAAGATTGGTCTACACTAGAATTTGTGTGAACATTCACCAATCAACGAACTTGCCATAGGTTATAACAATCATGTCTAAGCTAGGAAAATGTATTCAAACTATGGAGTTTGAATATATTCCTTTTGCCTGCTTTACTTGTAAAAAAATAGGACACTGGGCAAAGCAATGCCCTCTAAAACTAATAAAAGACAAAAAACAAAACAAGGGGAAGACTAAAGGAACTAGAAAAGAAAGGAGGGAAAAAAACCGTGAAGATATTAACAATGAGGAACCCAAGTTTGTGGAAAATTAAGAAGAAGAAAGCTGAGAGGATATCAACGATGAGGATCCTAAGTCCTTGGAAAATCAAGTAGAAGAAGACAGTAAAGAAAAAGAGGATAACACTCTAGTGATGAATATCCTTGAGGAGAAGGTAGATCAAATCATAGATCCAAACAAAAATGAGGAGGAACACGAAGACAATAAATCTCTAGAAAATAACGCTTTTAAGGAAAGTGAGGTCCGAGATGAAGTAAATGAAGGTTTTCACCATGACAACAGTAGGGAGGAAAGTGTGGGTTCCCGGGGAGTGGATGTAACCTTTTAACTCCTATCTCATGGGTCGAAGATTCTTTTAAGGAGTTATTTGAATCATGCTCGAATTTGAATATCTTTGATGCTCAGGAACACAACATATTGGATGGACAAACACATTCAGAGACTCTTCAAGCTAAAGGACAAGATGATCCTATATCCCCGTCAATAGTTGGAATAAGAAAGGAGAAAACAAAAGGTAAACTAATTGTTTCTGTTGACCTACAAAATGATACATGGTTTGTAGTTAGCGGTAAGAAAAATTATAGAAATTCAAGTCAGAAAGGGAATAGCCAAGGAATTCCTATGCCTAGCTCTTCCAAGAAAAATGATTCTCAAAACATAGGAGGAGTTTAGACAAGACGACAACAAAATGCTGACGTGGGTTCTCCAAAATGGGACAATAGAGATAGAAAATTAAAAAAAGATGCAAGAGAACAAGAAGCAAAGCAGAATATAGTGGATGGTCATCAAATGACTATCCTAGAGGTATGTTCCCCAATCCGTAAATGAAGATTATTTCTTGGAATACAAGAGGATTGAATAGTCCACACAAATAGGATGTTTAAAAAAATTTGGTTAGAGACTGTAAACTAGATATTTTATTGATTCAAGAAGCTAAGATGCTTAAAGAAAAAGTTGAAAAGATCAAGCCCATTAGTAAGAGGGGTAGTTTAGGCTGTGACTCTGAAGGTGCCTCTGGTGGCGTTGCAATCTTTTGGAATCAAAGTTCTATCAATTGTACTCTTATTCTGGCCGAGAACAATGTGATGATGGTTAATATTACTCATATTAGAGATAATTTCTCTTAGATCCTTGTAAATAGCTATGCTCCTAATAACAGAGTTAGTAAACAAAAACTCTGGTTAAGATTGCAGGAGTTGAGAAAGATTATCAAGATAAGAGCTGGATGGTCATGGGTGACTTCAACGCCCCGTTGAAAGAGTGAGAAATCTGGAGGTAACCCTTCTCAACTGGAAAGCGGATTGAACCTTATGGATTTTATTAATAATGAAGCTCTTCTGGGTGTGGATCTTGAGGGTATCTCTTATACTTGGTCTAATAGAAGGTTGGGATATGATCTTATTCAAGTAAAACTAGATAGAACTCCCATTTCCCTTGATTGGTTATCAAAGTTTTTGTGCTCCCTTTCTTCTTTGATAAGGATTGGTTAAAATCATTTCCCCATTTCTTTTTCAGCTAGTTCTTTATATGGGAAAAGAAACTCCCCTTTTCATTTTGAAAGAATGTGGATGGCTCATCCTAGTTTATTGGAGAATATTGCTGATTGGTGGAAATTAAAAGTGGAAGGGGGAGCAATGTATAGAGTTGCTAAGAAATTAAATTTCATTAAAAGAAAAGTCAAGGCTGGAATCAAGAGACTTTTGGTGATATCTTTTTATCTAAAAGCATAATTCAGATTGATATTAAGGATATTCAAGATCAAATTCAATAGGAGGGCTTATCTGAAGAGCTCAAAGCTCTAGAAAATAACCTATTGGTGGATTATCATAATATCATTTCCAAAGAGGAAACTTTCTGGAGATAGAGATCGAGGGTTCTCTGGCTTAAATCCAAAGATAAAAACACAAGCTTTTTCCACATGACCACTATGAAACATAAGGCTTCTAACATAATCCCCTACTTAATATCTAATGGCTGTAAGATTGTTAAGGAAGAAGATATAAGAAAGGAAATGTTGAATTACTTTGCGTCTCTATTGGCAAAAGACCCTAACATTTGTTCATCTAACCAAGATAAATTGCTTTGCTATTCCCTCTCTGATTGACAAAGAAAGTAATAAGAGATTAAAATCTATTCCCTTAGTTAAGGAAATTAAGACGACTTTTTTTTCCTTTGAAGGAGAAAAATCTTCAGGTCCTGATGGTTTCCCCATGTTTTTCTTCCAACATTTCTGGGAAATTGTTGATAAAGAGGTGACAATGACTGTGATAGAATTTTTCGGTACCAAAGTTCTCCTCAAAGAACTTAATGCAACTTTCTTGGTATTGATTCCTAAGAAACTAGGTGTGAATTCAGTTGAGGCTTTTAGACCTATTAGCCTATGCAACTCTATGTATAAAATCATTTCTAAAGTCATCACCTCGAGGATGCTTTCCATTCTCCCTTCTATCATTTCCCCTCAGCAAAATGGGTTTGTACCTCGAAGACAAATCTTGGATTCTATCATTGTGGTGCATGAAAACATCCACTCTTTGGAATTGGCTAAAAGTTAGGGTTTTCTTATGAAATTGGATATATCTAAAGCTTATGATAGAGTGGATTGGAACTTCTTGATGAAAGTCTTGGGAGCCTTTGGCTTTGACAGGGGGGTTGCCAATATTCTTATTATGCAACTTGTGTCTTTTGTCTCCTCCTCGGCTATTGTCAATGGTGGATCCTCCAATTTTTTCAAACCTTCAAGAGGTTTAAGACAGGGAGATCCGATATCCCCTATTCTTTTTGCCATTCATGTTGAATTTCTTGGGAGATATATTAGTAAACTTGTGGGTGAAGGTCTGATATTTGGCCTACAAGCTTCCTTAGCTAGATTGTTTTGTTCCCATGAATAATTTGTGGATGATACCATTGCTATGAGAGCTGCAATGATAAAGGAAGCCTGTAATTTGAAAAATGCACTTACCACCTATTCTAATGCCTTGGGTCAGCTCATTAACTGGGAAAAGAGTTCTATTTTCTTCACAAATACCCCAGAACAAAGACAAAGAAGGATTTCTAATATCCTGGGTTGTGGTATAGGAGCTCTTCCTTCTACTTACCTTGGACTGCCTTTGAGTTCTAAACCACCCGAAGCATTTTGGAATTCGATTGTTGAAAGATTCAATAGAAAGATTGCTGGCTGGAAGGGTATCCTCCTTAGCCAAGCTAGGAAAATCCAACTTCTAAAATCAATTTTGTAGAACCTTCCTATCTATGCTCTGAGTCTTTTTAAGATCCCCCATAAATTTGTTGTAATGATTGAAAGGATACAAAAAAGGTTTTTGTGGTCGGGTGTCGAAGATAAAAAAAGAATGAGCTTAGTAGTTTGGGAGAGAGTGTGCAAACCAAAAAGATTTGGAGGGCTTGGTCTAAGAGGTATTCAAATTTTCAACAAAGCCTTGCTGGCAAAACAAATCTGGAGAATCTTTGGAGAAAGAAAGGAATAGAACTCCATCCTGATTATTAAATATCTTTTTAATAATACTTCTCTCGACGATTTTCTTAGCTTTGAAGAGACTATTCAAGGATCTTTTATCTAGAACAATATCAATTATTCTAAGGATCTGGTGAGTAAAGGGGTTAGATGGAGTTTGGGTAATGGTAGGAGAATCAACTTCTGGGGGGATTGCTGGCTTGAGGAAGGTTCCCTTTCTAATCATCAAGACTGGAGTCAGTCTATCGGGCGATGTAAAATTTCTATAGGTGAAAATATGGTGGATTATTGAAGAGGGGATAATTGGATCAACCTGGGGGAGATTGATAGAAGACTTTAACTGCTTAACAATCAACTACAAATTTGGTTTGTCAAGGAAGGAAATCCTAATCATCTTATTTGGGCCCCTAAAACATATGTTTTTTTTTCGGTTGCCTTTACTTGTGATTTGTTGCATTCTGGAGATGACAGACCTCTTTGTTCAAAGATGTGGTTCAAATTTATTATCCCTAAAATTAACATATTTTTTTGGCTGTTATCTCAGAACAAACCTTTGAATATTGATAACCTCTATAAAAGAGGCTTTAACTTACCTAACAGATGCTTTCTTTGCATGGAAGAAGCTGAATCTTGTAATCATATTATGTTGCATTGCTCCTCTACTTGTAAGGTGTAGGAAATTTTCTTTTGAAAATGAAATGTGTGCTGGTTTTTCTCTTTTTCTTGGCAGGATTTTCTAAACCAATGGAAATGTCCCTTCTCAAACAGAATGGCTAAAGATTATTGGAACCTGCTTCTCCCTCACTTCAGTTGGCGTATATGGAAGGAGATGAACAATAGAGTTTTTCGAGAGAAATTTACCAAGCTTGAGATGGTTTCTAATCACATATGCAGGGGATTGGAGAACTTTTTCTCTATTTCCTATAATAATCCCTCATTTATATCCAAGGAGGATCTCTTGAAGATTAGAAACTAACAGTTTGGAACCATTTTTTATAAAGCTCACAATATCAAAGGAGCTCAGTGGTCTTCTCCTCCTCAAGGATGCTATAAAGCTAAATTTGATAGGGTTGCTAAAGGCAACCCAAGAATGGCGTGAAGTGGTGGTATTATCAGAGATTGGGTTGGTAATAGCATTGAGGCAGTGGCCTTTCCTTATGGATCACAATCCAATCACAGGTATGAAGCAATGGCTTCTCTCAATACTATTGTGTTGGCAGAAGAATTGGGTTGTAAAAAATTGTGACTGGAAGGAGATTCATTAAACATTATCAACTGCATAAAGGGATTGAATAGACCCTCGTGGACTATAAAGAAACTTGTTGATAAAATTAGACTCATTCTTTCAAATTTTGAAAACTCTTATGTAACCCATGATTATTGCGAAACTAACATGGCTGTAGATGGGTTAGCTAACCTTGGTGTTAAGTGTGATGTCACCCGCAAGTGGTATGGGATGACGAACCTTAATGATGACATAAAAAGGTTCATTGATTATGAAAAGATTAATAATAAAGGAGGAAGGATTCAAAATAATAATGACTTTTATTGATATGAGTCGGATTAAAAATACTAGAGGTGTGAAGTGGAAGTCGGAGTGCCTTATCATTATTAGATGTCTTATCACACATGCTTTGTGGGTGTCTAAAACATACTGGGTTTCGAACTTGAGTTGTATAATGATCTGGGCATGGAGTCTATATAGTTTTATGTCTCCTTTAATGATCAAAATAAACCACTGTAATTTGTAGAATAATTGTGAGGTTGATAAAATGGGAGGGGAGATAAAAAGGAAAGAACCTTCTGAATGTAAATGGCACGAGGAGAGAAAAGTTTGGAAGAAGCTTAAGAAGGGGGGTTTTGTGAACTATATTCAGAGATTTCTTGGTCATAACAAGGAAATCACGAAGAAGTTTGCAGCGGGATGGGATAATAGGGTTGTTAACCTCACTGGTAAGTCCTTTGCCCTTACTCTAGATTTAATTTCTGAAATCACTGGGCTACTGTAATACCCCAAAAATGGGCTATAGGACCATTAACCTCCTACATCGACAAATCAATCGAAATCGACCATAAAGTCCTAACCTAAGGCACATCTGCACATCAGATCATCAAAATCCTAATTGATTTTATCCCGATTCTGCATCGGAGAATATTTCCTAAATATTCCTAATTTATCCAAATTATCTTAATTAAATATTATTTGGCGATAAATCATATTTATCCTAAAGTCAATTAATTGAATATGTTGAATATTTGATTAATTAGATTTAATTCTGCCACTTAATTAATTTAATTAGATTTAATTCTATTTATTCCTAATTAATATTATTTAATTTTGACAATAAATAAAAAATCCTACCAATAGTTGATTAAATTATTATTTAATTGATTAAATCGAATTGTCAATATTTAATGATATAGTTTTGGAATAAAGTTTGATTTAATAATTGATTAACCCATAAATCAGTTATTTTAATTCAAAAATTAGTTAAGTTGAGAATAAAACACTTGGAATATTAAATAAATTCATATTAAATCATGCACATTCAGAAAAAGCAGTTAAACTTTAAATCAACAAATTAATTCAATTTGTTAACTTTCTAAACTCAACATGTGATTGTGAGTTGAAAAAGTAAACTGAACTCTTGATTTGAGTTAAAAAGCTATTTTTGCATGATTTTGTAAGTTAACTATTTCTAATTCATTCATAACTCAAAAATCAAGTTGAGTTCATCAATGAGTGATTTATGGCTTTTTCCATGCACCCTCAAGCCCTAGATTTCTATATAAACAAGGCTTAGTCCTTCAAAAACAGACCACGAACACTTGCGAATTTGGAGAATCTGGCTTGTGCGATTTGGCGATATTGTGAGATTGTGCTAATTCTTATTTTTCATCAATTCATATCATTTCATAGCATTGTTAGATTAGATTTGCATCCATTCATTTCAATTCTAGATCAATTTCATATCAGTTTTTCATCATATTGCATAGAAAATCCAAAAATATAGATTAATCCACATCCATATTTTCATTGTTTTCATCATTTCAAATCCTTTGTTTAGGTATTGCATTATCACTGGTCTTGGTCATTATCTGAGAATATCAAACTCATACCTACTAGAAGGCAGTAAATCACTTGGTTAGCTATATTGTTTCATTTGCAGATTTATTGATTTGCTAACCTCTAATGTTTTACTGAAGTGTTGTGTCCACAGCTAGGTACAAAATTCACACACATTTCTGGCACCCACTGTGGGGCCCTACAACGGGTTTCCATTTTGATTCTATCAATTTTCTGACAATTTCATTCAAAGCTTCAATTTTTAATTTTTTTCCTCCGTACGATTTCGTACGACATTTTAGAAAGTCGTATCAGAGTTCTCTGGTTGTCGTATGACAAATGACATTCTGGATTGTCATATGTGTTGTTACGTAGTGTCATCTGGAAGCTAAATTGTCGTATGAGAGCCAACCCATTTTTCGTATCATTTCTGAATTGTCGTATGGGAAGGGGTAGAAACTCGTACGAGTTTTGATGCCAGTTTTGCATAGTCGTTTCACATTTTGAGCAATCTTTTCAAATTTTTTCTGACAGCTAACCCTAACGATTGATACTTGCTATTTCTGGTCATTTTTGGCAGCATAACGATATCTGTGCAGGACGAAAGAAGAAGATTGAGCATAAAACCCCATTCTTTGGCCTTTCTTGTCTTGACTTCTAAGCCATCTTTTTGTAGATAACCCTACTTTCAAAGAATTCGCTGGTCAAAGAAAGCTCGTTCTACAAAAAATTTTGATAAGTGGTTTTGTAGGTTGCCTGTACTATTCAAGAAAACATAGTGTTTTGGTTAAATTTCAATTCCATTTTCATAGGCACTTAGTTTAATAGGTACGTGCGCCTATTTCCATTGAGGAAAATACTCAGGGGATTATGCTCTTCTCCTTCTTAAGAGAACCAAAAACCCAAAAAGTGTCTTCCTTGGTGCCAGTTTGCATACTATCTCTGGATTAATACTGCTTGGCGTGTCTTGGATAGGGAAAAGGAAAAGGTTAGGGGATTATGCTCTTCTCTTTCAGAGAATCAGAAACCCATATCCTGTGGTCCCCAAACTCACATTTCAATTAATCCTTTAAAGGGCCTTCTGAAGAGCTAAAAAGCTCTTGGGAACGACCCAAGTGGGGACAAGTCTTAAGATGAATCTTCCACCCCACTATAAAATTTGACGCTTCCTTGAGGTTAAAGCCTCACAAGACATAACTATATTTTTTCCTTGGCCTTGTGCCATGAACACCCTTTGATATTGTGTAGAGCGGAGCCGCTTAAATATTGCTTGTGAGACTACACTTGTCAGAGTGCTAATAGGGTTAACAACCTTAATCCTATTTGCGAGACTATGGGGGATAGTTGTGAACAGATGCCTTGATTAAAAGACTAAGCTAGTTTTCTACTGATCTACCTCCAAAGGATTTGTAGTGCTTGTGCGAGGTGAATAGTAATCACCCCAAGAAACTTGTCATATCGAGCCCTCTTTGACGCTTGAACTCAGCTAATATGGGCTTCAACATCCATTACGTGTTGTTGGACTTGCATATTCTGAGGATTCCATGAGTGTGTTCCTAAGTTAATGAGAAAGTAATACATCTCTTCTCCTAGCTAGGGTAAGATAGGTGTGATTGATTCATTGAGTCAGTTCCCTCTATTTTTTGTGATTGTGAGCCTACTACTATGTTAAACAACCTCAGAAAAATCATTTCACAGATCTACAAAAACCTGAATAGAGAAATCTACAATCAACTTGATACTGAAAATACCGAACAGCTGAAAATTTGACCAAATCTGAAGCAAAAATCCTTTTTGGTGTCAATTGTTGTCTTGGAAAAAAAAAGTCGTACGAGTTTTTAAATTATCATTTTAGAACCCCCCAAAACTCGTACGGTAACCTATACTTTGTCGTATGACTATTGTCAGAAAACCTAAGCAGAATTCGATACTGGAGTCAATTGTTGTACGAGTTTTGCCAATTGTTGTATCAGACCCAATCTTGACTCATATGAGCCTGGAGAAAGTCGTATGAGAGTTGAGTCAAACTTGTCAGAAAGCCTTCAAATTTGTCAGAAATTCCATCATTGCAGTCAACCATCATATTCTGTCAAAATATTCACTGTGTCAGGAACATAGTAGAAAAACTAGAAAAATCCAATTATTTTTCCTAAAGTGGTCTCTTAAGTTTGATCTAGCCTTCTGATTTATCGATTCGAATCCCATTTCATCTTGTGTCAAAACCTTGTCAAAATCATCTTCAAATTCAACCTTCAAAATGGCTAAGTGTTGTGAGCTCATGTCTGCTATCTTTTAGGCATCTACCCATACATCTAGGGCACAATATCCTACACTTACATCCAATTAATCTTTTTATCGAATCTTGACAAGGTTGCGTCATTCAATTGCTGAATCAGGTAATTCATCAGTTGTCTTAATCTTTCTCTTCCAATTCACTCGAGGATAATGGTGGAAATCAGAGCTTCCTCACACAAAAAACCTAGAGAAGAACCAAAATTCTCACCTTTGTCTTCTTACATTGTTCAATTCATTAATCAACCTTACGATACAACTCATTACAAAGAAGACGCTCTAGGTAATCTACATCTGAAAGAAGGTTATTATAACCCTCCTCAATCAACCCATGGAGGTAATCAATCAACTCCACATCAAACAATCCCTGGGAGTCCTCACAACACCACAGTGTCTCAAGGAGGAGCAAACCAAGGCTCCCAAGGTCATCACTCTAATCATGGCAGAGATCCCGAACCCACACTTTCTGAAATTGAACGATATATAAATGATGATATCTTTCAAAAAATGATGAAACACTTCTTGCAAGAAGAGAAAGAGGCCTATTTCTTGCAACTAGCCCAACAAGGAGCCAAACTTCCTCAAGACTTTAATGTCGATAATATCATCACATAAGAGGAAGAAAATCCCATCATAGCCATGATGAAACATATGCATGCCGTGCAAGTTAAGCTCAACAAGTTGGAAAAAGAGAAAGAACCCGAAGAATTCTCTATGGAGGCTCTATGCCCCTTTCCATTCGATAAAGACTTGTACATGCCACCATTCCCAAAAAGAGTGGAGATACCAAAATATGAAAAATATGATGGAAACTCTGACCCCAAAGATCATGTCAGAGAATTTTGTACTCAATACATGGAGTTTATGCATGAACCAACCTACTTAATGCTTCTTTTCCCACGATCTATGAGAGGAGCAACCATTCATTGGTTTTCTAAAATGCCTCCAACAATCAAGAATTTCGAGGAGCTGATCAAACTATTTTACCAACAATACTCCTATAATATTCAACATCCGGTCACTATGATCGACATCTGCAATCTTAAACAAAAGCCAAGAGAACCCTTCCTGACCTTCCTCAAACACTAGAGGAAGAAATTTTCACTCTATGCCAGACAAATCTCAAAAAATGATAAATTAGAGATCTTTGTCAATAACTTAATTCCAGAAATCAATTATCAACTGCAAATGCAGAATCATACTTCTTTTGAGAAAATGGTAGAAAATGCCATAAAGATTGAAAATGTGCTTGCTCGTAAGGGAGATATATTGCTTAACAAAGACAACAAGGATGAATCAAGTTCTAGTTCCAACAACAAAGATAAAGTCAAATTTTGGAACAAGAATAAAAATGTTGTAATAGATGGTGTTGTCGATCACATCAGTGCTCCATCAAAGACACCCACATTCAATCTCACCATTGGCACCCAAGCCATAAAAGCTTCTGAAGTAAAGGCATCTAAATCTTCTAAAAAGTCTAATGACTATAAACCATGGGTTACAAAACCAAAGCACGAGTTCAATCCTTTGGGTGAGTCCTTAGAATCTGCCGTGAAAACACTATTGGCAAATAAAATCATCCCATTACCTGAGATAAAACCATATGATCCTGAAGTCAAACCTAAATGGTGGAAAGAGATCGATTTCTATGACTTCCATCGAAACAAGGGTCATAAAACCAATAACTGCATGCGCTTAAAGCATCTCATACAAGACAAAATTGATGATGGAGAAATTGTAATTGACAACCATAAAACCAACAATGATCATACAACATTCACATAACCATTTTCGAAGCATAATCAAGGAGATTCATCTTCTAAACCTAACATGGGTGCTAAAGTCAATTACACCTACTCTGGAAACAATGATGTCATAAACATGGTTGAACCATGCTTGTCTGAACATTGCAATGTCATCACCATTGTAAGAAGAGATAGAGATAATCAATAAGAAAATGCAGTAACTCGATCACAAGCTCAGGTACATCTACAAGGACAAAACTCGGGTTCACCAAACACCCCTAAGGTGCCTTTCAATCTTTCATCTACTTCTAAACAAAGGGCTGCCAAAAAATCATCAAACCCTAAAGAAACAAGGGAAACATCATACATTATTGTCCAACAACTCTAGCATACCAATGCAAAAATATCCATGTTTGAGTTGCTTTGGATATCTCATGCTCATAGGGCTATTCTGGATAAAGCTCTTCTCGGTTCCAATGGTTCTGACAATCCTGATCTAGACAGATTTCAAACTATGGTTGGTCATCTGACATCACCCTAGTATATCTCTTTTTTAGAGGAAGATGACAATTCATTGAGTCATCTACATAACCAGCCCTTGCACATTGAAGTCTTAATCCAAAACCGTCATGTCAAACGTGTGTTGATAGATGGAGGCGCTAGTCTAAATATCTATTCCTACAAATTGGTCACATAGCTAGGATTGTCAGAAGATGCTATTGATCCTAAAAAGAAGATAACCATAAAAGCATATGATGAACAAGAAAGATCCTCCAAGGGAACAATTGTACTACCTATCAGAACATGACCAGTTATCAGAGACATCACCTATCAAGTTCTGGATCTTCCATTGGCCTACAACATTCTTCTAGGGAGACCTTGGATACATGAAATGCAAGCTATTCCATCAATGTACCATCAATACATGCAATTTCCTTATGATGGGGTAGAGGTAACAATTACAGCTGACATATCTTCATCTTGCAATGCCTTGAAAGAGAGTGCCGACAAACTTGTTCCACATAATAGGGAATCTTCCACTAAGCAAACAGATAACATCTACATCCAATATGGAAGACATTTCTAAAGAGGTTAAAATAAAGGACACATGCATGGGAGAATATACAATGGAACTAGTCCTATCTCTCACATCTCTCCCACTTTTGCCAAAGTCTTATGGGAAACCTTTTGAGAAAACAAGACTATGAGCTAAAGAACCTCAGATTATCTTTAATGGAAGCTTTATCACAGAAAAAGTATCAAAACTAGAATCTGATGAGGAGGAAGCTATGCTTTCTTGGTTATACAAGGATGAGTCTCAATCCCAGACAATTAAAAAATGTGACTCTAAAACACCTAAAGTTCCTTCAAAGTTGTATGGACCAGGACATAAACTAATGACTAAAATGGGATATATTGGGAAAGGACCTCTAGGAACATGAGGTAAAGGCCTTATATCACCCATTTCACACTATGGCCGGACAAAAAAAGATACTACAGGTCTAGGTTATCAGAAGAAACCTTTCCATCTCAGTGGAAACTCTCCTCATGTGATATAATAGATAGAACCAAAAGTGGATAAAAATGAAGAGGAAGAAACACAACAATCAGACAATGATGATTCAGACACCATTAATCTTATTCCTTATGAACGTTTACCTCAAAACATACTAGATCTTCTTAAGGATGAAGAGAAATCTAAGGAGAATATCAACGTAGTATATATACAAGAACCTACTACTAAACAAGAAGGTAAACCTATCACAATAGCTGAACATTTGGGATATAATAGTGACTCAGAGATAGACTCCCATGAATATGAGTTCCACTTGGACTCTAAAGGAAACCCTTCTTGGGGAATCTGTCCTAACTTCACACATGTTCTCAGATTTCCCAAAGGTCTAGAAGAAGAATCAAAGGATGAATCAAATTACTATGAGTGGGGAGTTATTCCAGAAGAAGATGAGCTTATCATAGAAAAACACATTGATGTCATTCACCAATACTCACCTAAATCCGACGTGAGTCTAGAGTGAAATGATGAACTTAACGAGTCTGATCCACCTACAGCTGAAGTGGAATCCAATAATGATGTTGAAATGATTCGTGAACTGAACATTCTAAGTAGTAATATGACCTTTGAATTTGAGAGTCAGGTTAGGACCAATGATGACAACACTGTATGTGTGAACACCATTTCCAAAACCTCCCCTACGTTGACTATCCAACATCCAAAGCTTATTGACCAAACATCCACCGATCCAAACTGAGATATCCACAACTTCCAAAATGACTACGCTCTTGCCTGCTACCTCAATACAGTGGAACCTATGAAAACTTCCATCGATGAACCTAGCATTAGCATGACAGAGTCAGATATCAAATATCTCATTCAGAAAAACAAAAGCAAAAAGAAAAAGGGTTCTGAGGGTGAAAACCACTTTTTGGTAGTCTCAGAACCTAAAATAGTAGAAATAAATGACGTATCCGAAGGAGAAAACCTCCCTGAGGTGCCTAAGGATGAGATATTTGATGTCCTTTCAAGTCATTTATAGGACAGATCTACAATATTGATAGAACCAACTCAATCTATCAACTTGGGTACAATAGAGGAACCTCAACTAATTCATGTAGCACAATCCCTATTAGAGGAAGAGAAACAAGCATTCACTACTTTCCTAATGGAGAAGAAAATCAACTTTGCATGGAAATATTTAGATATGCCAAGGTTAGATCCTGATCTCATCATGCATCATATTTCTATAGCTCCAGGAGTCAAACCTGTTAAACAGAAGTTGCGGAAGATACATCCACATGTTGCACTCCTAGTCAAAGCTAAGCTAGAAAAGTTACTAAAAGTCGGATTTATCCGAGTCATAGATTATGCAGATTGGATCTCAAACATAGTTCCAGTTTCAAAACTAGATAAATCTAAAAGAGTATGCACAGACTTTAGAGATGTAAACAAAGCATGCCCCAAGGATGACTTTGCACTACCAAACATTGATATGATAGTGGACATGACTATGGGCTTTGAAATGTACTCTTTAATGGATGGTTTCTCTAGATACAACCAAATCAAGATTGCTCCAAAAGATCAAGAGAAAACAACTTTTACTTGTGCATGGGGTACTTTCAGCTAGAACATCATGCCATTTGGTCTTAAGAATGCTGGTGCTACATATCAACGAGCTATGACATCTATCTTCCATGATATGATGCATCGAGCTATGGAGGACTATGTTGATGAAACCTTAGCTAAATCAATGATAAGATATGAACATTTAGTAGACTTGAGTAAAATACTGGACATAATGGAGAAGTTTAGTCTCAGACTAAACCGTAAAAAGTGTGCTTTTGGTGTCACTTTTGGGAAGCTCCTGGGCTATATTGTATCAAATAAGGGCATTGAAGTAGATCTTGCTAAAGTCAAGGCTATCATGGAGATACAACCCCCTAAAAATATTAGTCAAATGAGAACCTTACAAGGAAGGGTGAAATCAATCATACGTTTCATATCTCAGCTAGCAGATATATCACAACCTTTCACAAAGACATTACATAAAGGTGTGACTTTTGCATGGAACGAGGAGTGTGAGAATAATTTCAACCACATCAAGTGATATTTATTAAATCCTCCTATTCTGATGCCTCCTATACAAGGGAAGCCATTGATTTTGTATGTCTCCACCATAGATACATCACTGGGGGCATTACTAGCACAATATGATGAAAACAAGAAGGAAAGAGCTATCTACTACATTAGTAGAAAACTGGTAGCTTATGAGAAGAACTATTCAATGATTGAGAAAACTTGTCTAGCTGTGATCTTTGCATCGTACAAGCTGAGACATTATATGTTGGAATTAGGAGAGATAGGTACTGAGAGGGGAGGGGTGAATCAGTGCCTCCAAAATTTTACTTGTAAAACCTTTCAGATCTATAACTGTATAATGTGATAACCGATCAAAATAAATTGAATCTAATTGCATAAATCAATCTAGTTAACTTGAGAAAGTAAACAACATGAAATCAATATGACAATCACATAACACAAGTATTTTGGTAACGCATAAACCCTTGTAAGAAGGTAAAAACTGTGGTGGCGATGACACCCACAAATTCTTCACTACTGCAGATAGAAAAGGTTTGCCTGTTAAGGCTACAAGTTTTGATCACTTCTGGTGATCTTACCTTGTTAGGAGTAACATATTAGATCAGCTAGATCTACTTAGTTATAGGATTTTGACAACACTAATGAAGTGTGTACTCGGTTAAGATATTTACATAAGACTATTAAGTCTACTATGTTAAGAGATTTTATCAAAAAACTCTATTACAATTGTCAGAGAGTAATAGGCAGTATCTGCTAGTTGACAACTCAATTGTCTGAAATAGATCAATAAATGCTCATAAAAATATCACCTTGACTATGATGATTCACTGCTTTGTTATACTCGGTAGCCTTCTCTGAGTCTACTCAATCTGATATCCTCTATACTCTGTTCTGCTCTGTAAATCGATTGACTTGAAGTTAGGCAATGGCTTCAAGTGCTTTGTGATTCATATATATCAGTTCACCAACCTCATAAAATTATGTGAACATACAAAATATATAGTGTTGTATTTTTGCCGCTTTAGCAAAAATTAGGTTACAAAAATAATCATAACCCTAAGATCTATGGTGCAAAAATAACCTAGATCAACTATTACAATAAGATAAACATTACATTTAATGAGTATCTGTTACAATAAATGATCCTCGATCTTGGTAAACCATTTTACGATATGTTGTAACCATTTTCATAGAAGAATGTGCCATTTTAGATTACTATGCCATTTTCTGTGATCATCAATAAACACTGTATAAACTTCTCGGTGTATACTACGATGCTCGGTGTTTACTGTCCGTCGGTGTCAGTGTCACTGGTGCTCAGTAAACTGTGTGATGCTCGGTGTACAGGCTTTATCGACTGCTCTGTCTTACTTCTGGTTACTGACCAACTCAATATAAGTGATTGACCAGCCTGTTTAATATCCTTTGATACTAATGACAACCTTAAATGCTCAATAGAGATTAACAATCTCCCCCTTTGGCATTAGTATCAAAACTTTGAATGTATATAGACAAAAAGTTTCTATATATTCCTTATGTCTCCGCCATATACATATCCACAACAAAAATTTTCTAAGTACAAAGTACTCCCCCTCGGTGCATGCTTCCAGTAATATGTACATATCAAAGTATACTTATTTGGCATATACATGTTTTCCCCCTTTTTGATAATAATGCCAAACACAAAAAATAATGTATACTTACATCTTATAAAAAATGTTTTGATGGGTTTTCTTTACAGACTCCAAGAGGTTGTCCCATTCCTCTTTCAAGTTGGTAAGAGCAATATGCTCAAGACCGACTTGTGCATGCATGTCAAAGATATTATCTAACACCGAAATCTCTAGTGTTGCTACAAGTTGTTTAGCTTTGACAATATGAGTCTTAAAAGTTTTCAGGTAAGGAGTGAGTTCTATTTGTAACTTTGTGACCTGATCAATGATTTTCTCTTCTTGTTTTCTTAGATTTGCTATCAACTGCCAGAGTTCCTGAACTCGATGAATATGCTTTAAGAAAGCATTCGGCTCGGTTATAGCTGCTTGTGTACTCAACTTTATTTCTACTTCTAAACCTTTTATCTTTGCACTGACTTCTATAGTGAAGGTGTCTGAAGTACAAAGCTTGATAAAAAATTGACAGATTATTTGGGTGATAGATTTTACCTCGGTAATGACCTCAGATAATTTTACCTTTTTCAGTGCCACTTCTGTGCTAATCCTTTCTACCAATTTATCTTGAATCTTTGATTCTACCCTTTCTTCTATTCTTTTGTCTACATCTGTATCAGGGGCATTGATTTTATCGGTGAGTGTAGCAAGTTGATCTATGATGGGAGTATTATCATCAATATTTGTCTCTGGTACTATCTGTTGCAGAATATCCCTCACATCATGTAACACTTCTTTTCATTTGTGTTCTTGTCTTAACTTTTCTTATGTCACTTTCCTTGAACATAGCTCCCCATATCTACTTAGTTCCTCGAGGCTTAGGGTTCTCAGGTCACATTCTGGTATAATTATGACTTCATTAATGGTGACCGACCCTTTTGCTTTCTTCTTCTTCTTCTTTTGTGCAAGAGGTGACTTCTTCTCACTAATAACAATAGCTTTTTCTCCACTCTTTGGAGTATCTTTCCCAATTGACACCATATCTTCCTTCTTCTACTCCTTTGTAGATGGTGTGGGAGTCTGGGTTGTAGTGTCAGGTGGGTTCACCTCGGTCGACTTTGTTTCTTCTGGTTCCTTTGTTTCTGTAGACTGTGCCTTTGTTTTGGTAGGCTAATTTGTATTTGCAGGTTGCTTAGGTGCTTGTATCCCTGTTGTATCTTTATTTTTCTTGGGATGAGAAGCATCGGGTTGTACTTGTGAAAGTATTTCAACTACCTCTGCAAGTACAGGAAGTTCACCCGGTAGAGATGTGAACACACTATCAGTGTCTAGTACCTCATCTTTGTTTGGTGCAATAGTCACATCTTCATCATCCTTATCATCAGGATCACCATTTGTGATGTCCTCAATGAGTACATCATCATCGATTTTCTTCTTCAAGTGGATCTTTACTTGATCCGGTGCATGCTGTGAAATTTTTATTTCTTCATTTTGTTTGGTGATATCAATTACCTCGGTAACTGATATACCAGTGTCCTTTAATTTCTTTCCCTTGTCATCATCAATGTAAATACCTTTACCTTTTGAACTGTATCTCTTCTTAGACAGTTTCAGGAATGCTTCTTGTTCAACTTTCTCTTCTGCTTTCAAAATTGATGTCCATAGAGAATCAAATGTGACATCCATATCAGCCACATTCTCATCCATTATCTGCATAGCTCTATTCTTGACTAGAAATCTTGCTTGGTACTTTGTCAAGTATTCACTTACAACATCATAGCTGAAGTGTGAGGCTGCACGAACTAATGATCGTTCTCTTTTCTTTTCTCAGTCTCTAGTGCAATAGCCCATTTCTCATTTATTTTTTCATCTAGTTCCTTCAGTAATTGACATGCGAATTCCATTGGTACTCTCTTGAATTTAATCATCATCTGGATGATAGCATGTTCTAGCTTTGTCTTGTCCTCAATTGACATTTTATCAAATTTTCCTATGCCTAGATCTGCAAGATTTCCATTTTCAATTATATCTTCAATTATTTCTTCTATTGTACTTTCCCTATTATGAACTATCTTGAATTGATTAGGATCATTTTCAGTTTCAGTCTCCTCTATATCTTCTTTACTTCTAGCCAATTTTCTCCTTTTCTTTGTTACCTCAGTTACAACCTTTGTCTTTCTCTTAACATATTTCCTTGTCGGTGTAGCTGCCCTCAATTTATGAACTTTTATTTCCTCTTTCATCGGAGGGGATGAGGCTACAGTTGATGACCTTATTTTCATACCTTTTTGTTCTGGTAATTGCATTTCCTATTCAACATTGGTGGGAGGAACCGGTGTGGGATCCTTTTCTTTGTCTGACTTGGTTTCCTTGCTATCATAGGGCTTGTCAACCAACTGTAACTGACCTTCAGTTGTTTCTTTAACCGGTGACTCCACAGATGAGGTTGATGCATTGCCATATCTTGCTGTGAGATCTTTTCTCATTTTCTTTGCCCTTCTAGACATTTTTCCAATCTCTATGTCTGTAGTGATTCGTGACTTAGCTTCCTCATATGTGCCAAACCTAGTGGTAGTGATATCTATCGGTAATGCCAGCAATGCATTAATAGATTTCAAAGTGAAATCATAGTTCATTTCATATCCCATCGGTGCCAACCATTTTGTTCTCGGTTCTATTGCCTTTATCATAAAGTGGTCTGTGCTGACTACAAAACATGTCATTTTCAAATTTACTCACTAATTCCCTTGGAATTCTACTCCTTTGATGCATTTTTGTCTGAAATTCTTTGAAATATGCATCAAATTCCTTATTTAGATTATCTCTTAGACTTTTCATCATTTCACCAATTTGTGCAGTTATCGGTTTATCAGATTGCCAGTTTACTTTACCGATACTAGGTACATATTTTTGCAGATAGAAAAATGTACAGACAAGCAGTGATCCGTACTTACATGTGTTGGACTTCTTTGATCTTATTGTCTTCATATTCTCTTGTAGTTGGTGTAGTAGCAGTTCGACAAGATCTACCTGGTGATCTTTCTTCACAATTTTATATGCCATGTCGACGGCGCTGCAGGGTACATTGTTTAGTCTGCTAGATTGAAATATCTTGTACCCAATGACATGTGCTATGAATTTTACCACTGGGTCTTTGATGGTTGAGATTTTCAGTGCCCTACCATCCCATTGAGCTCTAGTGTTCTTTTCAACATCAGGATGACAAGAACTTCGAAAGGCTTTTACTTTGTCAATTGTAGGGTACCCAGTAACCCTACTGATAATCTTCTTTGTGACCTCAACAGGTTTGTCCAGCCAAAATTTCCCATCATGAAATCTGCTCAATACAATTCTTATCCAATCAGTTTTGAAAGATTGCGGGTAGTGCGTGACGCATGATAACCTTGAGTTCTCAATCTTCTCATATTCAGATTTTAACTTTCCATCTGGTCCACAAACTTGTTGATAAGCAGTAATGGTCTCAAAATCACCTACTTCTCTGATTTTGCAGTGAATATAGGCCCTAACGTCTTCTGTTAACAAAACCCTATCTGGAATACTTGAAAATACGCCCATATCATCCATTTGTGCTACAACCTTGGGATGTGGTTTGAATTTGGCCTTGAAAAAATTAGCCCTAACAATTAATTCTACTTCCTCCTCAATGTTTTGCAATTTGCTTGTAGTCGATCTTGATGCCATAAATTGTTTCTAGGGTTTTAGCAAGCAATAGATAACCAGTGTTCGGTAGGCAAATGAACTTACTCGATATTGTCAAAGAATTGTTGTCAGTTCGATCTACAGTAGCTTTGAATCTTTTCTGGAAAATCTTTAGCTCGAACTCTTCTCTGTAAAATCTCTATTCTTTGAAATCGCAATGTAACAATGAACTCTGTTTCGTGCTTATTTATAGACTTTTCGATATTCCCACTCAAACTTTGGTGCATTAAATGCGTGACCTAACTTTTGATACGAAACAACTGTCAGCTCGGTAATATCTACAATTTCCTTTGCTCGGTTAACATAGAATTTCTTCATCAGTTTGCACTGTTGTCGGTTAACCTTATATAGTGATTACCGATGGGTAATCAACTCTCATTTCTTCTTTTACCGACTATGTGACATTTGCAAACTCACAACACATAAACCATAGTGCATCATTATTCATGAAGATTTGGTATTTGTACATCATATATAAGGAACTGTATGTAAAATGTGATCATTTAAAAATGTCAGTTCCATACATACCTTTGTCATCTTAAGTGGAGGTATCAATGTCACCCAATCCAGTGGACGAGGTTTCACCGACAGTGTTACTTGACTCAACATTCTCATTAGATGCCTTCTTCCACATTATGTTCCTTAAATTCATAATTTCTACAATGTTATATCCACTCTCAAATATATGGTTTTCATCTGGTGCTCAGTCTCTGTAGTTCTTTCTTAAATGACCAACCTTGTGACAGTGCATACATGCCATTCCTGCATTTGTCCAGTTTCTTGTTTGTCCAATTTGACTCTTTCTGTAATAGTTTGTTGCAATATGTCCATACCGACCACATACAACACAATTAGTCCATGTATAATAATCCCAAACATATGAGTTACCTTGCCTCTTCAGTTGATATGGCTTTCGTTGTAGTTTCTCTTTAGGTGTCCAGACTTGTTTCATTTTTACCTTGCAGTCCCTTGTAGTGTGTCCATGCTTATTACAAGTATAGCATATTTTCTCCTCAGTAGTATTATTAGCAATGTCATTCTGCTTAGCTCTGCATTCATAAGCTGGATGTCCAAACTTACCATAGTAATAACAATATCCATTGAATTTAGGAATGACAACAGGTTTACCTTGTGCTTTGCTTCTGCACACATTAGATGCATGTCCTGGTTTTCCACAGTGATAACATGTCAACACTTTAGGTTTTTGACTTTGATTATTGTTGACTTTTTCAGCTTGTTGTGATGATTCTCCTTCACCGGTGTAGCCTATACCGGCTCTCCTTCTAAATCTTCTCTGATTAGTCAGGAAATCATCAATCTTTTTAGAACTGTCCTCAACTATCTTCATCATTTCATTATGTTGCTTTTGTATCTTTATTTCATTTCTTAGTTTTTCATTATCTTCTCTGAGTATTGCAACATCTTCAAGATTTCTTGATAATTCTCCATTTACTTGGTTCATTTCTTGATTAACTATCATCATCTGATTTGATACTTGGAAGTGACGATTAGTGAGTCTCTGTATTTCACTTTCTTTTGCTTGGAGTTGTTCAGTAATCAGTCTTCAGTCTTCAATAGCTAGATTTTGATCTTATTCAACTTGTCTAGCATTGTTCATGATTTCCACCATTCTCACCATCTGAGATTCATGACCGCTTTGAAGTGCTTTCACTTGCTCAGATAGATGCTGATTCTTTTGAGACAAGTTAGAGATTATGCTTTTAGATCCATCAAAGATGCTTCTAGATCTTGATCCAATATGATCAAATATTTCATCAATCGGTTCTTCATGATAACTGATTTCATTCTGCAAAATTGCAAGATTCTTCCTTTCAACCAGTAATTTCTTCAGTTCTTCCTTGGCTTGTTTATATTGTTCCACAAACATCTGTATTTGTATCTTCTAATTCTCAATAGTCTTGTCAAGTTTGTATCTCTCCATGACTTAGATCTTTACCTGTTAGTGGTTAGATTGTTCAACAAGAGAACTATGCTCTAATACCAATTGTTGGAATTAGGAAAGATAGGTACTAAGAGGGGAGGGGTGAATTAGTGCCTCCAAAATTTTACTTGTAAAACCTTTTAGATCTATAACTATATACTGTGATAACCAATCAAAATAACTTGAATCTAATTGCATAAATCAATCATCTAGTTAACTTGAGAAAGTAAACAACATGAAATCAATATGACATTCACATAGCACAAGTATTTTGGTAATGCAAAAACCCTTGTAAGAAGGTAAAAACTACAGTGGGGATGGCACCCACAAATTCTTCACTACTGCAGATAGAAAAGGTTTGCCTGTTAAGGCTACAAGTTTTGATTACTTCTGGTGATCTTACCCTGTTAGGAGTAACATATTAGATCACCTGGATCTACCTAGTTATAGGATTTTGACAACACTAATGAAGTGTGTACTTGGTTAAGAGATTTACATAAGACTATTAAGTCTACTCCGTTAAGAGATTTTATCAAAAAACTCTATTACAATTGTCAGAGAGTAATAGGCAGTTATCTTCTAGTTGACAACTCAATTGTCTGAAATAAATCAATAAATGCTCATAAAAATATCACCTTGACTGTGATGATTCACTGCTCTGTTCTACTTGGTAGCCTTCTCTAATTCTACTCAATCTGATATCCTCTGTACTTTGTTCTGCTCTATAAATCGATTGACTTGAAGTTAGGAAATGGCTTCAAGTGCTTTGTGATTCATATATATCAGTTCACCAACCTCATAAAATGATGTGATCATACAAAATATATAGTGTTTTGTTTTTGCTGATTTAGCAAAAATTAGGTTACAAAAATAATCATAACCCTAAGATCTACGGTGCAAAAATACCTAGATCAGCTATTACAATAAGATAAACATTACATTTAATGAGTATCTATTACAATAAATGCTCCTCGATCTTGGTAAACCATTTGATGATCTGTTGTAACCGTTTGCATAGAATAATGTACCATTTCATATTACTATGCCATTTTTTGTGATCATTGGTAAACACTGTATAAACTTCTCGGTGTATACTACGATGCTCGGTGTTTACTGTCCATCAGTGTTGGTGTCATTGGTGCTTGGTAAACTGTGTGATGCTCAATGTTTATTGTCTGTCGGTGTCAGTGTCACTAGTGCTTAGTAAATTATGTGATGCTCAGTGTAAAGGCTTTACTGACTACTCTGTCTTACTTTTGGTTACCAACCAACTCAATATAAGTGACTGACCGACCTGTTTAATATCCTTTGATACTAATGACAACCTTAAATTCTCAATAGAGATTAACATTATATGTTGGCTCATACAACACAATTGATAGCTAAGATAGATCTATTGAAATATTTATTGAGAAAAGCTTCCCTCACAGGTAGACTAGCTAAATGGGTGATGCTATTGAGTGAATTTGACATAGAATATGTTGAAAGGAAAGCTATCAAAGGACAAGTCCTTGTAGATCAGTTGGCTGAAGCACCAATGTTTGATGATACACCATTACAGATGGAATTTCCCAATTCATCCATCATGCACATATCTTCTAGGACTTGGCACCTTTCCTTTGATGGATCTTACACATAGAATGGATCTAGAGTAGGCATATTGTTCATAACACCATAAGGTTACTCAATACATAAAGCATTCAGAATAAAAATTCCATGCACAAACAATATTGTTGAATATGAAGCTCTACTTAATGGCATGAAGATAACAATTGAGTGGCAAGTGACAGAATGGCACATTCATGGAGACTCCCAGCTAGTCATACACCAATTCAATGATGTGTACCATAACAAAGATGAGAAACTAGTTCCATACAAACACATGGTCAATGACCTTAAGAAGTATTTCATCTCAGTCACTTTTGAGCAGATTCCTAGAATGGAGAACAAGGTTGCTGATGCTATGGAAATGCTATCATCTCTACTACAACAGCTTGGACATGAGCTATGTTATGAGTTCCTGGTGGAAGCACTATCGTTTCCTGCATATGATTCCCTTGAAACTCACATGATCTACACTATTGTTGGTCATGATTCTTCTAGATACAAACACCTTTTCGCCTACCTTGAAGACCAAATCATCCTTGATACCTTCAACTACCATGAGAAATGACACCTTATTCAAAACACATTGTGGTATGTCATCATAGGTAATGCCCTGTATAAATGGAGTCTAGATGGTACACTCCTTAGATGTTTAGAATATGAGGAGTCTCAATGAGCATTAGAGGAAGTCCACGAAGGTATATGTGGATCATATTCCAACAGTTTAACACTAGCTTGAAAACTTATTAGGGTTGAGTGCTATTGGCCTGAAATGGAAAAAGAGGCTATCAAATATGCTAAGAACTGTCAAAAGTGCCAAGTACATGGTAACTTAATTCATGTGCCAAGGAGAGATCTGATTCCCTTTACTACACAATGGCCTTTCTGACAATGGGCATTTGATCTCATAGGGGCTATATATCCACATTCTTCCAATGGGCATACTCATATTATTACAGCTACAAACTATTTTACAAAATGGGTAGAAGCAGTCCCTTTGACTCAAGCAACTGGAAAATGAATTTCAATGTTCATCTTGAACTACATCATATTTCAGTATGGGATTCCAAATTTGATAGTCACAGATAATGGTGGCCAATTCAAGAATAAGGACTTAGATTCCTTGTGCTCTAAATTCAAGATTATACAACATTGGTCATCCATATACTATCCTCAAGGGAATGGACAAGCAGAGGCATCAAACAAAAATCTGTTGAAGATCCTACATCGCACAGTCAACAAGACAGGAAGAGACTAACATCTCATGATTAATCCAACTCTTTGGGCCTATAGAAAAAGTATCAGAATGCCCACTGGGGCTACACCATTCGCTTTAGTTTATGGGTTTGAAGCGGTACTACCTATTGTGGTTGAAATCACATCACTAAGAATCAGAATGCATGGTCTAGTAACCGATGATGATTATAGAGTGTCTAGGTTGCAAGAACTTGAACTACTAGATGAGTGTAGACAAGATGCATATGATCATCTTAGAGTATATTAGAAAAGAATGTCTAGAGGCTACAATAAGAAAGTCAGACAAAGAGAATTTTAGATTAGAGATCTAGTCTTGAGAGAAAATCCCAAAAATCAATCCCATCGAGAACGCAAGGGGAAGTTTGAACCCAACTGGCTGGGTCCCTTTGTTATCACTTCTACTTTTGGCTCTAGAGCCCATCAACTCTCAACGACTGAAGGAGAACAGCTCCGAGAACCAATCAACATTCTCCATCTGAAGAAATTCTATGCCTGAGACATTCAATCTATGGTAAAATGTCTTGAAAAAATGATCATCTTGGTGAAAACCTAGCAATAGGCGCCTTGATGTATCACAAAAGAAAAGAAAAAAGTCCTGAAAAAATTATCATCCTGGTGAAAACCTAGCAATAGGCACCTTGATGTATCACAAAAAAAAATAAAATGGAAAAATACAAAAAAAAAAAAAAGAGAAAAAGAAAAAGTGCCTTGGTGAAAACCTGGAAACAGGCGCCTTGGTAGCAAAAATAGAATCTCTGCCAAGATGGTGAAAACCTGACAAACGGGTGCCACTTGTTCAAAATTCTCCATCTATCAGTGCAATCTTGGTCTTTCCCAACTTTCAGTCTGCTTTAGTTTGTATATATATCTCCCGGTTTGCTTTTGCATCCTATTTTCAATACAGTCGGTTTGAGCATCATCCAACAAAAGTGTCAGTATCCTATCAATGTTCTAAACTTGGGGGTAATCAACATCATATCCTACAATCCTTAGTACCTTAGATGAGTCATGTCTAGTCAAAGTCCTTTGAAGCTACATCCGAGTCAGTTAGTTAGTCTCCTTACCAGAAAGGATTTTTACACCTACAACCAAACACAAACAAACAACAACAACAACACCAAAAAACAATCTCTACTGCCTGCTTTTATCTTTTTGTATGCTTACTAACTCACATTGATATTTTTGCATATTATGTCCCCTCGAGCTCCTCAATGATGTCCTTCATAGGATTTAGAGAGTGATGACTGGGGGCATATTTTTTTCTCTTTGTTTTCTACTTTGAGTGAAAATCTAATAACTTTGGAAATTTTGGATTGAATTGGTGTCCACTATAAGTGCCTCCATCATGTATTGGATGGTCATGTGTACCTCAACCATTGATACCCAAAAAATTCAAGGAATTTTGATCTAACTTTGTCTTTTGAGTGATTTCTACTTCGCTATTGTGAAATGCAAAATACCCAAGGATGTGAATGATAAAGGGTCATTGTAGGTAAATTCACATGAGAATGAGAATGATCTCTCCTTTGCTTGGTGTGTTTGTATGCAAGGCATATTCAGGTCATCACAACGTTTATGTTCTAATGCTTATACAAATTGCTATATCAAAATGGACATGATATTCAGGTCATCCTGGCTTTTGTGCCTTGGTGTTTATATCTAATCCGACATTTTAGACTAAAAGTCCATATTCATATGTCCATCACTGTCTACCCAGTGGGAATTGTATTGACTATCTAGTTACCTAATAAATATTCAGTGATGAAAAAGGTCGACAACTGATCAGTGACTAAGTCCTAGGTCCTAGGTCTGCATTTCATTTTACACTTTGAATGGTTGCATTTATCTCATGATTTCAAATTCAGCTTGATGCTTAATGATTCTCCAAAACTATGCTAAACATAACACAAGGACTGAGTACTGCATGAAGGTCTCTTTAATAGATCAACAAGCAGTCACCATCCTGGGTTAAACATCCATTTTGACAAATGACCAAGCACTTGTCTTCATCAATACCTACAAAATATATCATGTGTATTGCTACATTTACATTACATATCATGATCATATCATACATCCATTACATACATACATGCACATTCATAAAGCATACGCTAATCATACATTTTCGTAATCCATTTATCATTGCATTGCATAATCCATACATTTTACGCTAACACTTAAAGCATTTGCATCACATGATATAATACTCATAAACAAAATGACAAGTGCATATGAAGTCACAACCACAAAGATCTCCTGTATATATATATATATATATATATATATATATATATATATATATATATATATATATATATATATATATATATATATATATATATATATATATATATATATATATATATATATATATATATATATATATATATATATATATATATATATATATATATATATATATATATATATATATATATATATATATATATATATATATAATCAAGATAAGTACAGGGGTGCACTACTGGCACAGTATACAAAGAATGAGCTTGACTGAGCTATCATATATGATCAATGTATGGACAAAAATGACAAAAAATGAGAACCCTATGACATATCAGTTATCTACCTGGTCCTCAACATCTAGTGCTTCTCCTCCGACAACTGCATTTGGTGGTGGGTCGGCCCGTGGTGCTCTAGCTCCCCCAGAAGCATGTACTCAGATACGATGGCACTCTCTTTTAAAAAAAAAAAGTTTTGACCTAATTTTTCAAAGTGCTTCATTTTTCGTAAAAATTTCACCCCTAGCTAATTTCGATGTTTTGAACCCATTTTTAGTATCAAATCAAAATATGAGATTGTTTACTTTGTTGAAATCATGATTTAAAATTTTTCGACCTAGGACAGCTGACTGCTTGCATAATTGACCTTCTAAACATTAATGGAATCTAGTATTCAACTTAACTGATTATCTAACATCACACTATCAAAATTTCAACTTGGTCAACCATGGTCAACTCATGGTCAAACCTAGTCAAACTTGGTCTCTAGGACCTCCAAATGATGTAGAACGCGTTCTCGGACGTGTCCAACCAATTCTACTATCAATTAACATGCTTCTAATCATTCAACACTGGATTTCTTGCCAGATTTTGATTTTCATCCCAAAGGGGGCATGGTATTACACATCATCGATTGAATCTATCAATCAAATATTTCTTTCAGTAATGAAGACAACAACCACGTCTAGTTGTTGATTCATCAAAAGACCCCATTGCTTGGGGCACATCGCTTGGGGCATATCAAATTCATCAAGATCCATATCAATCTGATGTTATCTTAATCTTGTAAACTATATCAACTCTTCATAACCATCGATTTAGTTGTGTTATTTCCTTGATTCTTTGTAACTGAAGGGTTCAGATTTGGCATCCTTTCGATTCATTTGGACAATCAGGTCTGGAGTCAGGATAGTCACTTCTTCATAATTATAAGGTTCAAGATCAAGTGTTTTGATGCTTTTTCATAATCACCAGTTCATTATTGATATAGTTGACACCATCTTGATTCTTTGGTCAATCAAGACCTGAATCAACATCTTAAAATATTTCAATCGGTTTCTCTCTCAGAATCAGTTAATCTTTCAGGATCAGTTTCTCCACCACATAACTGAGTCCACATCATCATCAAACAATAGATTACTCTTTGAACCACTATGCTTTGCATAGGAATTCAAAGAGGGACAAAATGTAATACCCCAAAAAATGGGCTATAGGACCATTAACCTCCTACATTAACAAATCGATCGAAATCGACCTTAAAGTCCTAACCTAAGGCACATTTGCACATCAGATCATCAAAATTCTAATTGGTTTTATCCTGATTCTGCATCAAAGAATATTTCCTAAATATTCCTAATTTATCCAAATTATCTTAATTAAATATCATTTGGCGATAAATCATATTTATCCTAAAGTCAATTAATTGAATATGCTGAATATTTGATTAATTAGATTTAATTCTTCCACTTAATTAATTTAATTAGAGCTAATTCTATTTATTCCTAATTAATATTATTTAATTTTGAAAATAAATAAAAAATCCTACCAATAATTGATTAAATTCTTATTTAATTGATTAAATGGAATTGTCAGTATTTAATAATATAGTTTTGGAATAAAGTTTGATTTAATAATTGATTAACCCATAAATCACTTGGAATATTAAATAAATTCATATTAAATCATGCACATTCTGAAAAAGCAGTTAAACTTTAAATCAACAAATCAATTCAATTTGTTAACTTTCTAAACTCAACATGTGATTGTGAGTTGAAAAAGTAAACTGAACTCTTGATTTGAGTTAAAAAGCTATTTTTGCATGATTTTGTAAGTTAACTGTTTCTAATTCATTGATAACTCAAAAATCAAGATGAGTTCATCAAGGAGTGATTTATGACTTTTTCCATGCACCCTCAAGCCCTAGATTTCTCTATAAACAAGGCTCAGTCCTTCAAAAATAGACCACGAACACCTGCGAATTTGGAGAATATGGCTTGTGCGATCTGGCGATATTGTGAGATTGTGCTAATTCTTGATTCTTGTTTTTCATCAATTCATACCATTTCATAGCATTGTTAGATTAATTTTCATCCATTCATTCAATTCTAGATCAATTTCATATCAGTTTTTCATCATATTGCATAGAAAATCCAAAAATATAGGTTAATCTGCATCCATATTTTCATTGCTTTCATCATTTCAAATCCTTCATTTAGGTATAGCATTGTCACTGGTCCTGGTTATAATATGAGAATATCAAACTCATACCTACTAGAAGGTAGTAAATTGCTTGGTTAGCTATATTGTTTCATTTGTATATTTCTTGATTTGCTAACCTCTAATGTTTTACTGAAGTGTTGTGTCCACAGCTAGGTACAAAATTGACACACACAACTACCTTTGGAAGGTATGAATTATTTCAAGGATAGAAGGATAGGCAACAAATCCTTTAGGGTTTTTCCTAGGTCAGATGAACAAAAAATGACGTTGATCAAGGAGAAAGAGGACTTTGTTAAAATAGAAAATATTAAGCTTATTTTGTTAAGTTCTTATCAGATTTTATGTATAAGTTCTCCAAGTATGAATATGTTGATGGGCAACTATTGATATACAATATTGACAGAGATTATCAATCTACTGCTGTGTATATATTTGTTTGTTCACCATATCTCATTGAATGAGACATCACAGAATATATATATTAAACTAAACTTGTACTGCTGGTTACATTTGCTATACGTGACTTAGACTATCATGTTTCCCTGTTCATTGCTGTTCAATGCTATTCGTTATGGTTCAATGCTGTGCATTCTTATCTGCACTATCACTGTGCATACATTTATATCCCACGGAGGAGACACATCCATGAATGGACGTGACTTCACTCCCATGGAGTCACGTCCGTTCGTGGACATGCCTCCATGCGGGCACCTTCAAATGTGAGGACTGTGTAAGTACAGTAAATAATATTTGAACATATAATATTTAATTAGTTATATATATATATATATATATATATATATATATATATATATATATATATATATATATATATATATATATATATATATATATATATATATATATATAACATAATCAATTATTTTATATTTCATAAATATAATTATTTATATTAAATAACAATAAACATTTATATATTATAATTAATAAATAATTATAATTATCTATTAATCTTAATAGTAGTTAATTGATTGAAGCTATTATACCTTAACACTCCCTCTTAGCTAAGGAGGATAAACATAAGAATAGATATAGTAATATTAGAACATTTCATCATTTAATATCACATTTGATATCTAAAGTATTGGCCTATCAAAACACATACCAAACACTAAGAGTATTGGCCTATCAAAACACCAAAATAGGGTATTCACCAAGTACTCAATAAGGTATTGGCCTGCAGAATATCAACACATGATATTCACCAAATACCTATAATATATCTATACAAACAACTTATAGACCATCAATGACATCTAACACTTAGTTGTTGATTTACAAGATATATCTATACAATCAACTTATAGACCGTCAATTTAATGACATCTAACACTTAGTTGTTGCTTTTACAAGATGTATCTATACAAACAACTTATAGACTATCATTTTGACATCTAACACTTAGTTGTTGCTTTACAAGATATATTTACGCAAACAACTTATAGACCATCAACTTAATGACATCTAACACTTAGTTGTTGCATTCATCATGATCTGTTTCAACATTATAAATAATGTATATCATGATTTAAGTTATTGTAAGATCGTCACCTTCCAATAACTTCTACAAATACAAGTGATAATCATTTAGAAGTCATCACTTCCTCATGATTTACACAGGAGGTAGGCCCATTGAAATCATATAGTCACACACATGTGAACTTTCAAACTCCCTTTGAATATCAATCATCTGAGCTCCTCATTAATGATGCTTTCAGACCTTAATTTTCCTGCAAGAGCATCCTCAGAAAAGATCAAGGTAAATAGTTCATAAAATGATTTTATTTAGATTTATACAATAAATATAGTACAGTAATTTGGTATTTAGATTAATGAAATGATAAAACTCCCTCTTAATCTAATATTTCACAAGTATTAGAGTAAAAGCTTCTCAGTACAGACTTGGCAAAAGATGCTTGATGTTTGAGTCTATCTGGGCACTTTGCTGCTGAGTGACCATATTCATCACATCTGTAGCATTGCATTTTAGATTAGTCCATATATTTTCTTTTCTTTTTGAATTTTGGTTTCTTCCTTTTATCAACTTGAGTTGTGAGAACTTGAATATCTTCATTTGAGGATTCTATACTGGTTCCTCTAGATATTAGATTATATTCTTCCTGAATGCAGTCAGCTTTTAGTCAATCAAATTTAGGAAATTTGGAGCGAGCACTTATTCCTTGTCTGAAGTTTTCCCAAGACTTAGGAAGTCCATTTAAAGTCACCATAGTTAATTCTTTACTATCATAGATGTGACCAATTGTTGATAATTGATTTCTTAATTCTGTTATCCTCATAAAATATGAGGTGATAGTCTCTCCTTGTTTCATTTTAATATTAGAGAGTTGATTTTTAAGAGTAAGGATCCTGCTAGTGTTATTGATCTCATACATGCTTTCTAGCGCTTTGAACATTTCGTATGCAGAGTCTAATTTTGTTATAATAGGTAGTAGATGATCTTTCACTCCATCTACCAATAGTTCCATTGCTCTGGCATTTTCATTTTCCCATTTTCTCTTCTCCTTATTCTAAATAGATTTAGGAGGATTTTGAACAATAGTATTAAACTCATTCTTAGTTAGTATGAGAATCATTCGTAGTTTCCAAGAATCAAAATTTGAAGCACCTTCAAGTCTGTCTTCGAGTCTGATTCCATTTGCCATCCTGAGATTTCCAAAAATTTGATCTTGATTTTTCTTCAATCTAATCGGAACTTCCTTCAAGCGGTTAGGCTTCAACGAAGGAACCTAGCTCTGATACCATGTTAAGTTCTGATAAGATTTTATGTATAAGTTCTCCATGTATGAATATGTTGATGGGAAACTATTGATATACAATATTGACAGAGATTATCAATCTACTGCTGCGTATATATTTGTTTGTTCACCGTATCTCATTGAATGAGATGTCACATAATATATATATTAAACTAAACTTGTACTTTTGGTTACATTTGCTATACATGACTTAGACTGTCATGTTTCCCTATTCATTGCTGTTCAATGCTATTCGTTACGGTTCAATGCTATGCATTGTTATCTGCACTATCACTGTGCATACATTTATATCCCATGGAGGAGACACGTCCATGAATGGACATGACTTCACTCCCGTGGAGTCACGTCCCTTCCTGGACATGCCTCCACGCAAGCACCTTCAAATGTATGGACTATTTAAGGACAGTAAATAATATTTGAACATATAATATTTAACTAGTTATATATATATATATATATATATATATATATATATATATATATATATATATATATATATATATATATATATATATATATATATATATATATATAACATAATCAATTATTTTATATTTCATAAATATAATTATTTATATTAAATAACAATAAACATTTATATATTATAATTAATAAATAATTATAATTATCTACTAATCTTAATAGTAGTTAATCGACTGAAGCTATAATACGTTAACAATTTGGGCTAAGATTCTGAGGGTCATAATAGATTTTTTCACCCTCAATGGAAGATTTACGAGGGTCTATAATTATCATTTTGTTCTTGTAAACCATTTCTGTCACAACACTAGGATGTCATTACCGTTCTTCTTACTTAGTTCTTTGAACCAGTGTATCATGGATAATAGAATAAAACCCAAATCCTCGGTTATCCATGAAGGTCTTATTCAGCTAATCATTGATTATGCCAGAGATAAGGTCCTAGACTCTGTTCCCAAAAAAATTGATTCTAGTAAAAAGAAGACTTCTATTGATGTGGGGTGATCTTCCAAAAACAAGAATATAAAGGAAAAAATGGACCTGAAGGAGACACCCCTTGTCAAATTTTGATGTTGTTAAGGGAATGCAAATCAAAGATGATATGGACAACCCCTCCTCTAAGGATGATATTTTTGAGAAGACATAAATGAAAAGTAAGGATGCCCTTGTTAATACTAGTGACATTGCTGAAGCTATTCCTGAGAAGGCAAAACAAAAAGATAAGGATACCTTGGATGAGAATGTTGATATTGCTGAAGTTCATGATGAATAAATTGACTTTACAGCCTAGGACAACAATGCCCCTGATCTAGAGAATAGTGGTAAGAATGACTCTTTGGTTGAGAAAGAGAGGTTAACAGAATAAATTATGGAGTCTTGAGGGGAGGAGGGTGAGAAATCTTTGCAAGAGGATTTTGATGAGATAGATAATATTCAAGACTTAGCCCTGGAGATTGTTGAAAAGGTCCAGTAGGAATTTGGTGATGATCAAGCCCAAAGTCCTCTCTCTAATGAAAATATGGAATGTGACAATGTTGACAGGGATAGTGAAGAGAATACTGATGATGTCACGAGTGAAGAAGAAAGACAAGAGCTGGGAAAGGAAGATATCTATGAAGATTTTGTGGAAGATGCTACTAATCCAGAGTCCTCCAACATGAAGAAGCCTATTAGATCATCTTCACCTACTGTCAGAGCTACTATTGGTACCCACATCTCCCCTTCTGTTTACACATAGGATATGAATGCTGATAAGGAGAAGAGAAATACAACCCAGAACGAAGGAAAATCCACCTTGCTGGAAGAGGAAGACTTCAACAACAAAAAAGTGACAAACATGGGTGTGCTTAATGAAACTAGAAGCATAGCTATTTTGGCTTTTAACTTGATAAATGGGAATTTCATGAAATTAATGAGTTGAGCATCAAGCATAGAGCTCTGGATGCAAAATATGACATGCTGATAGAGTCTATTCATAATCTTAGAAATGAAATGGTTATGGGGAAAGGTATTTTAATTAAGGATAATAATACTTTGAGCATGTAGGGTGATAATGTTTTGAGCATTATTGAGGAGAAATTGTCGCCTGTCTATAACAAGATAAAAAAAAATGAAACCATGCTTAGAAAACTTCTATTCCATAGTAATGAAGGTATGAAAACTACTGTGATGAACCTGAATGCTCTTTATTCCCTGCTGGAGGGAAATTATGTGGAAACGAATTTTATCCTAGTGGAAGATGAACCAGTCAAGTTGGATGGACAAGTTGCTAGCCCAGGTACAAGAACTAGATCAAGCACCAAGAAGAGGAAGGAGACCTTTCCCAAGGATATGATGATCCTGAAAGAGTCAATCCATAAGATCTAGTCTCTGCAAGAGGCCTTTGAGGAATTCATCAATATGCTGGATTGACTGTTATTACTGGTTGTTGGTTGTTTATTTTTTTGTACTTTTTCTACTAGTTGTTTTTTCTATTGGATGTTCTTTTTTTTGGGCTAGAGAATTTAAACTGTTATAATTTTTCCTTGCCCTTGTTTTGGTTTTGTCGATGTTTAATGACAACAATCATTTTTATGCTTTATTGCTATGTTTCTATCTTTTGCTAGCATGTAAAGAGTTTCAGGGTCCCTTCAAAACCTGTATTTACCTTAATAAAAAACTAAGATTGATTCACCATTTTACTTAACATGCTATGTGATCTAGATTCAAAATTAAGATTAATATGATATCTCTAAAATTCTCTTAAAAACTCTAAATCTAAATTAGCATGATAACAATGCATTAAAAAAATGGATGATTTACTCTTGGCAAGGCTCCTATTTATAGATTTCTGGAGCAAAGATGAGGGCTTGAGTGAGGTGGTACCTATGTGGCATCCACATTGGAGACAGAAGGGCAAAGAGGACGTGATATGCAAAAGTCAACTCAAGTCTTTAAGGTTGAAAGGCTCAAGGTTTTCTCACACGTGTGAGCAAATTTGAGGAAATGTGTGGAGGACAAATGTGTAAGGAGGGAGTTGGATAATTTAAGGAAGTTTGGTGGCTTCCTTGGGATAACTCAAACCTTTAAGGTTGAAAGGCTCAAGGTTTTCTCACACATGTATGAGCAATCCATTAGCACTAATGAAGTTAGAAATCACTTTTTAAGTGTGACTAGTAGGTGATTAGCAATAAGAGTAGGTTTACCAAGTGAGGTGATGGGTGTAGGCTAGATCTTTATGTGGGGATTTAGATTAATTTAAACCAGATTTAGATTAATCCATGTTTTAGAAGAATATTAGTATGCGTAGGGATTTGAATAAATATAAATTTATTCAAAAGGGAATTTAATGGATGGGATGCATTAAATAAAATTTAATACATTAGAGGGAATGCATTAAAATTAAATTTAAATACTTTAGGAGAGTGAACCTATTTAATTAAATAAATTTAATTAGACAAGTAGAAGAAAGTAACAAAAATAATTAATTAAAATAAACTATAATGCTATAAGAAATATTAATTAAATTAAATTAAACTTAATTAATAAAGAGCTATAGGAGGATTTTAGGTGTCTACAAAACCTAGCAACTTATATTAGAAAATAACCCTAAACCTTGTACCCTAGTTTGACTAGCGAAAGGATGAGTCCTACCAGTTACTTCTCTCGATTGAAATATATCTAACTTAGTAATGCCTAAACTATGAAAAGTTATCCAACCTTATTAGTAGGCCTATTAACCCTCTCACTCCTCCATAAATACTTTTAATGAAATTAGACCATAAGTAAGCTAAAGGAAATAGTAATAATAAAAAAATAATATTGACTAATTTGTACCCAAGTACTATTCTTGGGAATTAAAATAATAATAATAACAAAATAAAAATAATAAGAATGATAAAATAATAAAATATAAGAAAGAATCAAAAGAGAAAATAAAAATAGAAACAAAGGGAGGAAAAATAAAACACTGGAGAGAAAAAATAAATAAAATCAAATATCAAGGGAAGAGGATGTGGGTTTTTCCATTGCTGAAGAAAATCATGGGAGAGGGTTAAAATGGTGGACTACTTCCTCCTATGGTAAAAGAAAATTTGCAAATATGGAGAATGGGCACTAGAGTTGTAAGGGGAAGGCTATGAGTAAATGCATCATGGCATCATTGATTGTGGGTGGCTAGACATTGTAGGAATGTGAAAAATGGATGCCAGATATTGATTTAAAAACCCTCATGACCCATAGAAAGGGGGGAGGCAAAAGGAATTAGATGAGGAATTAAGGAAGATGCTTGTAGAAGGACACAAAAAGAAATGGAGAGCACTAATGTGAGGAAGGGAATTAGGAGCTTTGGAGAGGTATATAGGTGCTAAATATCAGATTGGACACCCCATATCTACCAACAACTAAATCAGGGTCCATTTCAATTTGTTGAGGTTAGAATATTTGCAGTCAATGTTTAAATTTAAGCTTTCAAACATGTCTTCCTTTTTATACACTAAATCAACTACTTTACTATGAAATGTAAAATTAAACTAGAAATGAAATGATTTCCTATGTTTAGATGAAGTAAAGATAATGCAATATTTAAGATTTTTCCCTACTACTCATTGGTCATAAATTTAAAGGTCAGGTGAGAGTTGTTGACTTGTGATATCAAGTTTATTTCTTATGTTGAATTAATACCAAGAGCATATTGTTCAAAAATATATACAATAGATAAGTACAAAAAACAAAACAAAACAAAACAAAATAAACTTCATTATCGCTCTTCGTTAAATAACATTTGAATCCTCTTTAGCTTTGTTAAAATTAATGTTGATAAGGATAGTGACTCTTCCCTTGAGAGTTCTAAGTTTATGATAATAATTACACCAAGTAGATAAATGGTTTGAGAAATGTCATGCTAGGTTTTTCCATGCAAAGAGTCCTAAATTCTTCTTACTCATGATGTTAAACTATTTACTACATAATTTTCAACTAAAAGAAGTGATATCAACATCATAAACTAGTATGTCGATCATGTTTTGGAAAATGAAGGAAATATTTGAGAAATCATCAACTAGATAGTCATAAATTGCTAAGATCTTGTTAGACATTTCTTCCTTTGATAACAAAATGCAGCCCTATTAGAACTAAAAGAGTGTCAAAAATTTATTCAATCAGAAGAGTAAAGAAAAAGTGGATAGATTACTCACTAGAGAAAAAGCATTACAAAGCCTTGCCACTTTCCACTAATTGATCCAACATATGTAAATTTTTTTGAGGTAATTTCCCCCTATCTACCATATTCCAATCCTACACTTGATTAGAAGCCCATTTGGTCAAACAATCCGCTACACCATTCTAGTCCCTAGGAATGTGTCTAAAAGTAACATATTCCAAGGAGCCACACAACCAAAGAATCCCTCTAAAAACTAAAGCTAAGTGCCAACTAAGATCATCCAGCTTTTTGTTGATTAGAAAAGTCACCACCACCTAAGAATCATATTAAAAAATAATCCTACTCCAACAAAGAAAATAACTATGCTCAACAACATACAAAATGACAAGAGTCATCATTAAATTATTTGTATGAAGGCCCTTATAAATAAATAAATAAAACTGAATATCACTAGAGCTATTTTGAATAGCTCCACCAATGCCAACATGCCCAAGATTCCCCTTTGATGAGGCATCAATGTTAATTTTTAAAACTTCCCAAGGAGGAGGTATCCAACGACCCTCCCGATTGATCCTTTGCAAATGATGTGTGCATCTATTCCTCATGGCCTAACCAACATATAATGGAGCACCCCCTATAAGAGCAAAAATGAGATGATAATTGCAAATAAAAACATCCCTAGGAGCCACACCTACATCCAAGTCACAAAATGAAGCCCTATAATAGTTATCATGTAATTCCCTTTTTCCTAGAACAATCTCCAAAATACCTTATAGGAAGATGGATTGAATTATGGAAAAAGATTGTAGATACCCTCTCCATAGTTGGTATGCCAATCTTAGGTAGGAAACTAATTTAAAACTTTTGAGAAAAAAACTAACCACACCTACACCCAATAACATGAAAATAAATATTATTTTGAATTTGATTTTATTTTCAAAATGTCTCAAGCATTGCATAGACTAGTGCTTATCCTTGGCCACAAAGTCATATACAAAATTGCAAAATAAATCCCACCAGCAAAACAAGTCCTATTAGAAGGTCTAAAAAATGTTAATGCCTTGGAAAAAAAAACATCAAAAGTAAACAAAACCACAAATATTCATTCAAGGAATTTAGCTTTTTCTCGGAGAAAGACCCATGAACAAATATTACTTGTATCTCGGGGAAAACTGAGATGAAAAACTCAAATACCCTTAATTCATTGAGCTTGCATGACAATGAATATAGAAAATATAGACAACTCTACGATAATATTCATTTAAGCATTGATTCTAATAGACATTTGCATCCAGAAACTCTGTTATAGCCTATACATCTTATCTAAAACCTAGAAAAAAACACTTTACATTATTTACATACCATTGAGAAAAAACTCTTCAGAACCCATACAAATGAGAAGAAGGAAAAATATATAGATGAGAAGAGGCTCCAGATTTCACCAATAGGTGACAAGTGTCCCTTAACTTCTGACTTGGTCTACAAGAGGAACATTTTTATTGTCTTCCTTTGCTGAAAATGTCTACTCCACTATTTTTTTTGCACCTTGTCTCTTTCTCTTTTGCTGAAAATATTTGAATTGCACTTTTGAATTGTCTTAATATGCACTTTATGGCCTCACATAATATAATATTATCTTAAATTTTAATGCTTTCATAGAATAAAACATTTTTCCCAAATTTTTTTTTGCTTTGCACTCCGTGACAAATATTCTCTCATGAAAGAGCATAATTTTGTTGCAGCATATTCCCTTCCTTATAATAAAATAATGTCCCATTTTGTAAATAATATCATGTGTAATTTTCAACCCACATTTTTAGGAAAACAAAAATCCACATGCTAGTCACTTTTACTATTTTATGTCCCTTGTAATAATACTTTTACTTTCCAGTGAAAATTATTTACATGACTGCTACCTTTCACATTTTGCCTTGCTCTGTCTATGTGAATTGTTAGAATAACTGAGAGGGGGGTGAATCAGTTATCCACGGTCCCAATCACAAAATGTATATGTTGGATATTGCTAATGCATGGGTGGTGATTGAGACATTTAATATGTTTAATCACTACGTTACTGAATGGGCACTCATACTATTGTCATTTGTGTTTTGTCACTAATGTCATTATATGCTTCTATGAAGGAACCATAATGGTAATCATAGTGTACAGATGTTTTAGATGCTGCAAAGTTAGCAGAGAGTTTAGATGGATGTTGTGATCTTATATCTTAGATCACATCATTAATGGATGCATATTAAGGAAGATATGACTATTTTGGTAAAGACTAGTCACTGGACTGTGACAGTGAGAATTGACAGAGTTAGTCTCTGAGTTTTTGGTATAGATTTCAAAGGGATTGGATTCAAGGTGTGCACTCTTGAAGGATGATGGAAGATGTAATGAAGGATGTTCATTGGTTAGCGCAAGGTATGGAATGATTGGTGATGTCATCTGGGGTGTGTGCTTTGGCGATGGCTTATTCTGAAGCTGACTCAGGGAATGAAGCATGTGTTTTGTTTGACAAACATAATTCAAGGATGTTGGTCCATAATTGTTGTAATGTAATCATTGTAAACTTGTTTTAGATACCGTGTGTGTCTTAGCAAAGTCTTATGTAATTATTTGTAATTAGGAAAGCCTTATGGGCCGACCTAATCTTGGTAAAATTTAATAGGGTATAAATGTAAGGTCTTTTCTTTGGAAAAGATATGGATGTGATATATGTGGCATAAGAAGGTTGCAAACTTGTTTCTGCTATATGTAGAGTAGAGGATTGTTGGTGGACTTCATTGGAACTAATCAAGCAAAGACAGTTGCTAGAAAATAGTTCAAAAGATTATGTGTTTCTTCATATACACTTGTTGTGAACTAGTGAGTTTAGAAGGTGGACTTAACCTTCTTTGGGAAGTGAGCCTTGGGCAGTGAGCCCTCTTTGTTATTGAATCCTAATAGGGTCTATCCTCTAACAAGGACTATGTACTGTAATGCTTCAACAAGCTCCTAACAGGGCTATATCTTCTAACAAGGATTACTATACTCTCAGTACATCATTAGTGTGTGTTAATTCCCACCAGGGTTTTTACCTTTAACAGGGTTTCCCCGTAACCAAAATATTGTGTTATTGTGTTGGCATTCATTGTGTTCATTGGATCTGATATTGATAAGCTTGAATTTTAAAGTTTAATATTCTATCATATAACTGATTCACCCCCCCTCTCAATTGTATTGAGGACTGTTAATCCTAACAATTGGTATCAGAGCTTGTGGTCCTTAGAGAGAAAGCTTAATAGCTTGAGGTGATCTTGGAAAATGGAATTCTATAGGAAGGATAGTCCTAAGTTTGATCTTGAAAACTTTGACAGTTGGAAAAACAAGATGCGAACACATTTTCTATGTTTGGGCATAGACTACTAGATGATTGTGAAGAAGAAGGAAGCTTTGAAGGTTGAGAATGACTTAGGGTCAGCAACCGATGATGAAAAGAAACTATTTTCATGCAACATAGTCACAAGAGAAGCATTGATCAGTGCACTATTTGAGGGTGAGTTCACTGAAATTAAAGATTCAAATTTGGCACATGATATTTGGAATAGACTAGAGGCACTCTATGAAGGAGAAAAATATACCAAACAAGCGAAATTGTAGAATTGAAAGACAAAGATGGAGAAGCTGCAAATGAATGAAGATGAAAGTATTAGAGCCTATGTTCAAAGGGTTACATAAGCTATAGTTGGAATCAGAAATTGTGGAGGTACTTATGATGAAGAAGTCATTGCAAAGATTCTCAGATCTCTAACTCCTACTTACAAATTCAAGGCAATGTCTATTCAAGAAACTATACCCCTGACTCCAAATTTTAGCAGAGAGATGTTGATTACAAAGTTAACCACTTTTGAAGCTATGAAATTAGGAGAAGCTGCTCCTAAAGTTGAATCTGCATTTAGGGCATCCTCACACAAGAAAACATCTACACTTCTGAGCACAAGCAAAGAAGACCTGAGAGAAGAGGTTGGTGAGTATGCTGAGGAATGGGAGAAGATAATGGAAGAAGAAAAGAAGATGGGAGAACTTGTTGCACTGATAGCCAGAAGAGAGAAAAGAGGTAAGGGAAACTTTGAAGGCAAGTTACCTTTGAAATGTTTTTCATGCAATAAGGTAGGTCATTTTGCATCTAGATGTCCTAGAAGAGTTCCTAAATATAAACCTGATTATGCAAAGATTAGAAGAGATAAAGAATGTTATTATGCTAGTGAAGGAATCTCTGATGATGATGATGATTTAGAAAATGAAGAGATTGGATTTGTTGCTATTAAATATGAACCTCTTCATGAAGAAAAAGCCTTAGTATCTCATGTTGACAAGAAAACTGAATGGATAATTGATAGTGGATGTTCTCATCACATGACTGGTGATAAGAATAAATTTGTTAAGTTAGTAAATTATGATGGAGGTGTTGTAAGGTTTGGGGACAATCTACAAAAATCCATCATAGGAGTAGGATCTATCACTTTGTATGGAAAGACTAATATGGACAATGTACTACTTGTTGAGTGTTGGACAGTTGATGGATAAAAACTTTCAGTTAAGTTTTGTTGATGGTAAGTGGCTTATCAAAAGAAAGGAAGGAAAACTGGTTGCTACTGGTTCAAGATCTAGAGGTAATGTATTTGAACTAAACACATTTGGAGCCTCTTGTTTTTTTGTGAAGGTAGATGATAGTTGGTTATGGTATAGAATATTTTGTCATGTTAACTTTGATAACATTGTGAAAGAAAGTATGGCTAATGCAGTAAGAGACCCGCCGAAGATTGTGAAACCTTCTAACACTGTATGTAGAGAATGTGTTATGGGAAAGAAAACTAAAAACAATCATAAAAGAAAAACATTTACATCAAAAGGAAATTTGGATCTGGTACATACAGATCTATGTGGGCCTACAAGAATAAAGTCATACTATTGTAAAAGGTATTTCGTACTCTTTGTTGATGATTTTTATAGAATGATGCGGGTTACTTATTTGAGAGAGAAATCATAAGAATTTGACAAATTCAAGTTGTTTAAAGAAAAGGTAGAGAATGAATCAGGATTGAAAATAAAATGTTTAAGATCAGACAAAGGTGGAGAGTTTACATCAGATTTATTCAATTCATATTGTGAAGAGCATGGAATAAAAAGACAAACATCTACTCCTAGGACTCCACAAAAAAATGGAATAGTAGAGTGAAGAAACATAACTATACTTGATGCTGCCAGGACAACACTGATTGAAGGAAATGTATCTCATGTGCATTGGAGAGAGGCTTTTGAAACAACAGTGTACACATTAAACTGAATTCAAATCAAAGATGGCACAAGTAAGACTCCCTGTGAACTATGGTTTGATCTCACTCCTACTGTAAAATATTTTAGAATTTTTGGTAGCAAATGCTATATCAAGAGGGATGATGAAATAGGGAAATTTGATGCTAGAAGTGATGAAGGTATCTTCCTTGGTTACTCTATTAAGAGTAAGGCATACAAATGTTTCAATCTGAGATTAAGGAAGATGGTTGAAAGTAACAATGTAAGAATAGATGAGAAATTTTAGATACAAGAAAGAATGTATGACAACAGTCAGATATCAGAAGTAAAAGAAGCCACTGCTACTGTTGAAGAACTTGTTGAGGAAGGAAGCGAAAAAGAGGCTTGTGATGACACAAGAAAGACCACTGAAACTCCTAAAACTCCAAGGTATGTAAAAAATAACCATCTTGAAAATCAAATTATTGGCAATACCAGTCAGGGAGTGCTAACTAGATCGTAAGTTAGAGAAGAAATTTGTTTAATTTCCCAAGTTGAGCCAAAGACTACATATGAAGCCTTTAAAGATGAATCTTGGATAAATGCCATGAAAGAAGAATTAGATTAGATAAAGAAAAATAATACTTGGGAATTGGTTCCAAGACCTAAAAATAAAAATGTTATAGGAACAAAATGGGTCTTTAGAAACAAAATGGATGAAGAAGGAACAGTAGTAAGGAACAAAGCAAGACTAGTGTGTAAGGGATACTCACAACAAGAAGGCATAGACTTTGAAGAAACATTTACTCCTATTGCTAGAATAGAGGTAGTAAGATTATTTCTATCTTATGCTGCACACAAAAAATTCAAATTGTATCAGATGGATGTTAAATTTGCATTTTTGAATGGAGATCTTGAAGAAGAAGTATGCATAGAACAACCAGATGGATTTCCTCTATGTGAAGACAAAGACATGGTGTGCAAGTTAAAGAAAGCACTGTATGGATTGAAGCAAGCTCCTAGGGCTTGGTATGAAAGGTTTGACAAGTATCTACTTGGACTTGGATTCATAAAAGGTAATGTAGATAGTAATATGTACTTAAGAACCACTAAAGATGGAATCTTGAGAGTAGAGGTATTTGTAGATAACATTATCTTTGGAGGTAATGATGATCTATGTAAGAAGTTTGCTAAAGAAATAGAAAGTGAGTTTGAGATGTACATGATAGGTGAAATGAAATTATTTCTTGGACTGCAAATAACTCAGAATGAGAATGGTATTTTTATTTCTCAGACCAAGTATCTCAAAGAATAGCTTAAGAAATTCAGTATGGAAGATTGTAAAAAAGTAGGAACACCTATGGTAATTGGAAACAAGATAAAAATTGATGATAAATCAAAATGTGTTTTTCAAAATTTGTATAGATCAATGGTTGGAGGGTTACAATATATGACTCACACTAGACCAGATATTGCTAATGCTATTGGAATTGTGGCTAGATATTAGGCAGAACCCAAAGAGACTCATCTAGCTACTATTAAAAGGATACTGAGGTATCTCAGAGGAACCATAGACTATGGTTTATGGTATGACATGAATGATAGCGTTGAACTTCATGCTTATACTGATGGTGATTGGGCAGGAAATATTGATGATAGAAAAAGTACAAGTGGTGGTGCATTTTTCCTTGGGAAAAAGTTGGTTTCATGGCTAAGTAAGAAACAAGATTATATTACACAATCTACTACTGAATCAAAATATGTTGCTGCTACTATAAATTGCACTCAAATTGTTTGGATGAAAAAAATGCTAACAGACATTGGAATAAATTTTAATGAGCCTGTGGTTATCCATTGTGATAACACCAGCACAGTAAACATGTCAAAGAATCCTTTGATGCACTCTAAAACTAAACACATTTCTATCAAATATCACTTCTTAAGAGACAAGGTGGTAGAAAAGGAAATCAAGCTTGAATATTTTAGTACAAAAGAGAAGATTGCAGACATCTTTACAAAGCCACTACTAAAAGATACCTTTGAATATCTCAGAGGTATGTTAGGGGTTCATGCCCCTCCTAGTCAGAACTAAATGATGCAGAGATGCATCAGTCCAGAAGTGCTCAGAGCCTCATCATTTTCTGCACTGAATGTAGGGATCTACTCCTCAGGGGGAGTGATTGTGGAAGAAAGTTTATCTGTGAAGGTAGTTGGCACCCTTTTCCATTGTTGTAAAAGGGGGAGTGTTGTTATTTGAAAATCCTCATTGTTTGGGGAGATTGATCTGTGGAAGGACTTTTGGGTTGATACAACTTTGGGATAATATTTTCCCATATGTTGACATCAATGCAAAAGGGGGAGATTGTTGGATATTGCTAATGCATGGGTGGTGTTTGAGACATTTAATATGTTTAATCACTACATTACTAAATGGGCACTCATACTGTTGTCATTTGTGTTTTGTCACTCATGTCAACATATGCTTCTATGAAGGAACCAGACTGGTAATCATAGTGTATATATGTTTCAGATGTTGCGAAGTTAGAAGAGAGTTTAGATGGATGTTGTGATCTTATATCTGAGATCATATCATTAATGGATGCATATTAAGGAAGATACAACTATTTTGGTAAAGACTGGTCATTGGACTTTGACAGTGAGAATTGACAGAGTTTGTCTCTAAGTTTTTAGTATAGATTTTAGAGGGATTAGATTCAAGGTATGCGATCTTGAAGGATGATGGAAGATGTACTGAAGGATGTTCATTGGTCAATGCAAGGTATGGAATGATTGGTGATGTCATCTAGGGCATGTGCTTTGGCAATGGCTTATTTTGAAGCCGACTCAGGGAATGAAGCATGTGTTTTGTTTGACAAGCATAATTCAAGGATGTCGGTCCTTAATTGTTGTAATGTAATCATTGTAAACTTGTTTTAGAAACCGTGTGTATCTTAGCAAGGGCTTATGTAATTAGGAAAGCCTTATGGGCTGACCCGATCTTGGTAAAATGTAATAGGGTATAAATGTAAGGTCTTTTCTTTGGAAAAGATATGGATGTGATATATGTGACATAAGAAGGTTGTGAAATTGTGTCTGTTGTATGTAGAGTAGAGGATTGTTGGTGGACTTCATTGGAACTGATAAAGAAAAGATAGTTGCTGGAAAATAGTTCAAAAGATTGTGTATTTCTTCATATACACTTGTTCTGAACTAGTGAGTTCAGAAGGTGGACTTAACCTTCTTTGGGAAGTGAGCCTTGGGTAGTGAGCCCTCTTTGTTATTGAATCCTAACAAGGTCTGTCCTATAACAAGGACAATGTACTGTAATGCTTCAACAAGCTCCTAATAGGGCTACATCTTCTAACAAGGATTACTATACTCTTAGTACATCATTAATGGGTGCTAATTCCCACTGGGGTTTTTACCTTTAACAAGGTTTCCTCGTAACCAAAATATTATGTTATTGTGTTGGCTTTCATTGTGTTTATTGGATCTGATATTGATAAGCTTAAAGTTTAAAGTTTAATATTCTATCATACAACTGATTCACCCCCCCTCTTAGTTGTATTAAGGACTATTAATCCTAACAGTATAACCAAAAACAATCTACTAAAACTTATGCAGCTCGATAAACTAAAATAGTATTCTATCTGTGCTTTTACTAGATACTAGTTAATAACATATAATGATTAATGATCAAATCTAGTATGAAACATGTAAAGTATGATAACCAAAAATCATCACAACCAACACATGACACAAGAGATTTAATGTGGAAACCTTGTGAAGGGAAAAAGCACCTGGGACCGGCAACCCAAAAATTGTTCACTCTTTTGAAGTGAGGTCGGTGAAGATCCAATCCTGTTAAATGTTACAAACACACTATGAGGTGTGAAATTTTTAGAGGATTTTAGACCAACCGTTATCATCCAACTAGCATTCTGCTGCAATGGAGCCAAGTGGTGGAACAAGCAGGGTTCCCCAAGACCCTCTTCTCAGGATATTTGCAAGATAAGGACGAGTGTCCTACTAGGCCAGACACTCAAAAAACCTATCATAGGTGTTATAAGGGCAATAGGAGTTATCAAAACTCTAACCCTACACTAGGAATCCCCAATCACAAGGAAGACCAAGTACAAGACAACTAATCACTAGTTGCTTCAAAGAGTGCTCATAGGCCAAATTTGACACAATATCCCCCAAACCACACTAAGGACTAGGGGTGACTTCCAAACATGGATCTAGTCTATATGGGTCCTAACTAACATGAATCCATCATTAGAATCAAACAGTGCAACATTTGAAGGGTGGTTGCTTAACAAACCCACCAATAGGCTTGTAGCCCTTAGAAACCTGAAAACTTGACTTTTCTCAGAATATTCCCACACAACCCAAGGAAAGAAAAATATTTTCAAATACAATTTTTTGGTTTATACAACATACTAAGACCATGAGAACTCAAATAGAGGGGAAGGTTCTGATTTTTAACCTTTTCTTCCAAGGAAACTAGTGAATTAGGCCTCCATTTTCAAAGGAAGTGCCTCATTCCTTAATGAAACCTAAAAAATAAGAATATGAAAATCATTAGGATCATATAAAATGACAATATGAAAATTCCCAGGCCTTAGAACCTTCACTTTGGGAGGTTGTGGGGAATAGTACTCCTTTTCACTAGCATGCACATGGAAAATGCATGCCTAGGGCATCAAGTTTCTCCTTATTGCCTGCAAATTTTCATCTAAAACAAAAAGAATCTCAAATTAAATTGTAAAATCTTGGATTTCTACTAGGGCCATTAATTTCCCATGGTGGAATCCAAATATATAGGAGAAAATAGATAAAACCCTAGGTATGCAAGCAAAATTGTGATATCAGAGAGTAAAAATGAGATAACTTGAGTTGTAGATCGAATTAGGACCTCATTAAAAAAGAATTTGGAAGCTAGTTCATTAATCTATCTAACCATGCCACCAATCCATATAGGTGTGTTAGGAAATGTTTTTAGTAACTGCTGCAATGACTGGTTTTGCAGGAAAAACTTGAAGATTTTATTGATTTCAATGGCAAAAGTACATTGTTCATCTACCACCCACCTGAAAGGGCTATGTAGACAATTCCCATAGTTATTACAACCATTTAAACCATTGGGATTTGAATTATAACCATTTTAAAAAAGTTTCTAAAGTTGCTTAACAACTTTTTAGCAACATTTCAACTTTTAATGTATTTTTGCCTATATTGAACTAAATTGGTTTAAAACCAATCAAACCTATCATAAAACATACTAAAACATGAAAATCAATCCTAACCTAGTATTTTATACAATTTTTCACCCTTTGACCATAGTTGACCAAGGGCTTATAGTTCACCAATCTTGGAACTGGGCCTCACATTTGGGTCAAATGCACATACTAAGAATCCTAATGAACCCTGAAGGTTTTGAGGACTTCAAAGAGTCTCCTTTATTTCATAAGGTGGGGATTTAAACTTGTTGGGGTGCTCTTGCACCATACTCTCCTTGAACTTTAGAACTCGAGTTCCCACTTGAGTCAAGTTGATCAATTGTTGTGCCATGTTTAAGGATTTGTTCTTCCGTCATCCATGTGGCATCAATATCAGGTAAATCTTTCCATTTGATGAGGTACTACAGGTATGTTTTGTTTCTAGTCTTCTTTAAGGACCTTAGTTCCAAGCATCCTCGCTAGTTGCACCGGTTTGCTAGGAGGTAGATTTGTGACAAAATTTGATTGGTTGTCATTGTCTTGACTTGTACCTACAACATCAGGACCTGCATTACCTTTGAAAAGAGTTAGATCAATAATATTAAATATTGGTGAAATAGACAATGTAGGGGGAAAGGATATTTCATAAGCATTCTCTCCCATTTTGTGTAGGATTGTGCATGGACCAATCTTCTTCATATGGAGCTTTGAATACCTGCCCTTTGGTAACCTTTCCTTTCTGAGATATGCCCAAATTTGATCACCAACCTGAAAATGGACTTCTCTTCTCCTTTTGTCTGCATGCTCTTTGTATTGCTTGGTTGTTTGCTGTAATCTCATTTTCACTTCTTGTTGGACTTGGTTAATGAGGTTTTCCAAGTCTTCTCCTTGAGCACTAACCTTAAAATCTGATGGTAGATCTATTAGATCCAATGTGCCTCTAGGATGTAACCCATACACTTCTTGGAAAGGTGTTTTGCCAGTAGATCTATTCAAGGAATCATTAAAAGAAAACTCTGCTTGAGGGAGTACAACATCCCAAGATTGATTGTAGTGCTTGGTGAGACACCTAAGAAGGTTGCCAAGTGATCTATTTACCACGTCTGGTTGGCCATCAGTTTGTGGGTGATAGGTAGAGCTATAAGTCAAATTTGTGCCCAACTTCTTGTGAAGAGTATGCCAAAAATGTCCTTGGAACTTGACATCCCTGTCTGAAACAATTGTTTTTGGTAAGCCATGAATTCTTACAATTTCTTTGAAGAAAAGGTGGGCAATATGTGAGGCATCATTGGTAGTTTTGCATGGCACAAAATGCACCATTTTGCTGAACCTATCTACAACAACAAACACACTATCATACCCTTGCTTACTTCTAGGCAGTCCCATTACAAAGTCCATTGAAATGGATTCCCAAGGTCTGGTTGGTATTGGCAATGGTTGGTATAATCCCTGATTTGAGGATACACCCTTTTCTTGCTGACATATAGTACACCCTTCCACAAATTTCTTAATATCATTTGACATTTTAGGCCAATAAAAACTCCTCTTAATTTGTTTTGATGTTTTGTCAATGCCAAAGTGGCCTCCCATACCACCACAATGTTTTTTTTTATAATATTTGTAATACCCCAAAAATGGGCTATAGGTTCATTAACCTCTATATCGACACACTGAACGAAATCGACATCAAAGTCCTAACCAAAGGCACATCTGCACATCATCGAATCCTAATTGATTATCTTAAATTCTACATCGGGGAATATTCCTAGTAATATTCCTAATCATCATAATTATCTTTAATTTAATGATTATTTGGCGATAAATCTTATTTATCCTAAAGTTTGATTAATTGAATATTCTAAATATTTAATTAATTAGATTTAATTCTGCCACTTAATTATTTAATTGAAGTTAATTCTATTTATTCCTAAATCGTATTATTTAATTTTGATAATAAATCCAAAATCCTATGAATAATTGATTAAATTCTTATTTAATTAATTAAAGCAAGTTGTCAATTTTTAATAATATTGTAATTTTGAATAAAAGTTTGAAAAATAATTGATTAACCCATAAATCAATTGTTTTATTTTTCAAAATCAGTTAAGTTGGAAATAAATCACTTTATTTATTTATTAATTCATAATTATCCATGTGCACAATCAAAGAGCAGTTAAACTTCAAATCATAAAATCAATGCAAGTTATTGACTTTTTGGAACTCAACATCATTTTTGAGTTTTAAAGTTGATCTAAACTTCTAATTTGAGTTAAAAAGCTATTTTTGCATGTTTTTGTGAATTAAATTATCTTTATTTAAAAATAACTCAAAAATCAAGCTGAGTTATTTGAGTGATTTATGGCTTTTATCCATGCACCTCTAAAGCCCTGGATTTCTATAAATTAAGGCTTCAGCTCATCCCAAATCATCTCATAATTTGCAAATTTATGCTAGTGAATTGCTATCTGAAAAATTGGAGCTTCTTTGCGAATCAACCACATTTTGTGAGATCACTTTTGTTTTCATATTATTGTTAGATCAATTTCATATAGATTAGATTTCATATCAAGTTTTTATCATTCTTATTGCATCTAAAATAAAAAAAAATAGATTAATTGCATTCATATTTTATATCAGTTTTGCATTCAAATCCTTCATTTAGGTGTCGTCAAGGTCACTGATCTCGATAACAATCTGAGAACATCATACTCGCACCTATTAGAAGGCAATAAATCGCCTGGTTAGTTTAGCTTTCAATTCATTGCATGATTTCATTTTTGCTAACCTCTAATGTTTTACTAAAGTGTTGTGTCTACAAATCAGGTACAATTTTCACACACACATTTCTGGTGCCCACCATGGGGCAACCCACCTTTACATGCTAGTTTTGATTTTTTTGGGGAGCTAAAACCCTAAAGTTTCAAAGATTTAATTTTATCTCCCAAACAGCTTGGAGTTTTGCTTGAAATTTTGTTTGCAGGTTGGACACATATCAGGGAAGCTATAGTAAAAAATTTAAAATTTTTTGAGATGTTTTGAATTTTTAATAATTTTTTCTTGAAATTATGGAAAAAATCAATATTTGATGAAAATCAGAATATTTTTCAAATTTTTTTATATTTTTGGAAAGCTCTTTAAATTCTATAGGGGGTCCATTCTTTGTATTTTAAATTTGGACCCAATATAATAGCTCAAATAGTCAATTTACAAAAACTGGTCTGTTTTGGTAAAACTACTCTCTAGGGCACAAATGAAGAGATTTTTCTAAAATTTTTACATTTTTGGAAAGCTCTCTATTTTTTAGTAGGGGTCTCTATTCTAAATTTCTATTTTTGTGGCCAAAATCATATCAAAAAAATTAGATCTTGTTGACTAGGTCAAATGTAGCAAAAAAAATAAAATTTTGTCATGGGTATGCACTTATTTTTTTTACATGGTTCAATGAATGATATGAGTTGTCATTTGGGTTAATTTCTGATTATTATTGCTGATAATAATTTATTTTTAGAGCTAACCCTAGGGTTTTCATAAGTTGAAGATACGTTGCATATCTTGTTTGCTTGTTTGCTTATTTTCTTATCGGAGAGTTTGTTGCTTGATTGTGCAGGATTGCTTAACAAAGATAAAAATCAAGTAAATATCTACTAAGCACATCATGAGGATCTCAGGTATTCTACTTGTTTTGATAATATTTCAATTTGGACTTAAAATAAATCTCTCGTGTGTCTAGCTTGAGTGCTTCTTTTCATGCTTTTGTTTTACACACTTGCATAATTGATACTAGGTTGTGACACCTTAGGTATTCATTTAAGTAGTCTTAGATACTTGTGATTGATCTAGATTTCTATCTTGGGTTATTGGACTTGCTAATCCGTCGGCCCCTTGTTCCACCCTATGGTTGCAATCTCAGCACCATAAAGGGGAGGGGTCTAGAGGATAGAAGCATTAATTGTTCCACCAGACAACCCTTTTGTGCTTTTTAGAACTCACTTGTTTTCTAAGTTATGGAATCATTTTTAGCTTGTGTGAGGGGTTAATTATTCCACCTTGTGGACTCACCTCATATTCTCTTTAAGCGTTAAGTGTTCCTCTTTCTGCTTTTGGGTACTTTCGGTAGATTTACTTTCAGAAATATATCTGTGCTCACATAGTAATTAGGCCCTATGAACACTATTTGTGATTCTTGAGCGATTGGATTCCTAGTGAAATCCTTCTTGATGATGGAATCCTTGTAGGTAGGGAGGATACTTAGTGCGTTTCACATTCTACTTGGTTAGTGCGTCTTCTCTTATTGATCGATACATTCTCTCTCTAGAGAGGTTGATAGATCACGTGGGGTTGACATCACAGACCTTGGTGAAACAAACTTTGTCTTAGCGTGTTGGATTAATCTGCTTGCTTTGTTTGGGTTAAAAGTGAAAAGGCCAGGGGATTATGCTCTACTTCCTTTTTGGATAGTACCAGAAACCCAAATCCTTGAATCTGGAACTAGTCTCCATGTGGTATATCTTGTGAGTCACCTTTAGAGAGGGTTAACCATAGTGGACATTCCCTTAATTGGGTCAACCACATTGATGAAACCTCAAGCGATAATAGCCATTTCAGATGTGGTAGTAACAACCACTATATAAATGTCCTTGTGGAAGAAATCTTCATAGGTGTGGTTCATTATTGGGTTGTCAGATCTCCCTAGCAGCTCCTGATTGATTAAATTCTCAGACTGTGTCAAAACCCTGGTGCGCTAGGATTGGAGTTCACCCCTTTGGATCATAAAAGTTGCAGAGTCAAACCATTACTAAAAACCCCAGCGAGGCCAAATTTTTATTTTCTAGGGTTTCATTGGAAAACATTTTGGAACATACACAATTAGCGCTTCTGAGGATTAGAACGAATAAGTCACTTGATTGCTCATGTGCAAGGTTGCTTTTGCCCTTGTTCATTGTTTTCAAACATGCTTGAAATCACTTGCTTGCTATTTTGCATGCTTGTTTATCTATTTGGTTATTGAAAATGAACAAATCTGTTACAATCCTAAAATCTGGACAGTACAATTTGCAAACAATCCGAATCTGAAAACTCAAAATTTGCAAAATTTGAAGTAAAATTCTTTTTCTGGAGTCAAAAGTCATCTCAAGAGGTCAGAAAGTCATACGAGTTTCTATCAAGTGTCATTTCATTACTGCCCATCTGTCGTATGATAGAGAACCCAGTGTCGTACGAGTCTTTCTGCCAGTCAAATTCAAAAAGTCAAATCCTACTAGCAACTGTCGTTTCATAGCATACCCATTGTCGTGCAAGTTTTTCAACTATCGTACAAGTTTTTCAATTGTCATTTCATAGTATACCCACTGTCGTATGAGTCTGCAGAGTGTTGTTTGGGAAATTTTTGAAAGTTGTCAGAATTGCCAGATATTTAGCTTTTTCAGCCTATTTCTAGAATCTGTCGAACAAATCACTGTGTCAGGAATAGAGTAGTAGCTATTGAGAATCCTATCATTTTCCAAAAGTGGTCTTTTGAATCTGATTCAGCCTTCTATTTAATCAATTTGAGTCTTTATCATCTTGTGTCAAAACCTTGTCATAACTATCAATCTTCTATCAAATCTTCAAAAACAGACCAAGTGTTGTGAACTCATGTTAGCTATCTTTTGGGCAATCTACCCATACATCCAGGGCATAGTATCCTTCACCCACGTCTAACTGAATCTTCAAATCAATCAAACCTTGACAAGGTTGCGTCATTTGATCATCTTGATTCAATTCATTCTTCAGTCATCTGGATCTTATTCTTTGTTTCACTCAAAGTTGATGGTGGAAATCGGAGCTTCCTCAAACAAGAAATCTGGAGAAGCATCCCAGACCTTACCTATAACCACTACCAGGGGTCCAAATCTTGAGTAACTCATCAATTTTGGTCTTTATGAGGATGACGGTATTGGCAACTTTTGATTAAAAATTGGTTACATTCCTCCTCCATCAACTCACAGAGGTACCCAACAAACCCCACATCAATCTATTCCAGAGAGTCCACAAACTCCTACCATGTCTCAAGCAGGGACAAACTTTGGCTCTCAAGGAGCTCAATCTCAACATGGGGTAGATTAGGAACCCACACCTAAAGAAATTTCTCAATATCAAAATGATGATAACTTCAAATGAAAGATGAAGCATTTTTTGAAAGAAGATAGAGAAGCATACTTTTTACAATTGCCTCATCAAGGAGCTAAGCTTCCTCCTAATTTTAATGTCAAAGCTATCATCACACATGAGGAAGAAACTCTGATAATGGCTATGATGAAATAGATACATGCTTTACAAGTCAAACTTAATAGCCTTGAGAAAGAAAAGGAACCCAAGGAGTTCTCCATGGAAGGTCTATGCCATTTTCCTTTTGACAAAGATTTGTATATGCCACCATTTCTGAAAAGAGTGGAGATGCCAAAGTATGATGGACACTCAGATCCTCAAGATCATGTTAGAGAATTCTGTACACAATCCATGGAGTTCATGCATGAATCGACCTATCTGATGCACCTCTTTCCTAGATCTCTGGGTGGAGCAGCCATCCACTGGTTCTCTAGATTGCCTTCTACTATCAAAAATTTTGAGGAGTTGATCAATTTTTTTTTATCAGCAATACTCCTACAATATTCAACATCCAGTCACCATGATTGATATCTGTAATCTCAAGCAATATCCAGGAGAACCATTCCTAACATTTCTGAAGAGATGGAGGAAGAAGTTCTCTCTATATGCCAGACCTATTCCAGAAATAGAAAAATTGGAAATCTTCATCAATAACCTTGTTCCAAAAATCAATTGTCCTCTACAAATGCAAGATCATACATCTTTTGATAAGATGGTGGATAATGCTATCAAAATCAAAAAAGTGCTTGTGAAAAAAGGAGAAATCACACTCCAAAAAGACAAGTATGAATCAGGATCCAGTTCTAAAGACAAGAACAAAAATTGGAACAAGAACAAAGGCATCATCACAGATGGCATTGTTGATACTATCCATGCCCCATCAAAGGCACTGGCCTACAATCTGACTCTTGGTTCCCAAGCCATAAAAGCTTTAGAACAAAAGTCATCTGAACCATTTCAAAAGAAGCCAGAATACAAATCTTGGGATAAACATCGAAAGTTCATTCCTCTTGGAGAATCTTTAGAATCAGCTATGAAAACCCTACTGGCTGATAACATCATCTCCTTGCCAGCAATCCAACCACCTGATTCTGAGCCTAAGCCAAAATGGTGGAGAGAAAACAAATTCTATGATTTCCATTGAGGTAAAGGTCACAAAACTAATAACTGCTTATAGTTGAAACACACCATTCAAGATTTGATCGATAGTGGAGACATCATAGTTGACAATCCTAAGAGCAATAATGATCATATGACATTTACAGAACCATTTCCACAACATGGTCAAGGAGTTTCAACTTCTCAGCCTAATATGGGGGCAAAAGTCAACTATGCCTACCCTGGAAATAATGCTGTCATCAATATGGTTGAACCTTGTCTCTCAGAGCATTGCAATGTCATCACAATTGTAAGAAGAGATAGACAAAATCAATCCACTAATGCAGTTACTCGATCACAAGCCCAAGCACATCTGAAAGGACAAATCCTAGATTCATCAAATGTCCCTAAGGTGCCCTTCAATCTTTCATCTGCTTCTAAATAGAAGGCTACTTCCAAATATTCCAATTCTAAAGATACAAGGCCTACATCTTATAGAATTGTTCAAAAACTCTAGCACACTAATGCCAAAATCTCCATGTTTGAGTTGCTTCAAATATCTCCAGCTCATAGAGCCATACTAGATAAAGCTTTGCTCGGTTCCAATGTTCCTGATGACCTTGATTTAGATAGGTTCCAGACTATGGTGACATCTTACATCTCTGCAATATATCTCCTTTTCAAAGGAAGATGACAACTCCTTGAGTGACCCACATAATCAGCCTTTGCATATAGAAGTCTTGATCCAGAACCGTAGAGTCAAACATGTGTTGATAGATGGGGGCGCTGGCCTAAACATTTGTTCTTATAGCTTGATCACACAATTGGGATTTTCAGAATTGGCTATTGATCCTAGAAAGAAAATAACTATCAAAGCCTATGATGAACAAGAAAGATCTTCTAAGGCACCATTGTCTTACCCATCCAAGTGGGTCCAGTTATCAAAGATACCATTTGTCAAGTTCTTGATCTACCTTTGGCCTACAACATCCTCCTAGGGAGACCATGGATACATGAAATGCAAGCTATTCCTTCTACATACCATCAATGTTTGAAATTTCCTTATGAAGGAGTAGAGGTTACTATCCCTGTAGATCTGAATACAACTTGCAACACCTTGAAGGAAAGTGCCGATAAGCTTGTGCCTAATAACAGAGAATCTTCCATTGAATCAACTAAAGAAGCATCCACATCTAAAATGGAAGATCTTGCAAAAGAGGTTAATATCAAAGAAAATAGTATGGGAGAATATACTATGGATCCAGTCTTATCTTTGACATCTCTCCCTATCTCACCTAAGTCTTATGGACAATATTTGAAACAATCCAAGCCTAAACCTAGGGAACCTCTTGAAGCATATAAAAAGAATTTTGTGGCAGAACAAGTATCCAAGCAAGAGTTTGGAGAGGATGAAGCTGTGCTATCATGGCTATACAAAGATGAACCTGAATCCCACAATGTTCAAACTAGTGACTCTACAACACCACATATCCCTTCTAAGTCATACGGTCTAGGAAATAAGTTGATAGCTAAGATGGGATATTCAGGTAAAGGACCTCTAGGAGTCAGAGGAAAAGGTCTTGTGACACCTCTCCCATATACTGATAGAAGAAAATAAGAATACTGTTGCCCTAGGCTTTAAGAAGAAACCCTATCACCTCAAGGGTAATTGTTCTCATGTCATAGAGCAGATCACACTAGGAGAACCTCTTCTTAAGAAAGAAGAAATAGAACCATCAGATAGTGATTCAGATAGCTCAGAACTCATCCCCTATGAAAAATTTCCTAAGGAGATCAAAGACCTTCTTGATGATAAAGATGATCCAATCAAAATAATTAATGTAGTAGAAACACAAGAACGTACTATCAATCAAGAGATAGTTGCAACACAAGAACCAACTAATCTCAAAAATAATCAAGAAGAAGAAGGTGGTAGTTATTCTGAAATTGATTCCCATGAGTGTGAATTCAAATCAGAAACTGAGGGTAACCCCTCTTGGGGTATTCACCCTGACTTTACTCATGTTTTAAGATTTCCTAGAGATCTTGAATTAGAAGCTAAATCAAATGACTATGAATGGGGAGCCATTCTAGAACCATATGAAGATGAGCTTATTACAGAGAAACATGTTGATGTTATTCACCAATATGCACCTAATCCCAATGTAAGTCTAGAGCAAAATGATGAACCTATCAAGTTTGATCCACCTATGGCGGAATTGGACTCCCACGATGACATTGAGCCTATCCACAAATTGAATGTCTTAAGTTGTAATATCACCTTTGAACTTGAGTTTTGGCTTAGGACCAATGATGATAGATCCATATCCGTAAACACTATCTCCCAATCTTTCCCTACTTTGACTATCCAATATCCAGAACTTATTGATCAAACCTCCAAAAATCCAAGCCATGGTATTTATACCTTCTCGAATGACTATGCCCTTGCTTGTTACCTCAATGCAGTTGAGCCTATGAGGACTTCCATCAGTGAACTAAATGTTAGCATGACGGAGTTGGACATCAAGTATCTTAGTCAGAAAAATAAGAATAAAAATAAAAAGAAAAAGAGTTCTGAGGGTGAAAACCACTTTGTGGCAGTCTCAGAACCTACAAAAGTAAAAATAAAAGATGTATTTGAAGGAAAAAACCTCTCTGAGGCACCTAAGGATGAGATATTTGATGTCCTTCTGAGTCATTTACATGATAGATCTCTAGTTCTAATTGAGCCCACTCAATCCATCAATTTGGGTACAATAGAGGAACCACAATTCGTACATATAGCACAATCATTATCAGAAGAAGAGAAGCAAAAATTTACTACATTCCTAACAGAGAAGAAGATCAACTTTGCATGGAAATACTTAGATATGCTAGGGTTGGATCCTAATCTTATCATGCACCATTTATCTATAGCTCCTAATATAAAACCTGTCAAGCAAAAATTGAGAAAGATGCATCCTCATGTTGCACTCTTGGTAAAAGATGAATTAGAAAAGCTCCTAAAAGTTGGATTCATCTGAGTTATTGACTATGCAAAGTGGATCTCCAATATTGTTCTCATTTCTAAACCAGATGGTTCAATCAGAGTGTGCACAGACTTTAGAGATGTAAATAGAGCATGCCCTAAGGATGATTTTCCACTACCTAACATTGATATGATAGTGGACATGACTGTGGGTTTCAAGATTTATTCCTTGATGGATGGTTTCTTTGGATATAACCAAATAAAAATTGCTCTAGAGGATCAAGAGAAAAATTCTTTCACATGTGCATGGGGTACCTTCTGTTGGAATGTCATGCCATTTGGGCTTAAAAATGTTGGTGCTACATATCAAAGAGCAATGACATCTATTTTCCATGACATGATGCATCGAACCATGGAAGATTATGTTGATGACACATTAGCAAAATCTATGATCAGAAATGAACATCTAAAGGACTTGAGCATGATCCTAGACAGAATGGAAAAGTTTAGTCTTTGACTAAATCCTAAGAAGTGTGCTTTTGGTGTCACTTCTGGAAAGCTCTTAGGATACATAGTCTCAAAGAAGGGTATTGAAGTTGATCTAGCTAAATTAAAGGCTATAATGGAAATGCAACCTCCAAAGAATATTATTCAAATGAGGACCTTGAAAGGAAGAGTTCAATCTATCAGAAGATTTATATCACAGCTTGCTGATATATCACAACCTTTTACAAAAACATTACATAAAGGTGTGACCTTTGCATGGAATGAAGAATGTGAAAAGAACTTTGACCATATCAAGAAATATCTATCAAATCCTCCTATCTTGATGCCTCCTATTCATGGGAAGCCATTGATCTTATATGTCTCCGCAACAGATACATCACTGGGGGTATTGCTAGCACAGCATGATGAGAACAAAAAGGAAAGAGCTATATACTATATCAGTAGGACATTGGTTGCATATGAAAAGAACTATTCAATGATTGAGAAAGCTTGTCTAGCTATGATCTTTGCATCACAAAAACTGAGACATTACATGTTATCTCATACCACACATTTGGTAGCTAAGATTGATCCACTCAAGTACCTTCTAAGCAAAGCTGCCCTCACAGGTAGATTAGCTAAATGGGTCATGCTCTTAAGTGAATTTGACATTGAATATGTGGAACAAAAATCTATCAAAGGATAGGTTATTACTGATCAATTAGCAGATGCACCTATTCTTGATGATACACCACTACAAATGGAATTTCCAAATTCCTCTATCATGCATCTTTCTTCTAGAGAATGACAATTATTCTTTGATGGCTCCTATACATAGAATGGATCTGGAGTAGGCATATTGTTCATAACTCCTCAAGGATACTCAATCCAAAAAGCATTCAGATTAAAGTTTCCTTGCACAAACAATATTGCAGAATATGAAGCCCTTTTGAATGGTATGAAACTAGCAATTGAGTGGAGAGTGACAGAGCTACACATTCATGGAGACTCTCAACTTGTTATTCATCAAGTCAATGATGTGTACCAAACTAAAGATGAAAAGCTCATTCCTTACAAGAGAATGGTAGATGATTTAAAGAAGTATTTCATCTCTATCACATTTTGAGCAAATTCCTAGAATGGAGAATAAGGCTGCCGATGCAATGGCAACACTATCTACTTTATTACAGCAGCCTGCACATGAGCTATGCAATGAGAACCTGGTGGAAGCACTATCTTATCCTGCATATGACTCCCCCGAGACCCACATGATTTGCACTATTTTAGGTCATGATTCATCTAGATACAAAAACCTATTTTCCTATCTCCAAGACCAAATTATCCCTAATACTTTCAACCACCATGAAAAGAGATACCTTATCCGAAATGCCTCCCGATATGTCATCATCGGTCACGATCTGTACAAATGAGGTCTAGATGGTACACTAATTAGATGTTTAGAATAGGAAGAGTCTCAACATGCATTAGAGGAAGTCCATGATGGTATTTGTGGGTCACACTCGAACGGTTTAACACTAGCTTGAAAACTTATTAGGGCTGGGTACTATTGGCCTAAAATGGAGAAAGAGGCTATCAAGTTTGCTAAGAATTGTCAAAAGTGCCAAGTGCATGGAAACTTAATTCATGCTCTAGGGAGAGATCTAATCCCCTTTACAATGCAATGGCCCTTCCATCATTGGGCCTTTGATCTTATTAGGATGATTCATCCTCATTCTTCTAATGGACATACCCATATAATCAAAGCTACAGATTATTTTACAAAATGGGTAGAAGCAGTCCCTTTGACACAAGCAACTAGAAAGAAAATATCTATGTTCATATTGAACTATATCATATGCAGATATGGGATACCTCATTCCATAATCACACATAACAGTGGCCAATTCAAGAACAAAGACCTAGATGATTTATGTGCCAAATTCAAGATCACACAACATTGGTCTTCTATCTACTATCCTAAAGGGAATGGACAAGAAGAAGCTTCTAACAAGAATCTATTGAAAATCTTACACTGAACAGTTAATAAAATAGGAAGAGACTGGCATCTCATGATCAATCCAGCTCTCTGGGCCTATAGAACAAGTATCAAAACACCTACTGGGGCTACACCTTTCACTTTAGTTTATGGGTCTGAAGCGGTATTGCCTATTGAGGTTGAAATCCCATCACTAAGAATCAGAATGCATGGTCTAGTAACTGATGATGACTATAGAATGTCTAGGTTGCAATAACTTGAACTACTAGATGAGCATAGACAAGCAACGTATGATCATCTCAGAGTATATCAGAAGAGAATGTCTAGAGGCTACAACAAGAAAGTCAGACACAGAGAATTTTAGGTTGGTGATCTAGTCTTGAGAGAAAATCCTAAAAATAAATCCCATCGAGAACGCAAGGGGAAGTTTGAACCCAATTGGTTGGGTCCCTTTGTAATCACTGCTACTTTTGGCTCTAGTGCTTATCAACTCTCAACGACTGAAGGAGAATAGCTCTGAGAACCAATCAATGTTCTCCATCTGAAGAAATTCTATGCCTAAGGCATTTAGTCTATGGTAAAATGTACTGAAAAAATCTTAAAAATTGGAAAATGTCCTGAAAAAGTGAACATCTTGGTGAAAACCTAGCAATAGGCACATTGATGATTCACAAAAAACTATCAAAAGTACAAAAAAAATTTGAAAAAATGAAAAATAAAAAAAAATGAGAAAAAAAAAGTGCCTTGGTGAAAACCTGGAAACAGGCACCTTGGTAGCAAAAATAGAATCTCTGCCAAGATGGTGAAAACCTAGCAAATGGGAACCACTTGTTTCAAAATGCTCCATCTATCAGCACAATCTTGGTCTTTCCCAGCTTTCAGTCTTTCTTTAGTTTGTACATATCTCCTAGTTTGTTTCCGCATTTCCAGTTTTCAATAAGTCAGTTTGTACACCAATTAGCTCAAGCGTATGTATCCTATCAATGTTTAACACTTGGGGGCAATCACAGTCATATCCTATGGCCTCCAATGTGTCTTAGATGTATCATATCTAGTCATAGTCCTTTGAAGCTTCATTTGAGTTAGTCAGTCTTGTCTCTAGAAAGGATTTTGCATCTACAACAACGCAGTCAAACACAAACTGAAAACAATCTATGCTTTTTTTTCATGCTTTTATCTCCTTGTATGCTTACTGATTCGCATTGAGATTTTTGCATATTGTGTCCCTTCGAGCTCTTCCATGGTGTCCTTTACAGGATTTAGAGAGTGATGACTGGGGGCATAATCTTTTCTTTGTTTTTTGCTTGTATGGGAAATCTAACAACTTTGGAAATTCTGGATTGAAATGGTGTCCGACTGTAAGAGCCTCTATCTTGAATTGGATGGCCATGCGTACCTTGACCATTGATACTTGGAAAATTCAAGGAAGTTTGATCTAACTATTGTCTTTTTGAGTGAGTTCTTTCTCCTACTATGAAACGCAATCTTGCCTAAGGGTGTGAATGATAAAGGGTCACTACGGGTAATTCACATTGGATTTAGAATGATCTCTTGACTGTTTGATGTGTTTGCATGCAAGGCATATTCAGGTCATCATGACGCTTATGTTTTGATGCTTATGCAAATTGCTATATCAAAATGGACATGATATTCAGGTCATCCTGGCACTTGTGCCTTGGTGCTTATATCTAATCTGACATTCTGAAAACAAAATCAATATTCATATATCCATGGTTGTCATAATCAGTGGGTGTTGTATTGATTCTTGCACATACAAATTGATATTCATATGTCTATGGTTTCATAACTAGTGGGCATTGTATTGATTTATTCGGTTACCTAAAAATTCAATGATGATAAGAAATTGACATATGATCAGTGAGTAGGTCCTAGGTCCTAGGTTGCATTTCATTTTGCATGTTTCTTTGCATTTTGCATGTCTACATGATCTCACAATGGTTGGATAAACTTCAATGCTTAAATGATTCTTCAATCAATTCTTCAAATCTAACAAGAGCCGAATCTCACATGAAGGTTCCTCCAACGAAACAACAAGTAGAATCCTTTTTCGGGATCAAAATCAAAATCTGAGATTGTTCATATTATTCACTACTTGCATAATCAACCTTCAATCATCACAAAAATCCAGAATTCAACTTAACTGATTATCTTACATCAAATTATCAAAATTTCAACTTGGTTAACCATGGTCAACTCATGGTCAAACCTAGTCAAACTTAGTTGTCTGGACCTCTAAACGATGTAGAATGCATTCTCAGACGTGTTTAACCACTTCTCAAATCAATTAACATGCTTCTAAACTATCAACACTGACTTTTCTTGTCAGATTTCAATTTTAATCCCGAAGGGGGCATGGTATTGCACATCATTCAAAGTCTGTAATCTAATTTGAAATCATATCTTTGCTGAAATCATATCTTTCCTCAGTAATCAAGACAACAACCACGTCTAGTTACTGATTCATCAAAAAAAAAAACCTCATCGCTTGGGGCAAATCAATCATCGCTTGGGGCATATCAGATTCATAGAGATCCATATCAATCTGGTATTCTCTTAATCTTGTAAATTGTATCAGTTTTTGCAACTATCGGTTCAATTGTGTTATTTCCTTGATTCTTTGGTAACTGAAGGGTTCAGATGTGATACCTACGTGATTCTTCTAAGGACAATCAAGTCTGGAATCGGTCACTCACTTCTTCGCAATCATAAGGTTCAGAATCAGGCATTTTGACACTTCTTTGCAATCATTGGTTCATTACTTTTATAGTTTCCATTATCTTTGGTCATTCAGGACCTAATATCTTTGAATCTTTCAATCAATCTTTGTCTCATATCATAGTTTTTGTTTCATATCAATTGCAATCTCATATCAGATAATCAGTTTCAAACATCATACACAGACTGTCTTTGAACCACTGCACTTCACACAGTAATTCAAAGAGGGGCAAAATGTAATACCCCAAAAATGGGCTATAGGTTCATTAACCTCTATATTGACACATCGAACGAAATCGACATCAAAGTCCTAACTAAAGGCACATCTACACATCATCGAATCCTAATTGATTATCTTAAATTCTGCATCGGGGAATATTCCTAGTAATATTCCTAATCATCATAATTATCTTTAATTTAATGATTATTTGGTGATAAATCTTATTTATCCTAAAGTTTGATTAATTGAATATTCTAAATATTTAATTAATTAGATTTAATTCTGCCACTTAATTATTTAATTGAAGTTAATTCTATTTATTCCTAAATCGTATTATTTAATTTTGACAATAAATTGAAAATCCTATGAATAATTGATTAAATTCTTATTTAATTAATTAAAGCAAGTTGTCAATTTTTAATAATATTGTAATTTTGAATAAAATTTTGAAAAATAATTGATTAACCCATAAATCAATTGTTTTATTTTTCAAAATCAGTTAAGTTGGAAATAAATCACTTTATTTATTTATTAATTCATAATTATCCATGTGCACAATCAAAGAGCAGTTAAACTCCAAATCAAAAAATCAATGCAAGTTATTGACTTTTTGGAACTCAACATCATTTTTGAGTTTTAAAGTTGATCTAAACTTTTAATTTGAGTTAAAAAGCTATTTTTGCATGATTTGCATGTTTTTGTGAATTAAATTATCTTTATTTAAAAATAACTCAAAAATCAAGTTGAGTTATTTGAGTGATTTATGGCTTTTATCCATGCACCTCTAAAGCCCTGGATTTCTATAAATTAAGGCTTCAGCTCATCCCAAATCATCTCATAATTTGCAAATTTATGCTGGTGAATTGCTATTTGGAGAATCGGAGCTTCTTTGCGAATCAACCACGTTTTGTGAGATCACTTTTGTTTTCATATTATTGTTAGATCAATTTCATATAGATTAGATTTCATATCAAGTTTTTATCAATCTTATTGCATCTAAAATAAAAAAAAATAGATTAATTGCATTCATATTTTATATCAGTTTTGCATTCAAATCCTTCATTTAGGTGTCGTCAAGGTCACTGATCTCGATAACAATCTGAGAACATCATACTCGCACCTATTAGAAGGCAGTAAATCACTTGGTTAGTTTAGCTTTCAATTCATTGTACGATTTCATTTTTTCTAACCTCTAATGTTTTATTGAAGTGTTGTGTCTACAGATCAGGTATAATTTTCACACACACATTTGGTATTAGCAATGGTTGGTATAATCCCTGATTTGAGGATACACCCTTTTCTTGTTGACATATAGTACACCCTTCCACAAATTTCTTAATATCATTTGACATTTTAGGCCAATAAAAACTCCTCTTAATATGTTCTGATGTTTTGTCAATGCCAAAGTGGCCTCCCATACCACCACAATGTTTTTCTTTTATAATATTCAGTCTCATAGAACATCTCGGTATGCATAACTGAGAACCTTTAAATAAGAGACCATCTTGAACAATTTATTCTGAAAATTGAGTGTGATATTTACCTATTAATTCAGTGCAGACCTTGAATGCTTCTCCAAAATCTGGATCTCCTTCATAGAGCAGCTTAAGGGCATCAATACCAATGCTATGTAACTGAATTTCTTCTACTAAGGTGACCCTTCTACTGAGGGCATCTGCTACTTTGTTTTCCTGTCCTTTCTTATGCTTCAAAGTGAAAGTATATGCTTGGAGTTGCTCCATCCATTTGATGTGTTTAACACTTAACTTTTCCTGAGAATTCAAAAAACTCAATGCATGGTTGTCAGTATAAACAACAAATTCCTTTGGTAAAAGATAGTGTCTCCATTTTTTAAGAGCCTGCACCACAACATATAATTCAAGGTCATAAGTTGAGTATCTTTTCTTAGCATCATTTAATTTTTCAGAAAAGAAGGCAATAGGTCTCCCTTCTTGACTTAGGACAGCACCAATAGCAAGGTTACTAGCATCTGTTTCAACAGTAAACACCTTCTTAAAATTAGGCAAGGTTAGAATAGGATACTGAGCCACTCTGTTCTTTAGATATTCAAAAGCATTGTTTGCCTCATTAGTCCAAGTGAATTTGGTCTTCTTACCTCCTTTAATTGTCTCAAGCATAGGAGCACATATATGACTGAAATTCTTTATAAATTTCCTATAAAATTTAGCCAAACCATGAAAACTCTTTACATCACCTTGGTTTTTGGGTGTTGGCCAATTGATGATTGCTTCAATGTTGTCTGGGTCCATCTTTAAGATGCCTTTAGCTATCACAAACCCCAAGAAAGTGAGTTCCCTTTGCATGAAGGTGCATTTCTTTAAGTTGATGATCAATTTCTGATCATGAAGCCTCTTGAAGACCTGTTCCAAATGTTTTAAATGCTCTTCTCTGCTATTGCTGAAGATTAGTATATCATCAAGATAAATGACAAAAAATTTACCTATGAAGTCTATAAATTCTCATGAATGTACTTGGTGCATTACTTAATCCAAATGGCATTACAAGCCACTCAAATAGACCTTCAATTGTTTTGAATGCTGTCTTCCATTCATCCCCGAACTTGATTCTAATTTGGTGATACCTTGATTTTAAATCCACTTTTGAAAAGTAGGAAGCATTTCCAAGTTGGTCAAGGAGGTATTCAATTCTTGGCATAGGAAATCTGTATCTAATGGTTATCTTGTTTATGGCTCTACTATTCATGCATAGCCTCCATGTTCCATCCTTTTTAGGTGCAAGGATAGAGGGTACTGCACAAGGGCTTAAACTTCTTTGAATCAGTCCTTTGGCCAGCATTTCTTTTATTTGTTTTGCAATCTCTGCATTTTGATTTGGAGTCATCTTGTAGGGTGCCTTGTCTGGCAAAGAAGATCCCAGCATAAGGTCAATTTGGTGGGTGATATCCCTAAGGGGAGGGAGGGAAGATGGCATGTCACTTGCCAACACATCACTGTACTTTTCTAATAGTCCCTTAATCTCTATTGGTACAGTCCCTAAATCAGGTTTTCCCTCATCACTAGGCTTCATAACTAGTATGTATCCCCCTTCCTCTGATTCTTGTATCACTTTTAACATTTCTTTTTCCTCTATAACAACTCCTGCTGTCTCTTTTCCTGATTTTTGATCAGGCAGTGGCTTCAAGGTGAATGATTTCCCATCCTTAATGATTGTATATGTATTTTTTCTACCACTATAGGTGGCATCTACATCATACTGCCATGGTCTACCAAGAAGTAGATGGCAAGCATCCATGTCAACAATATCACATAAGACCTTGTCTTTATAATTTCCAAGAGAAAACTCTACTGTGGCTTGTTTAGTAACTAGAGTTTGCTGCACTTTGCTAAGCCATGATATGTTATAAGGAAAATGATGTGGTGTTTTTCCTAATCCTAATTTCATTACCATTTCTTTAGAAATGAAATTCTCTATTGATCCAGAGTCTATGAGCAGATTGCATACCTTCTCTTGGCACTTAACCCTTGTTTTGACCAAATTCTTCCTTTGGGGGGGCTCTTGGGTGTGTGGCACATGCAAGAAGGCCTGCCTCATCATCAAACACACACCTTCTTTAGCTTCAAGTTTAGGGCTATCTTCTTGGACCAGTTGTGTCCTTCTTTCACCTTGATTCCCATTCCTCTTCTCTGGACACCAGCCTACATGATGTCCGGGTTGATTATAGTTATAACATGTGATGGGGCCATTACCTCTACCACCTCTGCCTCTATTAAAGGCTCTACCACCTCTATAGTTCCCTTTGAAACTAGATTTAGATTGGTCTTTGTCCTTTGGTTTTTGATCACTGGTTTTGGTGTTGCTATATTGCCCTTTGTTCCATGTATTGTTCTTCCCTTTGTAGGATTTTTTTATCAATCCCCTTGCCTTTGTTATGATCTTGTCTCCTCTTCCATTTCTATTCCACTTTTATTGCCAATTGATAGCATTTATTTACTATTGTAGGGGTATGAAAACTCAACTCTTCTTGAATGGGTGCCTTCAAACCATTCATATATCTAGCAAGCTTCTCCTCCTCATCTTCAACTATATTAGTCTTCATGCATAGCTTTAAGAATTCTTCAGTATAGGAACTTACATCTAAGTCCTATTTCAAGCTTTGTTTCCTTCTATGGAGTTGAACCCCATAGTCTTCAGGCACGTAGGTTTCTCTAACTAGTGCCACCATCTTGTCCCAAGAAGCAATCATGCTCTTTCCTTTCTTCACCCTCTTAGTTTGGATGAAGTTCCACTAAGTCAGGGCTGCACCTTTCAACTTGGACTTTGCCAATTTTATCCTTTGCCTTTTTGGAATATCTTCACATTCAAAGAAGCTAGTCAAAGCCTCTATCCAATCTAGGGCCACATCACCATTCATCTTCCCATTGAAAGTTGGCAACTCCAAATTCCCTTCCATGGTTCTATTCTCCATGGATTTGAGAGATTTTAGGAGAGGTCTCTGATCTATAGGAACCTCCTCTTCCACTTCAAGGTCTATAGGTTCCTCTTCCTCTTCATTCTCAGATTGCCCTTCCTTTTGTAACTTGGTTTCAAGTTCTTGTAACCTTCTTGCCAAAGCAGCATTGGTTGCTCTTTGTTCTCTCACAATATTTGCAAGTTCTATATTTTTTACCCTTGAGGGTATCTCTTCTTCTCCTTCAAGAGACATGGATCTGATATGACTTTGGTGCAATGGAGCCAAGTGGTGGAACAAGCAAGGTTCCCCAAGACCCTCTTCTCAGGAGATTTGCAAGATAAGGACAAGTGTCCTACTAGGCCAGGAACTCAAAAAACCTATCACAGGTGTTATAAGGGAAATAGGAGTTATCAAAACTCTAACCCTACACTAGGAATCCCCAATCACAAGGAAGACCAAGTACAAGACAACTAATCACTAGTTGCTTCAAAGAGTGCTCATAGGCCAAATTTGACACAATACCCCCCAAACCACACTAAGGACTAGGGGTGACTTCCTAACATAGATGTAGTCTATTTAGGTCCTAAATAACATGAATCCATCATTAGAATCAAACAGTGCAACATTTGAAGGGTGGTTGCTTAACAAACCCACCAATAGGCTTGTAGCCCTTAGAAACCTGAAAACTTGACTTTTCTCAGAATATTCCCACACAACCCAAGGAAATAACAATAGTTTAAAATACCCTTTTGGGGTTTATACAACATAATAAGACCATGAGAACTAAAACGGAGGGGAAGGTTCTAATTTTTAACCTTTTCTTCCAAGGAAACTACTGAATTAGGCCTCCATTTTCAAAGGAAGTGCCTCATTCCTTAATGAAACCTGAAAAATAAGAATATGAACACCCTTAGGATCATAAAAAATGACAATATGCCAATTACTAGGCCTCAAAACCTTCACTTTGGCGGGTTGTAGGGAATAGTACTCCTTTTCACTAGCATGCACATGGAAAATGCATGCCTAGGGCATCAAGTTTCTCCTTACTACCTGCAAATTTTCATTTGAAACAAAAAGAATCTCAAATTAAATTGTAAAATATTGGATTCCTACCAGGGCCATTAATTTCCCATGGTGGAATCCAAAGATATAGGAGAAAATAGATAAAACCCTAGGTATGCAAGCAAAACTGTGATAGCAGAGAGTAAAAATGAGATAACTTGAGTTGTAGATCGAATTAGGACCTCATTAAAAAATAATTTGGAATCTAGTTCATTAATATATCCAACCATGCCACCAATTCATATAGGTGTGTTAGGAAACATCCATACTAACTGCTGCAATGACTGGTTTTGCAGGAAAAACTTGAAGATTTTATTGATTTCAATGACAAAAGTACATTGTTCATCTACCACCCGCCCGAAAGGGCTATGTAGAAAATCCACATGGTTATTACAACCATTTAAACCATTGGTATTTGAATTATAACCATTTTTAAAAAGTTGCTAAAGTTGCTTAACAACTTTTTAGCAACATTTCAACTTTTAATGTATTTTTGCCTATATTGAACTAAATTGGTTTAAAACCAATCAAACCTATCATAAAACATACTAAAACATGAAAATAAATCCTAACCTAGTATTTTATGCAATTTTTCACCCTTTGACCATAGTTGACCAAGGGCTTATAGTTCGCCAATCTTGGAATTAGGCCTCACAATTGGGTCAAATGCACATACTAAGAATCCTAATGAACCTTGAATGTTTTGAGGACTTCAAAGAGTCTCCTTTATTTTATAAGGTGGGGATTTAAACTTTTTGGGGTGATCCTGCACCACATTCACTATGGGGTTGACAAGATAGCAAATGTACACTCTATGAATGACATTACAAGAGTTTCTAGTCCACTCTGTTAAGAGATTTCTCTATTTACAATGGTTAAAATGTAACAACAGTTGATCTAATTACAACACAACTTCAATTGCATATTATTAGATCTATGTTAAGCTCATTCAAATCCTTTGATCAATATTTCAATTTTGTTTCAATCAATATTCAGTAACTTACTGTCGCTTGGTAATAGCTTTCTGACGCTCGGTTATCTCTACAGTTCAGTTCTCCTTAACCAGTCTGATCAGGCATGCATGAAGCTTGTTCACATGATATCTTCTACAGTCTCCTTCTTCTGACATGATTTCATCATGAAATCCTAGTCTCTTAAATAGACGAGTAAACTATTTTAATTCTATCCATCAGATTTTGCCGCTTAATCTCCTTTGTTGATTTTGCTGCTTAAACCTTCCTCGACTGATGTGTCAGTAACATGTTTTGTTTCAATCCATTAGATCTTCTTCAAATTATGTTAGCCATCAATCTTCATAACAAAGATTATCTTCATCTCTGATTTTGAGGTACTTTACAACTCATCAACTTCCATCAACTAAACTAGTCATTTAGTTCTTTTCTTCTGCTCAGTTAACAAAGAAATGTGTCGATGAACACAAGATTAGTTTGTACTGTGGTTGGTATACACTACACTACATTGGTGTATGCCAAAATGGTTCATTAACTGACTGTTAGAATAATTGAGAGGGGGGTGAATCAGTTATCCATAGTCCCAAATCAAAATGTATAATCCAAAATAATTTACTTAAACTTCTGCAGCTCGGTAACATAAAATACTATACTGTCTATGCTTTTACTGATTACTAGTCAATAAAATATAATGATTACCAATCAAATCCAACATGCAATAGGTAAAGTATGATAACAAACAATCACCATAATGAACACAAAACACAAAATATTTAACGTGGAAACCTTGTGAAGGGAAAAACCACTTGGGACCGGTAACCCAAAAATGTTCACTCTTCTGAAGTGAGATCGGTGAAGACCCAACCCTATTAAAGGTTACAAACACACTGTGAGGTGCAACCTTGTTAGAGGATTTTAGACCAACCGTTATCTTCCAACCAGCATTCACAATGAGGTTGACAGGATAACAATGTTCATTCTATGAATGATATATATAAGACTTTCAAGTCCACTCTGTTAAGATATTTCTCTGTTTACAATGGTTAAAATGTAATAGTAGTTGATCTTATTACAATACAACTTTAATTGCAGATGTTATGATCTATATTATGCTCATTGAAATCCTCTGATCAATATATCAATTCTGTATCAACAATAATCAATGACTTACTGTTGCTCGGTAATAGCTTTCTGACACTCGGTAAACTGTATAGTTTGGTTCTCCTTAACTAGTTTGATTAGGCATACATGAAGCTTGTTCATGCAATAATTCTATAGTCTCCTTCCTTTGGCATGAGTTTCATAATGAAACCCTAGTCTTTTAAATAGACAAGTAAACCATTTTCTTCTCCTCCATAAGATTTTTCCACTTATTCTCCTTCGTCCATTTTGCCACTTAAACCTTCCTCGACTGATGTGCCTGTAATATGTTTTAATTCCATCCTTTAGATATTCCTTTAATTATGGTAGCCATTAATCTTCATAACAAACATTATCTCCATCTTTGATTTTGATGTACTTTACAACTCATCAATCCTTAATGGCTAAACTAATCATTTAGTTCCTTTTCTCCTGCTCAGTTAACAAAGAAATGTGTCGATGAACACAAGCTTAGTTTATACTATGCTTAGTATACACTACACTACTTGGTGTATACTGTGATGCTTCATCAACTAACCACACTGCCTTGTGTCTTTTAGTTCTTTTCCTCATCATAGATGAATGAAACATAATCAAGTCAATAACATAGGGTCATAGACTCATTAGCAAGTTACCAAATATATTCCTTATCCTCATCTTTCATATACATCTTCCTCATGTAGATATTTTAGTTCTTCATCTCTTTTACTCCTTTTCTACAGATGTTTAGGTATTGTAACTTACAAGATAAGTGCTGTTAAACTAGTTGACATCAATGACAACATATTATTGATTTAATCATATGTAATATCTAATTAGCAACTTGGTGATCTCTAATCATAGATCTTTAATTAGGTTCTAAATCAGTTGTAGTTCATCAATCTCTCCCTTTGGCATTGATTGAAACTCAACTAATATGAAATATGCCATACACATACCAAACATGTAATCTACAACTCTGTGAACAAATGCTGTACAAACTCTCTCTAGCTTAATATGTTTAATCACTATGTTACTCAATAGCATTACCAATGTAGCTTTGACATTCTGTAGATATGATCTCTTCAGCTCTCGAATTCCTTCTTCTGTTCTCAGTAATTGATCTTCAGTTTTCTCCCTTTCTTTCAGTTTGTCTCTCCCTTAGATAGATGTTTTAGTATTCTCATCGGTGCATATCGTTTCATATTGTTTATCTCTCCCTTTGATAACAATGCTAAAGAAACAAATAAACATACAACTCTGTAGTAGCCATGTAACTCTCTATTGTCCGGTGCATACTCTATATCTCTGTATATTGATATGCCAATCTTTTCCAGTTCTCCAAACTTTTCACAACTTTAGACATGATCCAAAGTGTGAACTATGCTACATTAACATGTATGATCTTCTGATAAGATTAGGTTGATGCAACATCCAGATCACATTAGTGACCAGTAGACAGGGGAAAAACCCCAAGTCTAGTCCTCAAGTATTCAAATGTATCCTTCGGTAGAGGCTTTGTAAATATGTCTGCAAGTTGTTCTTTTGATGTAACAAAATCTAGCTTAACTTGCTTCTCCTGTACTTGTTCTCTTAAGTAGTGATACTTAATAGATATATGCTTTGTTTTAGAGTTCATCATTGGATTCTTTGAAATGTTTATTGCACTTGTGTTATCACAATATATAATCACCAGCTTAGTGATTATCTCATTCATGCCTTCCAATAGTTGCTTAATATATGCAATATTTGAACAATTTGTAGCAATAACAACATACTCTGCTTTGGCTGTAGACTGAGAAATGCAAGCTTGCTTCTTACTTGTCCATGTAACAAGTCTTTCACCAAAGAAAAATGCTCCTCCGATGGTACTTTTTCTATCATCCACATTTCTAGCCCAATCAATGTCGGTATAGACTTTGAGTTCAAATTTGCCTTCCTTAGGATACCATAATCCATAATCTTCTATTTTCTTCAAGTATCTTAACATTCTCTTTGTAGCGACCATGTGTGACTCTCTAGGGTTTGTAGAAAATCTTGCAACAATTCCCACAACATGTGCTATGTCTGGTCTACTATGCACTACATACATTAACTTACTAATCATTGGTCAGTACAGTGTCTGGTTCACCTTTGTAATTTCATTTTCTTTAGTCAGTTTACATCCAGTAGCCATCGGTGTTCCCATAGGTTTAGCATCTTCCATGCCAAATGTCTTCAATACGTCCTTGATATATTTGGATTGTGTGATGAATATACCATCATTCTGCTGAATCACTTGTAGTCCTAGAAATAACTTAATCTCTCCAAACATAGACATTTCAAATTCACTTCTCATTTCATCATCAAATGACTTACAAATTTGATCTTGTCCTCTAAATATTATGTCATCCACATATATTTCAGCACTAAGAATAGTATCATCAGTATCTCCTTTCATATACAAATTGTTGTTCTCACTTGTTCTAACAAATCCAATACTTAACAAATAAGTATGAAACCTCTCATACCAGGCTCTCAGTGCTTACTTCAAACCATATAAAGCTTTATGTAATCTACATACCATATCTTTATTTTTTGGATCCATGAACCCTTCAGGTTGTTCTATGTAGACTTCTTCTTCAAGTATCCCATTCAAAAATGCTGACTTGACATTCATTTGGTAAACTTTGAACTTTTTGTGTCCAGCATATGTAAGTAACATTTTGAATCCTTCTAATCTAGCAACAGGTGCAAATGTCTCACCATAATCTATTCCTTCCTCCTGTGCATATCCATTGCATACTAATCTAGCTTTATTTCTTGTTACCTCTCCATTCTCATTTTTCTTGTTTCTGAATATCCACTTAGTACCAAAAAAATTCTTGTCCTTAGGTCTGAGTACTAAACTCTAGGTTTTTTTCTTCTCTATTTGTTCTATTTCCTCTTTCATTGCATTAACCCATTCTTCATTTTCCAATGCAACTTTTACATTCTTTGATTCATAATCACAAACTAGACATGTACCTTGTCTTGCTTTACTCCTTGTTTGCATGCCAGCTTGTTTGTCTCCAATGATTTGTGTCTCGAGATGATGTCTTCTAACAATGCTTTCCAATATTCTATTTCTTCTTTCTTGTTCATCCTTTGCAGGTTCATTTGCTTGCTCGGTAGGTCCTACCTGCTTGTCAGTTTCTCTTTCCTATTCCTCGGTATTGTTTTCCTGCAGATCGGTTGTCACAGTCTGCGGCTTCAGTAGATACTCAAGTTGTTCAATGTAAGTGAATCTACCATAGTCTTGTAGTTCCTTTATTCTTTCCTCTATATTCTTATAATCAAACTCATCAACTCGAATATTAGTAATTTCAATAATTTTATTAGTTACTCTGTTCAGACACTTGTATGCTTTACTTTTACTGGAATATCCTAAAAATATCCCTTCATCTCCTTTTGAGTCAAACTTTCCATTTCTTTCATCTTTCAGAATAAAACATTTGCTTCCAAAAATTCTAAAATAACTTACAGTTGGTTTGTGTCCAAACCATAACTCATAGGGTGTCTTATTCGTGTCCTTCTTTAGTTGTACTCAGTTTAGCACATAAACTATAGTGCTAACAGCTTCCCTCTAGTATGTCTAAGCAACATTCTTTTCTATCATTAATGTCCTTACACAGTCAACAATTGACCTATTCCTCCTTTCAACAATGCCATTCTGTTGCAGTGTCCTTGGTGCAGAGACCCATCTTTTACTACCATGCTCATTACAAAAATTAGTAAATTCATCAGAGATAAATACACCTCCTCTATTAGATCTTAAGCATTTCAATTCTTTACCAGTCTCTTTTTCTACTTTTGCTTTATACCACTTGAACATCTTGAATGCCTCAGATTTTTCTTTCAAGAACATGACAATCATCAACCTAGTATAATCATCAACAAAAAGAATAAAATATCTATCTCCATAGTAACTCTGAGTTCTCATAGGACCACATAGGTCAGTATGCACTAACTCAAGTATTTTCTTTGTTGAATAATCTTTTCTTTTGAAACTAGATTTAGTCATTTTACCTTTCTGACATTCATGACACATAACATGATCAAGCTTAGATAATTTAGGATGACCTCTAAATCTTTTCTTTTTACTAATCTTAATCATGTTATCAAAATTCACATGACATAACCTTTTATGCCACAACCATGCATCTTCATCTTTCATCATTAAACAAGAAGAATGATCAGTATCAAGATAAAATAGATTACCTCTAGATTGTGTACCAGTTCCAATAAGTCTTCCTCCATCAAATATATTCACCTTTTTTCTCTCAAAAGCAACTCGGTGGCTTGAATTGTTTAGCTATGCCACACTTAGAAAATTATAGTTCAATCCTTTTACCCGATAAGCATTTTCACATTTTAATCTATCATTTATCATTAGGGATCCTTTACCTCTTACCATACAGGGTGCATCATTACCAATTCTTACAGATCCTCCATTGTATTCTTCAAGATAATCAAAATTTTCTTCATCACTAGTCATGTGATGTGTACAACCACTATCTATAATCCATGTATCATTCTTATTAACCTTAGAGATAAGTGATGTCTCTACATACCTTTCATCTTCTTTAGAATCATCCTTCATTGCCACAAATACTACCTCCACATCATTATCAGTGTCGGTATCAGTGATATCTTCTTCCTCAGCAATGTAGCATATGTTCTTGCCCCTATCATTATTGTCTCGATTGTCTCTGTTGTAGTGTCAGTAGCCTCTATTGTTTCTTCTCCCATAGCTTCCTTTAGATCGGTCTTTGGTTCTTTCATCATCTTTCTTGTGTGGACATCTAGTAGCAATGTGGCCAACTTCTTTACAGTTAAAGCATGCTAAACGTAATTTACCTCTATGCCTTCCTTTTCCTTTAGGCAACCTCCTGGCCATAAGAGCTTCAAGTTCATCAAGCTCATCATCAGTATTTCTATCACTATCATCATTCTTATTACTAGACTTACCAATCTTCAGAGAAGACATAGAAGCAGATTCAACATTTGGTACAACACTATTATCATAATTGTTCAGTTCAATTGTTGTAAGCTTTCCAATCAGATTATCAAGAGTCAGTGTGCTATTAGGTGCTGAACTATTTTCATGAATTGTAGATATTCTGATGGCATAGATAGGTAGTAAGGTCCTTAGAATTTTCCTTATCACAGTGTCTTCATCAATAACTCCATCCAATGCTCTAATAGCATGAACTACCTCCTTTATTTTGTTTGTGTACTACACAATGTTTTCACCTTCTTTCATCTTCATGTCATCAAATATTCCTCTTAAGCTTTCAGCTCTTGCTCTCTTGAAATTCACATCACCACTATAAACTTGAGCAAGTTTATCCCACATCTGCTTAGCAGTAGTACAGTCCTTGATGTCTTCAAATTTGGCATCTAAACAGGTAGCAACAATCTCCATCATAGTAACATTATGTTCATGCCTGTCTCTTAGTTGATCAAGGGTCAAGGGACCAGTGGGCGGTGCAAGGTATCCATTCTCCATCAAATCTAGGGTAGAATTCCCAATTCCAAATATATGCAGCTTCATTCGAATTTTCCATATTGTGAAGTTATCTTTATTTAGCTTTGGCACTTCCCTCTTAAACATTTTGAGACCTTTGTGCTGAAGTCCTTAAAAATCTGTTCCAAGCAACCAATGCTCTGATACCAATTGTTAGAATAATTGAGAGGGGGGTGAATTAGTTATCCATAGTCCCAAATCAAAAAGTATAATCCAAAACAATTTACTTAAACTTTTGTAGTTCGGTAACATAAAATAATATACTATCTGTGCTTTTACCGATTACCAGTCAATAACATATAATGATTACTGATCAAATCCAACATGTAATATGTAAAGTATGATAACAAACAATCACCATAATGAACACAAAACACAAAATATTTAACGTGGAAACCATCTGAAGGGAAAACCCACCTGGGACCAACAACCCAAAAATATTCACTCTTCTGAAGTGAGGTCGGTGAAGACCCAACCCTGTTAAAGGTTACAAACACACTATGAGGTGTGACCTTGTTAGAGGATTTTAGACCAACCATTATTGTCCAACCAACATTCACTATGGGGTTGACATGATAACAATGTTCATTCTATGAATGATACATATAAGAATTTCAAGTCCACTCTATTAAAATATTTCTCTATTTACAATGGTTAAAATGTAACAGCAGTTGATCTGATTATAATACAACTTTAATTGTAGATGTTCAGATCTATATTATGCTCATTCAAATCCTCTGATCAATATATGAATTCTGTATCAACAATAATCAATGACTTACTATCGCTCGGTAATAGCTTTCTGACACTCAGTAAACTCTATAGTTCAGCTCTCCTTAACCAATTTGATCAGGCATACATGAAGCTTGTTCATGTGATAATTCTGTAGTCTCCTTCCTCTGGCATGAGTTTCATAATGAAACCCTAGTCTCTTAAATAGACAAGTAAACTATTTTCTTCTCCTCCATTAGATTTTTCCACTTATTCTCCTTCATCCATTTTTTCGCTTAAACCTTCCTCGACTAATGTGCCTATAATACATTTTAATTCCATCCTTTAGATCTTCCTTGAATTATGCTAGCCATTGATCTTCATAACAAACATTATCTCCATCTTTGATTTCGATGTACTTTACAACTCATCAATCCTTAACGGTTAAACTAATCATTTAGTTCCTTTTCTCCTGCTCGGTTAACAAAGAAATGTGTCGGTGAACACAAGCTCAATTTATACTGTGCTTAGTATGCACTACACTGCTCAGTGTATACTATGATGCTTCATCAACTGACCACACTGCCTTGTGTCTTTTATTTCTTTTCCTCATCATAGATGAATGAAATATAATCAAGTCAATAACATAGGGTCATAGACTCATCAGCAAGTTACCAAATGTATTCCTTATCCTCATTTGTCATATACATCTTCCTCATGTAGATATTTCTATTCTTCATCTCTTTTACTCTTTTTCTACATATGTTTAGGTATTGTAACTTACAAGATAAGTGTTGTCAAACTAGTTGACATCAATGACAACATATTACTGATTTAATCATATGTCATATCTAATCAGTAACTCATTGATCTCTAATCACAGATCTTCAATTAGGTTCTAAATAGGTTGTAGTTCATCACCAACAACACTGCCTTGTGCATTTTGCTCTTATCCTTCATCATAGATGAATGCAACATAATCAAGTCAATAACATAAGATCATAGACTCATCCATAAGTTACTCAATGTATTCCTTATCCTTATCTATCATATCCATCTTCCTCATGTAGATATATCTTTTCTTTATCTCTTTTCTTCTTCTTCTATAGATGTTTGGGTATAGTAACTTACAAGATAAGTATCGTCAAAACTAGTTGACATCAATGACAACATATTATTGATTTAATCATCTTACATATCTAATCAGAAACTCAGTGATCTTAAATCAGAGATCTTCAAGTTATACAATGTATTCAAATTAGTTGCAGTTCATCAATCTCTCCCTTTGGCATTGATGGAAAGACAAGCAATATGAAATATGCCATACACATACCAAACATGTATTCTACAACTCTGTCAACAAATGATGTAATGGTACAAGCTCTCCCTCGCTTAATATGTTTAATCACTATGTTACATAAAAGCATTTGCAAGTGCAAACTAAGTTATGCAGATATGATCTTTTTAGCTCCCTTTTCTATATATCTCTCCCTTTGTCTTTAGATCCATATTCTTCATATTGATCTCTCTCCCTTTGACAGCAATGCCAAAGAACAATACAAACATACAACTCTGTAGTAGCCATGTAACTCTCTGTTGTTCAGTGCATTCTTTGTATCTCTGTATACTATTATGAAAATCGGTTCGAGTACTTCAATCTTTCACAACTCTAGATGGAAATCCAAAGTGTGAAATCTGCTGCATCAACATGTATGATCTTCTGATAAGATTAGGCTGATGCAACCTCTAGATCACCTTAGTGACCAGTAGACAGGAAACAGACCCCAAGTCTAGTCCTTAAGTATTCATATGTATCCTTCGGTAGAGGCTTTGTAAATATGTCAGCAAGTTGTTCTTTTGATGTAACAAATTCTAGATTAACTTTCTTCTCCAATACTTGTTCCCTTAAGTAGTGAGACTTAATTGATATATGCTTTATTTTAGAGTGCATCACCAGATTCTTTAAAATATTAATAGCACTAGTGTTATCACAATATATAATTACTGGCTTAGTGAGTACCTCATTCATTCCTTCTAACACTTGCTTGATATATGCAATATTTGAATAGTTAGTAGCATCATCAACATACTCTACTTCAACTGTAGACTGAGAAATGCAAGCCCATTTCTTACTTGTCCATGTAACAAGTCTTTCACTAAAGAAGAATGCTCCTCTAGTGGTACTCTTTCTATCATCCACATTTCCAGCCCAATCAACATCGGTGTACACATTCAGTTCAAACTTGCCTTTCTTAGGATACCATAGTCCATAATCTTTAGTTTTCTTTAGGTATCTTAAGATTCTCTTTGTAACAACCATGTGTGACTCTCTAGGATTTGCAAAAAATCTAGCAACTATTACAACAACATGTGCTATATCAGGTCTGCTATAAACTACATACATTAACTTACCAATCATGGATCAGTACAATGTCTGATTTACTGATGCAGGAGCATCCTGGGTGTAAGAGCAATCTTGCATCACCCAAAAATATTTTTATTTTTGAATTCAATAAGGGCTATTTTGTGCAGAGCTGCTATTTATGGAAAGTTACTATTTTTGGTAATTTTTGTATGTTCTCAGAATGATCTGATTTCTTTCTTGGAGGTTCTTTTTGGTCATATAAGTCTGCCAGTAAAGTTTCATTGCCAGATCAAGTGTATATTGGAAGATATTGAAGATTTTCGGTATTGGCAGTAGGGTACAGAAACTTTGAACTCAGTTTTGAAGGCTTTAGAGGCCCCGGATGAGGTCAAAAATTTGGGTGATGGGCGCTTGTGCTAGTTAGGCCTGTAGAGCGCTTCGTGGCATTTCCGAAATGGGGTTATAATAGCCGATCGGGTCAGCTGGTGATGACTTATGGTCTTCGAAAGTTGGGCCACCTGAAATGGCAAAAAATAATTTTCTTCAAAATTTCTGTTCGGGTTTCAAAGATTATCTTGAGCCGACTATGATGTAATAAAATGTAAAATAAAATAATTCTAAGTTTGGTCGGCCTTATTGGCTAAAATTCTGGAACCTTCCCTGGCGGTGGAAAAATTGCCTATATAAGGAAGGCTGTATTATTGTCTTAGGCAGTTCAGAATAGTTCTGGGTAGTAGATCTGGGCAATAATTCGAGGCTTTGTCCTACAGAATATTGTAAGGGAATGCCCATGGGGCTTTGCATATTGTAATTTTGAAAGTTTGTAATTCCACATTTGTGGAGATAATAAGAAGCCAATTTTCTGTTCTTGCATATTGTTGTTGTTTCTCTATTTTTGTTATGTGTTTGTGGTATTAAGGGGAGCACCCTTCATCAAGTGGTATCAGAGTGGGAGTTCTTGAGTGTGTAAACAGATTGCTGACTGTGAGGCAGTTTGCACCAGGACCGTGGCTAGGGTTTCAGCGCGCATCGCGAAAATGCCTCCATGAAGGGAACGTGGCGGAAGAGCTGGTGTTGTAACACCTGAGGTTAGAGAGCTGCAGAGACAAGTGTGAGCATTACAAGAAGAGATTCGTAGAGGAATGAATCTTAATGTCAGAGACGAAAGTGAGGATGAAGCCGAAGAAGAATATCAAGAAGGAGAAGTTGAAATTGTGAACCAGGAGGAAGAAAGACTTTTTCAGGCGATTTCCAAGATTGGGAAAAGACCTAAGATTGAGGTTCCTACATTTTCTGGAAATCTTAACCCAGAGGAATTGATCGACTGGATCAATGAATGTGAGGAATATTTTGAGTATGAAGATGTTGAGGATCCTGATAGAGTCAAATTTGCGAAGGCCAGACTGAAAGGTCATGTGAAGATTTGGTGGCAAGAAATTCAATTGGAGCGAAATAGAAGAGGGAAAGATAAAATCACAAGATGGGATCGGATGGTGGATAAATTGAAGTGACAGTTCATTCCTGTTGATTATGAGCTTGATCTACTAAAGAAAATGCAAAGTTTGAAGCAAGTAGGAAGATCTGTTCAAGAGTATACAGAGGAGTTCTATCGACTCCTCATCAGAACAGGCCATGCAGAAGTTGATAAGGAGAAAGTTGCCCGATACCTTAATGGGTTAAGGCCAAGCATTCAGGAGGAGTTGAATCTGGTTCGAATGAGCAGTATTGAGGAGGCATACCAATTTTCCCTAAAAGTAGAGGAAAAGCTGAACAAGAAGTTTGAGAGCAGACAAAATGGAAGAGGTCGCGGTGGACGATCTGCTGGACGGTCATATGGTGGCCGAAATGAAGATCTGAAAAAGAAGGATGAGGCCAGTAGCAGTCAGAATCAGCGTGGAAATAATTCCAATCACTTCCAGGATTAGAATAATAGAGATCAGAGAGGAAGAGGAAGAGGACAAGGATCTGGAAGAGGAGGCTTCCGTGGAACATGTTTTCACTGTGGAGAAGAAGGTCATAGGGCATTTGAATGTCCTCAGCGCCAAGGCAGAATAGACAGAAGAAATGAAGGCCAGGCCAGAGTTGCACATGTAGATGAAGATGCCAGATCATCAAATTTTGAAGATGCTGAAAGAGGAGAAACGTTGATTAACAGAAGAGTCCTGTTGAGTGGTAAGAATGAACCTGAGCAAAGGAGGAGCCTGTTTTGCACCAGGTGCAAGTGTGAAGGTAAATGTTGTGATGTGATCATTGATAGTGGAAGCACTGACAATTTGGTGTCAGAAGAGATGGTGACAAAGTTGAAGCTCAAGAGACAGAAACACCCACATCCATATCGGATTGCCTGGGTACAGGATGACCACAAGGTCATGGTCAATGAACAATGCCTGGTGAAGTTCAAGATTGGCGGATACCAAGATGAGGTATTATGTGATATCATCTCTATGGATGCATGTCATATGTTATTGGGTAGACCGTGACAGTTTGACAGATGTGCTGTACACGATGGTCATGCGAATACCTATTCCCTGACAAAAGATGGAGTGCGACATAAGCTAAAGCCATTGAAGGAGACCAAAGAAAGGTATGTGGTAATGCAAGAATAACATTTGTTGATGGAAGAAAATTCCTAGATGGTATGAGGCATGAGCATGTGTGTTTTGTTTTAATTCCAAAAGTTGGTAAAGAAGAAGCAGAGGATGTACCTGTAGAGGTTGCAGATTTGTTGAATGAGTTTCAGGATATTGTATCTGATAATGTACCTGATGGATTACCACCGGTAAGGAAGATCAGCCATCAGATAGATTTGATTCCAGGAGCCAGTTTGCCAAATAAGGCAGCACACAGAATGACACCAGCAGAAAGTGAAGAGTTGAACAGACAAGTACACGAGTTATTGCAGAGAGGGTTGATTCGAGAGAGTCTGAGTCCCTGTGCTGTACCAGCGGTATTAGCACCAAAAAAGAATGGAGAGTGGAGGATGTGTACAGATTCCAGAGCAATAAACAAGATCACAATCAAGTATAGGTTTCCATTGCCACGAATGGATGATATTATGGACTGTTTGAGTGGAGCTGTGTATTTCTCAAAGATAGATCTGAAGAGTGGGTATCACCAAATTCGGATCAGAGAAGGAGATGAATGGAAGACTGCCTTCAAGACAAAGGAAGGACTATATGAGTGGTTAGTCATGCCTTTTGGGCTAACCAATGCACCGAGCACTTTCATGCGGCTCATGAACGAGGTTCTGAAAGAATTTCTGGGTAAGTTTGTCATTGTTTACCTAGATGATATTTTGATTTTTAGCAAGACATTGGAGGAACATATGATGCATATTTGTATGGTGTTTGAGAAGTAGAGAGATGAGAAATTGTTGATTAATTTGAAGAAGTGCAGTTTTGTGAAGAAAGAGTTAGTGTATTTGGGATTTGTAGTTTCAGCAGAAGGTCTAAAAATGGACCCAGAGAAGGTACAGGCTATCCTTGAATGGCCTACTCCAAGGAGTGCTACTGAGGTAAGATCTTTTCATGGTCTAGCTAGTTTTTACAGAAAGTTTATCAGAAATTTTAGCAGTATTTGTGGACCCTTGACTGAAACAATGAGAGGGGATAGAAAAGAGTTTAAGTGGACTAATGGGGCAGAAAAGAGTTTTCAATTGTTGAAACAAAAAGTTACAGAACAACCTGTTTTAGCACTTCCAGATTTTAATAAGGTGTTTCAAGTAGATTGTGATGCTAGTGGTACTGCAATAGGAGTTGTTATGAGCCAAGAAGGTAAACCTGTTGCTTATTTCAGTGAGAAGTTAAATGATGCCAAGAGGAAATATTCTGTTTATGATCAGGAATTTTATGCTATAGTTCAGGCATTAAAGAAGTGGAGACATTATCTACTTCCTAAGGAGTTTGTTTTGTATACTGATCATCAAGCTTTGCAGTATTTGAATAGTCAAGGAAAATTGAATCAAAGGCATTTGAAATGGGTTGAGTTTTTGCAGAGTTATACATTTGTTTTGAAACACAGGAGTGGAAAGTCTAATAGGGTTGCAGATGCTCTTAGCAGAAGGCAACTATTGCTGACAGAAATGCAGATTGAAGTGGTTGGGTTCAAGGATCTCAAGAATTTGTATCCAGAGGATCCTGATTTTGGTGAAGCTTGGAAAGCTTGTACAGAACCTGTTACTCTAGACAGGACGAAATGGTTGGATTTCATCATCCAAGATGATATGCTATTCAGAGGGAGTCAGTTGTGCATTCCACGAAGTTCTATGAGGGAGAATCTCATCAAGGAGAAGCATAGCAGAGGATTGGCTGGACATTTTGGTCGTGACAAAACCCTTGGTTTGGTTAGTGAGAATTATTATTGGCCATAGTTGCAGCAAGATGTGAAGAAGTTTGTACAGAGTTGCAGAGTATGTCAGATGGCAAAAGGAGTGAAGTAGAATACAGGGTTGTATCAGCCATTATCTGTACTAGAGAAGCCTTGGGAGGATATCAGCATGGACTTTATTCTTGGTTTACCGAGGACACAGCGGGGACACGATTCAATTTTTGTGGTAGTTGACAAATTTTTTAAGATGACACATTTCATTCCCTGCAAGAAGACTAATGATGCTATTCATGTAGCAGAATTGTTTTTCAGAGAAGTAGTGAGACTTCATGGTTTGCCAAAGATCATAGTTTCAGATCGAGATACTAAGTTTGTTGGATATTTCTGGCAGACATTATGGAAGAAGTTGAAGATAGATTTGAAGTTCAGTTCATCACATCATCCACAGACTGATGGACAGACAGAAGTGGTGAATAGGAGTTTGGGAAATTTGCTAAGATGTTTGGTTGGAGATAAGCCAACAGGATGGGATTTGATTTTACCACAGGCGGAATTTGCATACAATAATTCTGTCAATAGGAGCACTGGTAAATCACCATTTCAGATTGTATATGGAAGTAGTCCAAGAAATGCATCTGAATTGAGGAAGATAGATAAAGGAGAAACAAGTAGTGCTGAAGCTGAGGATTTTGCAGAACACTTGAAGAACATCCATGAGGAGGTGAGGAAGCATATTACCAAGATGAATGTGCAGTATAAGGCTAAGGCAGATGAGAAAAGGAGGTATAAGGAATTTCAGGTTGGTGATGAAGTCATGGTTCATTTGCGGAAGGAGCGGTTTCTAGTTGGTACATATAACAAGCTGAAAATGAAGAAGTTTGGACCATGTAGGATACTAAAGAAACATGATTCAGGAAATGCATATGAGGTAGAATTGCCTACTGAGCTAAATATTTCACCAGTGTTTAACATTTTTGATCTGACAGAGTATCATGCAGGAGGTGTTGAAGATGAGATCACAGCAGCACAGTGGAGTATTCCAGCAACTAGTTCAGAAACTAAGGAGATCGAAGATATACTGGACAGTCGTGTTGGTAGAAGCACAAGGAACAGAACATATGAAGAATATCTGGTCAAGTGGAAAGGATGACCTGTTGAAGATTCATCATGGCTGACAAAGGAGGAGGTTAACCATCTTGGTTTTCCTCTGCACACCTGAGTCATGACAGGGTCACTTCTCAAATTACCCCAGGTGTCTGATGCAGGAGCATCCTAGGTGTAAGAGCAATCTTGCATCACCCAAAAATATTTCTATTTTTGAATTCAATAAGGGCTATTTTGTGCAGAGCTGCTATTTATGGAAAGTTACTATTTTTGGTAATTTTTGTATGTGCTCAGAATGATCTGATTTCTTTCTTGGAGGTTCTTTTTGGTCATATAAGTCTGCCAGTAAAGTTTCATTGCCAGATCAAGTGTATATTGGAAGATATTGAAGATTTTCGGTATTGGCAGTAGGGTACAGAAACTTTGAACTCAGTTTTGAAGGCTTTAGAGGCCCCGGATGAGGTCAAAAATTTGGGTGATGGGCACTTGCATGGGTCAAGCCTGTAGAGTGCTTCGTGGCGTTTCTGAAATGGGGTTATAATAGTCGATCGAGTCAACTGGTGATGACTTATGGTCTTCGAAAGTTGTGCCACCTGAAATGGCAAAAAATAATTTTCTTTAAAATTTCTGTTCGGGTTTCAAAGGTTATCTTGAGCCGACTATGATGTAATAAAATGTAAAATAAAATAATTCTAAGTTTGGTCGGCCTTATTGGCTAAAATTCTAGAACCTTCCCAGGCGGTGGAAAAATTGCCTATATAAGGAAGGCTGTATTATTGTCTTAGGCAGTTCAGAATAGTTCTGGGTAGTAGATCTGGGCAATAATTCGAGGCTTTTTCCTACAGAATATTGTAAGGGAATGCCCATGGGGCTTTGCATATTGTAATTTTGAAAGTTTGTAATTCCACATTTGTGGAGATAATAAGAAGCCAATTTTCTGTTCTTGCATATTGTTGTTGTTTCTCTATTTCTGTTATGTGTTTGTGGTATTAAGGGGAGCACCCTTCATCATTTACCTTAGTAGTTCCATCTTTTTTAGTCAGTTTACATCCAGTAGCCATTGGTGTTCCCATAGGTTTAGCATCTTCCATGCCAAATGTCTTCAATAATTCCTTTATATATTTAGATTGTGTGATGAATATACCATAATTTTGCTGAATCACTTGTAAGCCTAGAAAGAATCTAATCTCTCCAAACATAGACATTTCAAATTCACTTTTCATTTCATCAGCAAATGACTTACAGGTTTGATCTTGTCCTCCAAATATTATGTCATCCACAAATATCTCAGCAATCAAGATAGTATCATCAGAATTTCCTTTCATATAAAAATTACTGTTCTCACTTATTCTAACAAATCCAATACTCAGCAAATAGTTATGCAGCCTCTCATACCAGGCTCTCGGTGCTTGCTTCAAACCATATAAAGCTTTATGTAATCTACATACCATATCTTTGTTTTCTGCATCCACGAACCCTTCAGGTTGTTCTATGTAGACTTATTCTTCAAGTATCCCATTCAGAAAAGCTGATTTGACATCCATTTGGTAAACTTTGAGGGTAAAAGCACAATCAGGTGTCACCTTTTAGGCTAACTTATCAGTACAGTTGAATTTTAATATTTCTAACTAAAAATTAATTTTGGTCAAACATATGGTCTAGCTAGATTCGTTCTAGCTAAGTTAGATAAGTTCTTTAACTTTTCCAATTGGAAATATCTATTAAATGCATGTTTTATACCACTTTGGGTCCAATTATCATAAAAATAAAATTATTTCAGAAAAGTGGCATTTCAATAACTCCTTATCTTTTTAATGACATTTTTAAAAAAATAAAAAAATACCCTTTTGTAAAGATTAGAGTCAAGAATACCCTCATATAGATTTTATAGTGTTTTAATTAGACAAAGTTTATTGTAATTAAAAAATATTGCAAATAGGTATTTTAACAGTCAGGGAGATGTTTATTAGGAGAAAGAAAAAAATAGTAAATCATATTAAATAAATTTTAGAAACATATGGTGCACTAGAGTAGAGAGTCCTCTTCAAGAATATATATTTCTTTTTTTGATTGGGATAGATTTGTTATGAAAAATATGTTGTGAGATGAAAAATGTCGATTTCAGTGAGTTGTAATTTGAATTGTTATAAAAGAGAAACCATAGGTCACAAACCAATTTTTTATTTCTTCATGCACTAGCTATATATGTCATCTATGACATATTTTGAAATTGGGGGAAAAAATGTTTATTTACATATAATTTTTGGGTGGGGACTAGACCCCTAATTTTCAGCAACTAAAAAATCATCTTTAAAAATTAAAAAATGATATCAATTCTTATTCAAAAAATTATTAAAAATATTAATCATAAACTTCATCCATTTTATCACATTTACTTAGTTTACATCATCTTAAAATTCCAAACATAAATGCCATTTTTATACTATTGAAGTTGAACTTTGATTTTGTTAGCCTCTTCCTTTGTAAAAGGGTGACAGCTTATTGTTCTTTTACCTTTGAACTTTTTGTGTGCAACATATGCAAGTAACATTCTGACTCCTAATCTAGTAACCGGTGCAAATGTCTCACCATAATCTATTCCTTCCTCCTGTGCATATCCCTTGCATACTAACCTAGCTTTGTTCCTTGTTACCTCCCCATTCTCATTAAGCTTGTTTCTGAATATCCACTTAGTACTGATAACATTCTTGTCCTTAGGTCTGGGTACTAAACTCCAAGTTTTGTTCTTCTCTATCTATTCTATTTCTTCTTTCATTGCATTAACCCATTCATCATTTTCTAATGCAACTTTTACATTATTCAGTTCATAATCACAAACTAGACATGTACCTTGTCTTTCTTTACTTCTTGTTTGCCTGCCAACTTGTCTGTTTCCAATGATTTGTGTCTCAGGATGATGTCTTCTAAAAAATTTCCCCAGTGTTCGATCTCTTATTTCTTGTTCATCCTGTGTAGGTTCATTTGCTTGCTTGGTGGATGCTTCTTGCTCTTCGGTTTCTTTTTCCTGTTCCTCGGTATTATTTTCCTGTGGACTGGTTGTCATTGTTTACTGCGTTGGCAAGTACTTTGGATGTTCAATGTAACTAAATCTACTACAGTCTTTCGGTTCCTTTGTGCTTTCCTCTGCATTCTTATCATCAAACTCATCAAATCGAACATTAGTACTTTCAATCATTTTATTAGTTACCTTGTTAAGACACTTGTATGCTTTACTTCTTGTGGAATATCCTAGAAATATCCCTTCATCACCTTTTGAGTCAAATTTCTGATTTCTTTCATATTACAGAATAAAGCATTTACTTCCAAAAATCTTGAAATAACTTATAGTGGGTTTGTGACCAAACCATAACTCATAGGGTGTCTTATTAGTGTCCTTCTTCATTTGTACTCGGCTCAAAACATAAATAGCTGTGCTAACAGCTTCCCTCCAGTATGTCTGAGCAATATTTTTTTGTAACATTAGTGTTCTTGCATAGTCAACTATTAACCTATTCCTCCTTTCAGCTATTCCATTTTGTTGTGGTGTCCTCGGTGTAGAGACCTATCTTTTAATACCATGCTCATTACAAAAGTTAGTAAATTCATCAGAAATAAATTCACCACCTCGGTCAAATCTTTAGCATTTCAATTCTTTACCAGTCTCTTTCTCAACTTTTTCTTTATACCACTTGAACATCTTAATGAACATGACTATCATTAATCTAGTATAATCATCAACAAAAGGAGTAAAATATCTATCTCCATAGTAACTTTGAGTTCTTATAGGACCACATAGGTCAGTATGCACTAACTCAAGTAATTTCTTTGTTGAATAATCTTTTCTTTTGAAACTAGATTTTGTCATTTAACCTTTCTGACATTCATGACACATAACATGATCAGGCTTAGATAAGTTAGGTAGACCTCTAACCTTTTTCTTTTTACTGATCTTAATCATGTTATCAAAATTCACATGACATAACCTCTTATGCCACAACCATGCATCTTCATCTTTCATCATTAAACAAGAAGACTGATCATTATCAAGATAAAATAAATTACGTCTCAATTTTGTTCCAGTTCCAATGAGTCTTCCTCCATCATCATATATCTTCACTTTCTTTCTCTCAAAATAAACTCTGTGGCCTGAATTGTTCAGCTGTGCCACACTTAGCAAATTATAGTTTATACCTTTTACCCAATAAGCATTATCACATCTTATTTTATCATTTATCATCAGCGATCCTTTTCCTCTAACCATACAAGGTGCATCATTACCCATTCTAATAGATCCTCCATTGTGTTCTTCAAGATGATCAAATTTCTCTTCATCACCAGTCATGTGATGTGTATAGCCACTATCTATAATCCATGTATCATTTTTGTTAACCTTAGAGATAAGTGCTATCTCTACATACCTCTCATCTTCCTCCGAGTCATCCTTCATTGCAGCAAATACTACCTCCACATCTTCATCAGTGTGGGTATCGGTGACATTTTCTTTTGCAATGAGCACACCTTCTGGCCTTTATCATTATTGTCTCGGTTGTCTCTATTGTAGTGTTGGTAACTTCTATTACCTCTTCTCCCATAGCTTCCTTCACCAAATTGGTCTTTGTTTCTGTCATCATCTTTCTTGTGTGGACATCTAGCAACAATATGACCAACCTCTTTACAATTAAAGAATGCTAAAGGTAATTTACCTCTATACCTTCCTTTACCTTTAGGTAACCTTCTGGCCATAAGAGGTTCAAGTTCATCAAGGTCATCATCAGTATTTCTATCACTATCATCATACTTATTTCTGCTACTAGACTTACCAATCTTCAGAGAAGACATTAAAGTAGATTCAACAGATGGTACAACACTATTGTCAAAGTTATTCAATTCAAAGGTTGTAAGCTTACGAATCAGATTATCAAGAGTAAGGTTGTTACCAGATGCAGACCTTGTTTCATGAATTGCAGATATTCTGATTGCATAAACTGGAAATAAGGTTCTGAGAACTTTTCTTACCACTGTCTCTTCATCAATAACACCATCAAATAAGAAAAGTTATCGTCCAACTAGCATTCACTATGGGGTTGACAAGATAACAAATGTACACTCTATGAATGACATTACAAGACTTTCTAGTCCACTATGTTAAGAGATTTCTCTGTTTACAATGGTTAAAATGTAACAATAGTTGATCTAATTACAACACAACTTCAATTGCAGATTATCAGATCTATGTTAATCTCATTCAAATCCTTTGATCAATATTTCAATTCTATTTCAATCAATATTCAGTAACTTACTGTCGCTCGGTAATAGCTTTCTAACACTCAGTTATCTTTACAGTTCGATTCTTCTTAACCAGTTTGATTAGGCATGCATGAAGCTTGTTCACACAATATATTTTGTAGTCTCCTTCTTCTGGCATGATTTCATCATGAAATCCTAGTCTCTTAAATAGACGAGTAAACCATTTTAATTCCATCCATCAGATTTCACTGCTTAATCTCCTGTGTTGATTTTGCCGCTTAAACCCTCCTTGAATGATGTGTTAGTAACATGTTTTGTTTCAATCTATTAGATCTTCTTCTAATTATGTTAGCCGTCAATCTTCGTAAAAAACATTATCTTCATCTCTGATTTCGAGGTACTTTATAGCTCATCAACTTCCATTGGCTAAACTAGTTATTTAGTTATTTTCTTCTACTCGGTTAACAAAGAAATGTGTCGGTGAATATAGGCTTGGTTTTTACTATGATCGGTATACACTAAACTACATCGATGTATACTGAAATGGTTCATTAACTGACACCACTGCCTTGTGCATTTTTCTCTTATCCTTCATCATAGATGAGTGCAACATAATCAAGTCAATAACATAAGATCATAGACTCATCCATAAGTTACCCAATGTATTCCTTATCCTTATCTATCATATCCATCTTTCTCATGTAGATATATCTATTTTTCATTTCTTTTCTTCTTCTTCTATAGATGTTTGGGTATAGTAACTTACAAGATAAGTACTGTCAAAACTAGTTGACATCAATGACAATATATTACTGATTTAATCATCCTACATATCTAATTAGCAACTCAGTGTTCTTAAATAATAGATCTTCAAGTTATACAATGTATTCAAATCAGTTGTAGTTCATCACTTTTACTATTTTATGTCCCTTGTAATAATAGTTTTGCTTTCCAGTGAAAATTATCTACACGACTGCTACCTTTCACATTTTGCCTTGCTCTGTCTATGTGAAAGTGATTAACTTTCAAGTGAAAACAAGTTACTGAAGAGTAAGCACACATTCAAAACTATATTTTCCTTTTCTAAATAATACTTCACAAGGCATTTATTTTGTGTTTACTATACTTCACATCCTTTTTTGAAAGTACTTTATCTATAGTGGAATTTCTCCTTTTATTTATAATATCTATTCTCAACATTATTCCACCAATCAGAACACCAATTAATTATAGATATGAGAACCATTCATCATCATGAGTCTATAGTCTACTATTAAAATTGAGTTCTTTATATGTGAAAACATACAAGCTATGAATATCATCCTGAGTTTGGTGAATCTCAAAGTGAAGAAGGCTATATTAACATCTTTGCGGTATCAGTTGGTTGTTGGTAGTTCTGGTTATGCACCTATTAGCTATTGGTTAAAGTATTAGAGGTTTCAGTTATTCATAGGACAAGTTCAGTATGGATAATTTTGGTGTTCCATGACAAGTGTACTTGGCTCTACTCACAATCTACATGTTTTGGTACACTCAAGTATGCTTTTGGTAATCAGTGTTGTATGAAGTTGTCTGTCAGTTTCTAACATCTAGGTAATGGTGCGGTCCATCAGATGATTTTGGTATTGTTTTTTGGACATTTTTTATCAAGTTTCATCCATGGGTGGTTTAGATGTTTTTGTGATCAAGACATGGTCTTGATTATGGCGTTCCAATAGTTTCGATAAATGTAATATGCATTATAAACATCTTAAAGTGTGACCTATATTTGGGTCCTGGTGTAACATGTTGTAAGGATTTCTTAAGTGTATCCTAGATTTAGGATTGGTGGTAATGCATTAAACACAATTGTAATATATTTTTTGATTTGGGCTAACACATTCTATTGGTATGGCCACCATGTGTATGATCTTATATCTATATGAATAAAGAAAACCATGTGTATTCGATGTATGGGAGTATGAGTATGTGAGTGTGGAAGATTGTTGATAGATAGAGAAGGGAATTCACATACAGATTTGTAATGGATCAGAGAATAGTATACAAAAGAGAGGATCAACTTTCAGATCTACTGTTGGATGTGGCAACTGAGCTTAGTTGTTGAATTATTTCATGCATAGTCATATACAATTTATTAGTTCATTTTTTGTCAATGAATTTTGTATTGGTAGTTAGCCATATTCATATTTCAAGACAATGCTCGACTGATAGTGAGCCAACCATAATGAGAAAGCTATAGTGAGAAAACTAGAAATGAGCCTTTGTAAAAATCACCTTACCTTAACTGGTATTTCATTTCACAAGAATCAGCTTATCTTTGGTTTTTCCCAATCTGGGTTTCCATGTAAATTATGGTATTATTTGTGTTGGTGTTTTTGTGATTTCATGTTTATATTTGTTAGGAATATTTAAAGTGGTTTACTAGTAGATCAAAATTTGATATTGATATTGTTTATGAGTTTACCGACACACTAAAAGTTCTATTAAGTGTTTGGGAATAACTAATTCACCCCCCTTTCAGTTATTCTGCCTATTCAACAACATGTCCCAAAACTAGATTTTTGTGTGTCCATGTAGCTTTATTAAAAAATTAAAATTAAAAAGTAAAAATGTGTGGATGATAATTGTGTTGTGTGTGGATGTGACTGATGATGTTTAATTAGGGATCATCAAGAAGTGTGGGTGAACCAAGTGGTTCATCCATAACAAGCAATAGAGGAGATGAAGGTAATGGGTCATTGTTGATGGATGAAGGGCTTGAATGTAGATGAACAAGGATGGATGATGGAGTGGAATGAGATGAGGAATGTATGGTAGATGGATCAAGGTCTGAAAAAAATTTGATATTGGGTAGTGCAGTGGGTGGAGAAAATTGTTCTTGTAGCTTTTGAAGAAATTATTTCTTAATTCGTGGCTTCTTGTATAAATTAAGTTAATGCCTATTGAACATGAGAGAAAATTAAACATGATATATTGTAGTTAACTTGACTACTCCATTGGAATATACCTTCTCAATATGATAGGAGCCAAGCCACCTAGACTACAATTTTCCTTTGTGATCTTGATAGAGAGAGTCATAGAGCAAAGCCCAATCATGCTCATGAAACTCTTGATTTGATATATTTGTCATAAAAATTATTCCTTTTTTTTTTTTACTAGTTGTGTTCATTGAAATTCCCCTATCCTAATTTCTTCAAGTTCATTGAGTTTTTGGTGTCTCTCTTGTTGTTCTTTTGAGAGACTCATATCAAGTTAAGTGTCGTACGAAGTGTCTTATATTCAAACTCCATAGGAAAAAATAAATTTTACTATAAACCAATTCATAGGGTGTAAATCCTATTATTTTCTTCCATTTTGTTCTATAATCCCAAACTTCATGCAACCTTGTATCCCAATCTCACATATGGATTTGTACTATCTTTATAAGAATATCATCTATCCCTCTATTAGTATCTTCTACTTGACCATTTGATTGAGGATGATTTTACCAAGGGGGGATATTGTTGGAGATTGGTTGGAATTTTTTCTATTTAGGTTGTTGAAATTTGTGTTTTTTCATTAATGTCAATATGTGTTTTAGTTCTATGTTGATATGTTTCATTTCTATGTTGTTTGCATTAGATAAACTATGTTTCAAGTTGCTTCAGGTAGTTGGATAGAGTTGTATGGATAGTGTATGATAATTAAGAGTATGTGGGCATAGATTTTTTATGTTGAGTGAGTTTATACCTTATGTCTAAGGTTTTGTGGATTCATGTTATGATTTGTGTAAGTTATAGTTGTTTTGGTGAATACTGGTCGCATGACAAAGACGGGGAATTATACTAGATATGGTTGCTGAATTTTGAGTATAAGTTAGTTGTGAGATGGAATCATGGTATGAAAGCTTAAGGAATGGAAGAAGAATAATATTGGAGTAAATTGTGGGATTTATGGCTTAATTAGTTCATGCTACTATTAGAGATAGCATGTGGAATTGACATTTTTATATTTGGGAGCCAACTAGGTGATGTAATGCGTGTAACAAATTGGAGAGCATTGATTGTGGATCTTGGCATGTAATTTGATATTTGTAAATTTTGTATATTTGTATTAGGTTCTATGTGTACCTTATGATTGGTTTATGCATTTGGGAAGCTCTAACATACCGACCTAATTGGTTTTGTAACTTGTATAAAGGAAAGTAATTTCCATGATGGAGTGTGAGGAATGTAAGGGATAAGTGTATGTGAGCATTGTTTTTGGTTTTCAAAGAAGAGATGAAAGTAGGTCAAATGATTTGATAGAGGTATGAGTGGAATATATGATCATTCCTTATGAAATTAAATGGAACTTTAAAGGAAAGAGAGTTGTCATCAGTCAATTCATTAAATAGTAAGTCCTCTTTTCCATATTCAGACAGTGAGTCCTCCTGAAGGTGGATTTAACCTTCTTCTTGAGAAGTGTGTTCATGAAAATGTTACTTTTGTTCTCATAAACTCCTAACAGGGTTGAATAACCTTTTAATAGGGGTTCTATCCTTTAACATGGACTTGTCATCTAATAGGGACTAATGTGCTAGATGTATTATATCAAATCCTAACAAGGACATTATTATACTAGTACATGATCTTGTGGGTATCATCCCTGTGTGATCAGAAGTGTGACACACTTCTATGTACCATTACACTTGAGAGAATCCATAGAAGAGGAAATCTCAAGAAGCAGATCATAGCTTACTATTTGAATCAAGTTTAATTCTTCTCATGATGCTCATCAAATTGACATAGAGGATTAGTGACTTGACTACTCCAAAATGGAAGATTCAAAGCTAAGAATGAAGCTAAGATGCAAGTTTAACAAGCTATAATGAGAGATTAAGCTAGAATGGCTACAAGTAACTAGTATTCTAGAATGAGAATGTAAGAGCTATACTATTGAAACAATGCAAGAAAGGAAACTAGATTAACAATGCAAGATTAAGTTAGAAATGAAGTAAACTATGAGCAAATAAGAATTTAAATTAGAAAAATTACTCTAAGAAAGCAAGAAAGCAAGAAAGCTAAATTCACCAAAAGCTAAGATGCAAATGATCAAAGATTGGGACCTAGAATGCAAGATAAAAATATTACAATATGCAAGATGCCAATATTTTAACCCTTGATCCAAGGAAGAGCTTCCTTTTAAAGGAATTGCCTCAAGAATGGAGGGTGGAGATTAAGAGGAAAAATAATGAGTGATTGAGATGAAGAGGCAAAAGGAGATGCAATGTTAGGTAGAAATGAGTGGTGAGGATTAAGAGGCAAAATAGATGTTAGGTAAGATAAGAAAAAATGACATTTTGAAGGCACAAATCCCTTTTAATTTCTAATTAATCAAGATTAAGTATGTGCACACATGTGAATGTGTTCTTTTAATAAATGTGTAGAAACTTTATATTAAAAGAAAGGTTATAGAAATTAAATAAATATGCAAGCTCTAGAAATTAGACCATAGTATAAACTTGATATAAGATTTTTGATTTAATTATACAAAGGGGATTTTAAGGGTTATGTTAAAGTTAATGATCCCTGCAAATGTAATAGCACTACCTAGATGGTATATGGTATGTATTTTCCAAATGCAACAATCTCTCTTATTTATATTGGGAATGAGGCTAGGAGAGACATGTCCCTTCATGAGACATGTCTATTCATTTTATAATGTTTCATTAATCAATCATATATTAGAATAATATATATTAATAAAAATATATATTAATAATAATATATATAATATAACATACACACACACACACACACACACACAAATACAATATATTATTATTTATCAATATCTAAGTATTATATGTATTCTAAGTGATCATACAACTGAAGCTACAAACATTAACACTCCCTCTTAGCGAGGGAGGATGATCAAATAGAATGTGTTGTGGTCTCCCTTGTCAACACATATGACCCTAACTATAGCCATACAAAACATCAACACTCCCTCTTAGCTAGAGAAGATAAAATCCATCAAGGTAATAAATCATTAATTTTGAAAGAGAGGAGATATCACCCCACTGTGATATCAGGAGATATGGTATATGCAAGAATATCTAGTCACATGATGTTCACCATAGCTCATAAATATCCATTCTATGTATAATGACAATACATCTCATGATGTCTATCATATGGATACTAAGTTTACATAGAGACCTAATATGATTCATATGGATACTAAGAAATTACATATCACATAAATCATGATATGAAGTATCACCTAACTTGTGATACAGAGTATCATATATCACATAATTCATGATATGAAGTATCACCTAACATGTGATACTGAGCTTTACATATCACCTAACACATGATTCCAAGTTTTACATATCACCTAACATGTGATACCCAAATTTACATATCACCTAACATGTGATATGAGGAATCACCTAACATGTGATACCCAGTTTTACATATCACCTAACACGTGATACCCAATTTTACATATCACCTAACATGTGATATGAGGAATCACCTAGCACGTGATACCCAGTTTTACATATCACCTAACATGTGATATGAGGAATCACCTAACACGTGATACCCAATTTTACATATCACCTAACATGTGATATGAGGAATCACTTAACACGTGGTACCCAGTTTTACATATCACCTAACATGTGATATGAGGAATCACCTAACACATGATACCGAGTTTTACATATCACCTAACATGTGATATGAGGAATCATGTAACACATGATACCCAATTTTACATATCACCTAACATGTGATACGAGGAATCACCTAACATGTGATACCCAGTTTTACATATCTCCTAACATGTGATATGAGGAATCACCTAACATGTGATACCCAGTTTTACATATCACCTAACATGTGATATGTGGAATCACCTAACATGTGATACCTAGTTTTCATATCACCTTAGATCATGATAAGCAGAATCTCCTTAGATCATGATACCTAGTTTTCATATCACCTTAGATCGTGATACCAGGATATAGTAATTAGAGAATATTACATTCCCATTACATATAAACCTATTATGGTATGTGCACTGACATATCAAAATGTCTACCATAATGAATCTCCATTACAAGATCGTCACCTTGTAACATCAAATACAAGTGTTCATGTCTAAGAAGTCATCACATCTAAGAAATGTACACAGGATGGGTGGGACCATAAAGTCATGCAGTCACACACATGACATCCATCTTGACTCATCTTAGAGTGTCGATCCACCATGGCTCATCCCAGAGGGTAGAAACAAGGGCTTTCACCTTAGAATTCTCTCTCAAAGAGAAGAATGCAATAACATAAAAAATAATAGATCACAGATGTTGAAACTCATTTTCATCTAAGGCTTCATTCTCCAACATACCAAGTTTATCTCGAAAGTATACAAATTTATCTCTAGCAAGAAACTTGATGAGAATATTAGCCATATGTTCCGTAGTGATAATGTACCTTGAATAGCATACATATGCACTATATCTCTTATATATTTAATCACTCTAGGTGAACCCCAAGTTACGTAGGAGCTAGCATAAAGGAATTTCAGCCAGCACACATGAGACTCAATCTCATGATCATAGTCCTCTAGATGCTTCCTTTAAGGTCTTGTAACAACCTCCTCACCTCCTCATCCAAGGTTGTTTTTAGATGAACTATCATACTCCCCCTGAATCTAATATCAACCTTCTATGAGCAAGTCGTGTCTTTGTTCTTTCATCTGCATTAAGCTCTTTTCTTAAATTCCCAACCATCTATCTAGGAATATCATGACCTAGGGAAACCATATCGATATGGTTTACTCCCTCTGAATCAATATAACCAAGATCCTTGGAAATCAAATAAGACAGATCCTCTAGATGTTGTATTGACTCCCTCTGAAGCTTTGAGTACTAACATCAACATTTAACCTTCTCATCCAAGGTTGCTTCTAATGGTTCGTTAGGCTTCATATGAATGTGATATCAACCTTCTGACCTTCATCCAAAATTACTTCTAAAGTGTCACACTCCCTCTGAATTTGATATCAATCTTCTTTTCTTGCAAGAGCATCCCCTAAAAAGATCAAGGCAAATAGCTCTTATAGTACGTATAGATATACAAATAAGAGAGAGACTAAAAAGAGTAGATAAATTTAATACTCAAGGATAATAAATACTTATCTATGCATCAACATATTTGATACAAGTTTCTTCAATGAAGATTTATATACATCAAATCAAAAACACCTTCTTAGATTATTTGAGAGACATCTCCCCTTTAAATCATCTCCCCACTAAGGATAGTGTCTCTTGTCTGACATCTCCCCTCTAAGGATGGTTCAAATGATAATATAACATTGGTTATTATTTCCCCACAATTTAAAATTTTCACTTTTATTGTCTTTTATATCCTCATGTCTTCTTATGAAAACAACTTGATTGCTCGAAGAGAGGTGACACTATAATTAATGCTTTTGATTGCTGATTTTGTATATGCTAACACCATTGTTTTATTTATTCATAGCTCTGTTTATGATACATAGTCACTGCATAATAAACAAATTCATCGCTGACTTATTATCTCATTAGTCACTGCTTCTTTTTTTTTAAATATTTAATACAAGGCACTGAAAACATCTTCATTAACTTCTTTGTCTCAAACTTAGTCACTGTTCGTTGCTTACTTTTGAGTGCTATATATAACAGTTGCTCTATAATTTCTAATCTTCCTACATTTGCGGCTTCACCATCATTTGTAGCATCTAATATCAGTGACACCAGCATAAGATTCTATTCACTGTTGTATGAAGTCGACCAAGGAATTATGCTGACCAAGGTGTTCTCATGTTTTGCATATACGTTGATCATAGGAGGAATTAAAGTAGTGAATTAGTATTCAATTCCTTGTAATGCCACTCACCATAAAATGAAGCTCTCACGGATATGAGACTTAATTCTTTCTTGGCGGCAATGTCCCATTCTAGTGTATTGAGTCAACTCTAGGTGTAATGTTGAACTTCAATGCTCCCCTGAACTTCAATGACCACTGGACTATACAAAAATGATCAATACTCCTGTGTGATGTTCTCAATGATCATTTAATATTACCCTCCACACTATAGGCAAATACACAATTCTTTGTATACAATTGTATGATTAACCTTCACAGCCAAAATACAGTAAATTTTCTTTGTTTAAATCCATTTCATACACTTTTATCTGGCATTCTTTTATAAGGATTTTGCAACTTCGATCAAATATTTTACAGATTCAAATTATCCTTCAAACACCTAGAAACGTACTCACCATTACGAAATTTCTCCTTGAGGCATTCCATCAATTTCTTTATCACGTTGTCCACTATTACTCTTCTTCTAAATGATACTATGTAAAATGAAGTATATAGCTTCAATGATTTTATCCTCACAGGGATATAATTTAGCAATGTCACCTCCTTGAGTCATCCATTCAAATATAGAGTACATCTAGTCCATGTTATTTTTCTACTTGTTTTTGTACCATGTTACTAGGATATGCTTTCTCGATCAATAGTAATCCAACACTCTAAGGACGTGCCCAACTCACCAACAATGAAGATAATGAGTTGAAAATATAGATGACAGTGCAGTCAAGGGATTCTCATGAAATTGGGACTTTAAAATTTATATTCTTTTGGTTTGAGAGTTCTGGTAAGAGCTCGACATCTTGGAACGCCAAAGATGCGCACCAACAAGCATCACTATGGAGCATCAACATCAAGAACACAATGAGCATTAATAGACATTAGCAAAACATTTGTTGAGCATTGTGGGAGTTGATCACATGTCTTGCACATCAGACATTGAAGTTACATCTTCTATACACCACGCTCGCACTAACTCGCCTCATCTTGAGACATCATCGATTAGTGTAATATTCAATGTCATTGGATTTCAAATGATATATCACATCTTGCCTATTGTGTGATAAAAACAATGTGATACTTTCCAACTAATAATCATGTGAATTAACCAATGTACAAGTTCATAAAAGAAATTGCTTTGATACCATGTTAAAGTTAATGATCGCTGCAAATGTAATAGCACTACCTAGATAGTATATGGTATGTATTTTCCAAATGCAACAATCTCTCTTATTTATATTAGGAATGAGGCTAGGAGAGACATGTCCCTTCATGAGACATGTCTATTCATTTTATAATGTTTCATTAATCAATCATATATTAGAATAATCTAAATTTGAATAATATATATTAATAATAATATATATAATATAACATATATATATCATATATATATACAAATACAATATATTATTATTAATCAATATCTAAGTATTATATGTATTCTAAGTGATCATATGACTAAAGCTACAAACATTAACATGTTACTTTGCACAATTATGCCTAGTAAGTATGCCTTTGAGATTTAGGATTTTATTTGAGGCAATTTGATCGAAAAGGGGGGCTCAAGTTCTACTAGACCAATTTTAGGTGATTACATTTTCCCCTCTTTGACTAATGTGTGGGCGATCTAGGAACACATTGAGTCAAAGAATTATGATGTCAAGGTAATTGATAGAGATCTGACTCTGAACCTGATTGAACGAATACCGATAAGAAAGACAAGAGTATCTAGTCTAATGTGAAGCGACGAGACTGGATATTTATCCAAGGAGATTGAGATAGCTAATCATCTGATAGACAATACCAAATTGATATGGGTCATGATGAACCTAATAGCCCCAAGAGATCGAAAAGATGCATGTCCAAGTGAACTGATATGAAGTGATGATAACACTCTTTCAGAAAGGAGATGTGGAGAATCTCAACTTGATATGAAGTGATGAAGCTGAGATGCCCCAAGAGATGATATTTAGTCTTGATTGACTTGATTGATTTAAAATTTAGTTTAATTACTATATTTGAAGATTAGGATATTTGATTGACGAAAAGATTTTCTATATTGTCGTGCCCCCTCGGGATCGAAATGGAAATGGAAGAAAATAGGTTGGAGTGAGAAGGAAGTGATAGAATCACCGGTCAACTGCATTAGGTAATTAAAGGATGTTGTATTTTGATTTTGATCCTGAAAATAAGATCAAAATAAGTATTTACAGTTGAATGCCTTGACGGTGAGAAAGGAAGGATGGTAAATAAGGGAACCAGAAAATGCAAAACTATATGAAACCCTAGAGTGAAATGCAACCTAAGACATGAGCGTAGTCAAGTCACTGGTCCTATAGCCATTAGTTTTTCATCATTTGAGTGTTTTGGACATCAGAGATCATTACAACCTTCACCAATGCGAGAGAAACCGCAAACAGATGAAGACAACCCAATTAGATAAGATGTAGGAAACACACATAAGCATTGAGACTTAAGAGCCAAGATGACCTGGACATAGTTTTTGAATTAATGTAAGATAATACCCGTATCGAGTCACGGGCTACCAAGATAACCAGTAGTGTCATCATACATGCTACACACAAGCAAAAGATAAGGAGACAATTCCAATTACCTCACCTAAGTGTCCAAATAAAGAGGGTCGAGGTATGTGTGGCGTTCCAATCATGATGGAGGCTCTTACCACAAACACCCAATTTATTAGACAACTTAGGATCATTGAAATCACACCACAAGAAGAAATCAAAGAAAGCATTGTTATGCCCCTAGTTGTGAATCTCTAGTTAAGTAGACATCGTTGAGCGACCTTAGAAGACATAGCAAGAAAAAATAAATGATAAAAGACAACACACAAGAAAATAGTTCAACATATCTTAGTCATTTTTAGTTTTATAAGATGTAATTGGTGTTGGGTGTTAAGGAAACACCTTTATACTAGTGTCAAAGTGCAAGTGCGTAGTAAATAGTGAAAGATCCGATGTGTGTTGAAAAACACAGTGATGTCCATATTGGTAGTGTTAAGAAACAATGAAGGATTAGGGTGTTGTGAAACACCAAGTAGTGTCAGTGATAAATTTCCCATCAGAAAGGACTGATAAGCTGAATCAAGTTAATCTCAAAAGATTGATCAAGTGATAAAGCATTGACAACTCACATAGGTGTATGATTTCCCCCAGATGACAGATAAGAACTAAGGACAAGACTAAGACTAGTTCCTTCCCATGACTGCACAAGGAAACAAAAAGCAAGATGGATGGAAGCACAAGAGCTTAGCTACACATTGATAGATGGAGTGCTAATTACAAGTGACTCTTGTTTGCCAAGTTTTCACCACTTGGGATTATTATATTTTTGCTACCAAGGTGCCCATTTCTAGGTTTTTACCAAGGCACTTTTTTTTTGTTCTTTTCATTTTTAAATTTTTTTTTGTATTTTTTGATATTCAATTTTTTTATTGATGCATCAAAGCAGCTGTTTCTAGGTTTTCACTAAGATGATCATTTTTTTAGGACATTTAATAATTTAAAATTTTTTTTTAGGATATTATATGCTTTTTAGATTTTTTTTTTCAGGATCATAAATTGTTGTACAAAGAAGAAAAATGATCAGGTGTAGAGTCACTTGAAGTGAAGAGAATTGATAGGCTCTTTGAGAACATAGCTATTTGAAGTAGTCACTCGATAAACTTCAAAACCAAATGTTGTAGTGATGACAAAATAATCTAGCCAGTAGTGATCAACCTTCAAGAGTTTCTTAGCTAGGGAAAGACCATTTGAGTGAAATTCACAAATACCCTCATAGACCCTTCTTAATGTCTTGTTAGATTCCTCATGTTCTACACACTTAAGGAGAGTACCATCTAGATTTCTCTTAAACAAGTCATTAGCGATGAGTAGGTACCACTATGCACTTCTTGGAAGCTTCTGATGGATTTGAGAGTAACATGAGGTATGGGAGGTAATGAAGGTGTAGAGAATTTGGGAGTTAAGTGAGTCACGTGAAGGAGATGGAAGCTTGAGTGCCAACATTGATTTTTATTTTATATCCAAGTCCTTCAAGAGAGACTTGGGAATCCACATAGCCTTTGATCTTTGTTGACTTTGAGATGCTTTTGATTGCAATTCTTCTATGATGGATTTAAGAATCCATATTTTCTTTGATTTTCTTCTTTTCTTTGAGAGATCTTGTGGTCTCTTGAATATTGCTTTTGTCTTTATAGGAACATGTCAATTAGATAGGACATGGTGATCGTTATATGTAATTAGATTCTTTTATTTTTTATTTTTATGTTGTACATCCAAATTGATTTCAAAAGACTCAAGAATTATGGATGAATGAGGCTGATATGATAGGTTTAGATGGAGGGATGGATGGGAAGTGGTCCATCCATTTAACTCAAGAAGAATGAGGGATAAATGCTCGATGGGTTCAAGTGCAAAGACACTGGTATCATCCTCATCATTCATGAATGAATTAGAGAGATTAGGAAAGTTATCTTCCATAGAGAATTTCCAATCATGAGTTGTTCTAGAAGAGTCAAAGGAGTTTAGAGGAGTATTATGTAAAAATAACTAGGATGGCCTATTCCTAGAAATAAGTCCCTCTTCCCATTCTAGAAGAATGCGAATAGGAACCATCTCAATCCCAGATATTCCTAATTTCTAGGAAGCTATCGTAGGATGAGGTCTTATATGCCCATGATTTTCTTCATTAGCTGTAGTGTTGCTTTGATTAGATGGCCTAGGATCCATAGGGATTATTTACATAGGAGAATGGAAAGGATCTTCATCATTTTCTTGGTCGTGAGAAGTTGAGCTCTCTCCTCATTCAAAATTCATAGAAGTGGCATATATGTGTATAACATCAACTTGTATTTCTATTGTAGCATTTGATAATGAGTCTCACTCATACTCATGTGAATTTTTTTTACTATTTTGATACTCTCTGATGTAATTGGCTAGAGTTATTATAGGAGGTAGATCTTTATCATCACTTTTTTCTATCATAGGAGGTATATTTTCGGTAGCGAGAGATTGTTCAGTAGAAGTAACAACAGAGTGATCTAAAATAGGCATAAACTAAGGCATATCCAAGATATGGGAAATGAAAATTGATTTCCCCCAATCAAGACTAGAGTCAATGATGCACTCAATAGTAGTGAGCGTAGTAGTAGTAGTACCATCAGTAGTAGTAGGAATTTTCGTAGGAATCTGAGTGAGATTTTCTTGAGCAAGGATACTTTCTGCTAGATCCAAGGGTTCATTATCTTGACGAGATTGAGAAGGTATATAAGGCTCTCATTGATATTCAAGATTAGAATTTTGGAGATGTAAAAGACTTTCATATGTCATTGGTTGAATTTTTTCTTCTTCTTCATCATCAAAGTCCTCATATGTGTAAGTGTTGCTGCTAGGTTTGTCAAACTTATTTGCATGATAGCCAACACCAGTCTTATCCTTAGGATTTCTGGATTCAACATGTATAGGTTCAAGAAGACCTTTTCCTTTTCCAAGAGACTTTTTCCATCATATCCCATATTCTGGATAATTTGATAACCCACACCATACTTTTCAAGTGGAATTTCAACATGTTTGATCTCTTGTTCAGATTCTTCTCTCTTGTAGAGTATTTGCAAGACAAAACTTTCTTCCCTTTCTAGCTCTAGGGGAATTTTAGCCTTAACCATTCTAGTACCTTCATGAATAAGAGGTTTTATTTTAACTGAGGGAGATAATTTTCATAAGATTTTGGAGAGATCAGAAGAGTGTCCACTTGATATTCACACATACTAATAGGTCTAACTAGTATTCTTTTTCCATAGTCATCTGACAAGGGTGTTTTTCCTTTTTCTTCTACTTTTCAAGGATTTGACACTTATTTGTTTTGAGGAACCATTCATTCTTCTTGTTTAGGATTGTTATAGGTATATATGTTGAATCTATAGGAATAATAACTTCAATTCTGTCATGAGGGAATTTAATGCATCAATGGTATGTGTATACAAATAAATGTATCTTCATAGAATTAATGTTAATCATCAACAATAAATGAAATAGTAACTAAATTACAACCACAATTGAGCAACTATTAGCTAATATCAATGACTAATTCAGCATCCTATGGCTCTCTAACCAGAATGTTAATGAAGTAAGCTCTCAACAAGATCTCACTAATGACAGTTCTAGAATGAGAATTGATTGAAATAAACAATGCTAAAGATAACAATTATCAATATAAATTGTAAAATGCTCTTAAATTCTCTTCTAAACTCAAATTGAAAGAGGTTTGATGCAATTCTTAGATAGGTGGTTCATTTGTTATGAAGGATTTTAGCCTTCCTTTTATAGATTTTCCCAATGTGAGGGGGTGTAGTTGTGTTTGATCATGGTTGATTTGGAGTTAAGTCTTTGGTTCCACCCTTTGAAGAAAAAGAAAAGTTTGTGTCCTCAAAGCTTGGGACAAGTAGACAAGATGGATGGCTAAGATTCTCTCTCACTTTGAGTGATTGAGATTCAATTTGGCTTGATCCATGTGAATGCATTTCCTTTAATTTCATTGGTTGATTGATTTTTCTCTCCTTTTCTTTTGTTGAGAGTAATTGATTTTTATTAATTGATTTAATTGATTTATTTTAGCCATGTACCCCTTGAATGGGTTGAATTTAATTTAATCCAAGACTATACAATTAATTGTATTTTGATTTGATCGCACTTGATTAAAATGCTCTCAATTTTGATTGATATTGAATTAAGACTTGATTTTCATTTTGATTGGCTAATTGTACATTGTGATTCAATTGATTCAATTATTTCACTTGATTTGTTTTGAATTATCATTAAATCATCTTTATCCATTTTTAGGTGATTACAAATGCCCCTCTTTGAGTTGACGTGTGAAGCATGTCGATTCAAAGAATACTCTAATCTTGCTTGATTGATAGGTCCTGATTCATTGATAGTCAATCTCTTATGTCATTTGATGGTCTTCAATGGTTGATACTCTAATTCTTGATATGAGATTGATGTTAGTATGATTGATATGAAACTCTTGATTGATATGGTTCTCTAATGATTGTTCTTGATATGATGATTGATTTGATCCTGATATGATCTTTAATCTCGATATGATGTTTGATTTGATGATTAATATAATGCCCCTTTCATTTGATAATGAAAAATTTTCTGATAACAACTTTTGATTTGATTTAATGATTGATCTCTCATTTTCCATTGATGTTACTGATGATGTTGATTTGATTATTTGATGGTATGCCCCCTCAGAAATGAAACATATAGTCATTTCTCGATAGATAGATTTAAATGATTGATTGATTGATATGTTTTCATTTTTGAAAAACACTTTATGATATGCCCCAGTTAATGCAATAGGTTAATATAGGTCAAGGTCAATTTTCTCAAAATTAGGTCAAAAATAGCTTAAATAGGTTGAAAAACCTAGATTTACTATTCATTTTTACCCTCTTTGTTAATTTTGCTCTGATTCTCTTCTACTTTTCGAGATGGTTGTACCTATTTGAGAGCATCAATTCGAGCGAGGTCATAGATATGTGAGACCACCTGATTATGGACCTTTGGTAAGTACTTTTCAAACCTTGGTATTGCATTTATTGCTCTTTAATTAGCATTTATTGCATTTCCCATTTAAAACACTGCTTTGAAATATTTAATTCATGCGTAGGATAATTTCAATGTCGCATAGGGCTTTTAAGTGTCGCATATGTGGTTTTTAATGTCACGTATGATCATTTTGCTATCGCTTATCAATTTTCTATTGTCACCTATGTATTCAATATTCACGTGTAAGCCTAGGTTAAATAACCCAAATTCCCTATATTTTACTGCCTATGAAACCCTCTCTTTTTGATGTCACTTATGAGGAATTAGATGTCGCTTAGGCTATTTCAGTGTCACCTATGAGTATTCTATCACCTAAGACAAAAGTAATGTCACCTGTCATGAATTTTGTGTCACTTAAGAAGAATGTCGCCTGCAATGATTAAAGTCACGCCTATGGTATTTTTCTCAAAATGTTCTTTTGTACTTGACTTTTTTCATGAAAAATTTAATACATCCAAATGACTGATTTGAATAATTTGATTAGGTTAGTCATATTTGACCAAAACAATGAATTAGGATATCCATATAGTAATACCAATGAATTTTAATTGTCAATCTGTTATGATAGGTTGATGGTTTTGATATTTTATTCTCAAGATCTAGAGAAATAAAACAATGATTATCCTTCCTGACGATATAGAGTTAGGAGTGTTGATATGCTCATGATGAGCAAATGAATTTTAAAATAACTTGATCAACTTTAGATGTTCCTTGATATACTATGCTGATATGATTCTTTTGTTTTCATGCCAAACAGGCTCACCTTGATGTTTTATATATCTAGTCAGTTGCATCCTGGGTGATTGATCTTGGACAAGCACTAACTAATGCTGAGCTACGTGTCATTAAGACTTGTGGTTTAGGTTTCCTTCTTGATCTTCCTCAGTTCCAGTTGAACCATGGATTACTAACAACTGTGGCAGAGCATTGGCACTTTGACTAGAATACTTTCCATCTTCCTCATGGTGAGATGACGATCATGCCCGAGGACGTGTATCATTTTCTTTGGATTCCTTGTCATGGAGAGATTGTTCAGTATGATTCTATTTATGATTCCACTGTCTACCGATGAGTATTTGGGGACAATCTAATTGATGATGATACTATCACATGGCCATAGTTTGCCTCCTTTCCTACATTGCCTGCAGTTCTGGGTGCATTGATTGGTGGTCTACTCCTTCTTGATCGACGAGGTCATCATTTTTCTATTGGTTGGGGTTAGGATTCTAGAGGATTTACTAGCATAGCCTCAACATTTTGATTGGGGGTCTTGTGTACTAGCGCAACTATATCGAGATCTCCATGAGGTGGTATTTGCTAGTGCTATTGTCCTACAGTTATGGATTTGGGAGCATCTTCCTATTACCTGACCTATTTCTGATAGGAGACAACCACATGGATTTCCTTATGCTTACTTATATACTAGTATGGTGATTTAACATCATTTAGGTCATTTGGATTTTTGGAGACGTCAGGTAGATGATCTTGATCAGGTGATATGGTGTCCGCACCTTGGTTGTGAGGGTTCATGGGAGGATGACGATGAGTTGCCATATATGTTTTCTCCTCATTAGATGATTGGCCGATCTGACATTGTTATTGAGCGGTTATGTTTTGGTCAAGTTTCTAGACAGTATGGTAGGATTTGGGACATGCCTCAGGGCAATGCTTTATATGCACGGGTACAGGCTGAGAGATCTATGTGGGGTCCTTGTATTGATTTTCAGTTTGCCATGAGTCAGATTACTAGTATGGCTTTCTGTAGATGGGAGATGTTACCAGGTATGGCTGATGCTGGGATGTCTCATGAGTATGCAGACTGGTGGGCTCAGAATAGGTTTATTCATTTCACAGATCCAGTTGAGCCTATTCTAGCATGACGTGGTGATGGTGGTGGTGGTGATGATGGGCGTGGTGGTGGTGGAGGTAGACATCAGAGACATAGAGGATGTAGAGATCCTCCCGTTATTGTGGGTAGAGGACAGGTGAGGGATGGACTTGATCAAGGTAGAGCCAGAGATAGACAGGCTGATGTAGTCCAGGTAGTTCCTCCTAGAGCTGCTAGATAGGATAGAGCTCATTTACAGCAGAGAGCTCAGAGACAGGCTCATGTTGATGCTGCTAGGTAGGTTCCTAGGGGTATAGATCCTTTAGTGCAGTTACAGAGAGTTGCCCTGGCACAGCAGGATGATGATCAGCAGGATGAGGCACAACAGATTCCAATACAGCATATTCTATAGCCAGCTCATTAGCCACAGGATCATGAACAAGGTCCATAAGATGCTCCCACTATTGGTACTTTAGCCTGAGATATGTAGTCTATGAGGATAGAGATATCTACTGTTGTGGGGCATTTAGATCAGGTTGCTTCCTTGATGTAGTAGTTTGTTTCAGTAGTGATTGTTCAAAGACCGAGTGGAGCAAGCACTTCTCAGGCTCATTCTTCATAGGATGATAGAGATCCAGGTGGTTCTGGTGCTACAGGATCTTGATCGATTGATGATAGATTATCATTGTTGTCCTTTGTTGCACATTTCCTATTTCTTGATTGATCAGATCTTTTGATGTATCACTTTCATGATATTGTATCTAGATATACTCTGATGTATTGGATCCTTTGAGACACATTATTTTTTATGATATATGATGATCTATTTCTTTGTCTCTATTGATGAGTTGATTTATGATATTATCTTTATATGCAGCTATATGATATTTTATGATGCATTTACTTTTATGTGATGCTATGGATGCAATGTATCTTATTTTTATGATATAGATAAATGGATGCATTGATGTATGAATATTATGAGATGTTCTCTATTTTTCAATGTATGGATGCAAATTATTTTATGATTATATGGATATGGATGATCCTATATTTTTGTATTTTCAAATGTATGGAATTCTATTTGTAACTAAATGTATGCAAATGATGTATGAGTTATGATCTTTTTTCTTTTCCTTTCCAGATATTTATGTATAATGACTAATGATTAATGATATGCATGTATGCAAAAGATAATCTCATTTTCATTGTTTTGGATCTAAAATCATGATGCTTGAATTGAACCCTTCCCCTTTCATTTTCCCTCTTGCAATTTAAGCTAAGAAAAGCAAAACAAATATATACAATGCACTTAATCTAAGATGTATGCAACTAACTATCATTATTCAAGATTTAGAGCTTATTATCATCATTGAGCATTTTTGGATCCCATTTTTTAATACAATCATCACTAGTTCAACTATGATGATATGAATAGTTTTTCCTTTTTCCTTGCTTTCCCATTGGTCTCTTTGGTATGACTATCACTGATTGAAGCCAATCATGAGAGTGCAAATACCAATTTTATCAGATTCTATGTTGCAAGTGGATGTTGGTATTATGATATTGAAGATCAAAATAGCCAAGGTATCCATTTGCATAAACAAGTAGAAATCCCCATTTTATCCTATGTACAAGTCCTCAATGATTCTTTGATGATCACATCCTTAGACAAATAATACATGATTTAGAACATTGATTTTAAGACAGTCATTCAGAAATCAAGAAAATATCATCCTTTCATCATAGCTTGTCTAGTCTAAAACTTTCATTGATTCACTAGAAAGAAATGATTTCACCAATTGAGTCAACATTTAAAAAAAAAATTTGGTGATGTTTTTCAAATCCATAGTTCAAGTGTAGTTCCATCCATTTCAAATTTTTAATCCTGATAAAAGATAAGGTCTTTTAAGTTCTTGGTGTTGGCATTAAGTATGTTTGTCATTAGTGACAACACTTATTTAGACTCTGAGTGTTTACCGAGTAGACAGAATAGTGTTTACCGAGAAGATAGAACAATGTTTACCGAGCAGTGAAACAGTGTTTACCGAATATACCAAGCTTTGTAGTGCATACCGAGTTATCATTACTGAGTGATGAGATGAGCAGTGTTTACTGAGTGCTAGCATGGTAAACAGGGAATTTAGTTTCTACCGAGTGACACTATATCTACCGAGTCTCCAATATATACCGAGTTTGAAACTACAACCGAGTGGTTAGTATGGACCGAGCCTCCACTTCTATCAAGAGCATGACGATGCCGAGTAACGTAGTGGATGCCGAGTATCAGAAAGTCACCGAGTTAGTTTACAGTAACCGAGTAACTATATTTGGGCCGACTCAGTAATATTTGTGTTAGCTTGTTTAAGAGTTGACTTTGTAATTATTTTGTAATTGTTTTGGATTGATATATAAACAATGTTTTGTATCATATCCAAGGTGTGAAGTAGTGAGAAGTATGAAAAAGAGAAAAAGGTAGAGATAAGAAAATTACAAATGGCTATAGTAGTATAAGAAGCATCAGAGATATATCCATCATAGAAGGTGATCAGTACATCAAAGAATCTCAATTAGCAAGTACAGTTGCAAGTAAGAGATCTACTGTTTCATCCTAACAGGTGAATCAGCTTAAAATCCTTTAACAGGGTAGACTTAAAAGTCTTTGTAAAATCTCTTAACCGAGTGCATACTTCATTATATGTTTGTAAATCCTCTAACAAGGTGGACCTAGCAGTCCTTATTGCTCCTAACAGGGCAGATCATCAGAAGTGATCATTGTAAGCATTAACCTGCAAACTTTATACTGTAGCATTGAAATTTAGTGGGTATCATCCCCACCCCAGTTTTACTTTCTATTTGGAAGGTTTTTGGGTCACCAAATCTCTATGTTCAAAGTATTATGAATGTTTTATTCTTTTACTCATACATGTAGTTAGCCTATTGATCTAAATGTTATTTGAAATATGGTTAAGATCTGAATTTGTTAAAAGTTTTGAAGTTACTAATTCACCCCTCCCCTCTCAGTAACTTGGCTAAGTCTTGAATATTTCCAACAATTGGTATCAGAGCTTTGTGGTTCTCAGGATAAAGTTTGATAGCTTGAGAAAAAATTCAGGACAATGGAGATATTCAGACTTAACAAAGTAATTGAGAATGAAAAGCTAGATCTGGAAATGGCCATAACTCAGCTCAAGGAAGCAAAAGAGCATCTTTCCCAATCCCTAAAAAGAAGGAAGGAACTTGCAAATCAGATGAATGACCACCAGTATGTTGAAGAAAAGATTGAAGACTTTTTCCCTTCAAGCAGCTTAGATGAAGCAAGCAATGCAATCAAAGAACTTCTAGAAAAGAATGGATCTCTGCAAGAAGAAGTAAGAAAATTGAAAAGAGAACAGGAAATTCAGTCAACAAGATTCTATGAAATCTTAGAACAAAGAAACAAGATGAAAGATGAAATAGATGGAAAGAACAATGAAATCCAGAATCAAACTCTTCAGCTAGAAAACCTTATTGATTAGGTCTCCAATGCAAAAGAAGAAATCTTGACTCTGAGATCAGAAAATGAAAATATAAGAGAGGAACTAAGATCTGAAAAGAAAATCAATTTAAGATTGATGAATGACCTAGACACTAAAAGGCAAATCAATGAGAGAATGTTGAAATCTCAAGGAGATATGAATTAGGTATATGAATGAAACCTTCATAAGCAAAAAGGAAAAGCAGGACTTGGATACAAAGAGGAAGGTGAATCCTCCAAACAAGGTACTCAAAAGAATCAGAAACCCACTTGTAATCACTGTGGCAAAATTGGTCATACTTCAAACAAATGTTGGAGCAATGGAAAAGCACAATTCAATGGAAAATGCTACAATTGCAATCAGCATGGTCATAAAGAAAATGAATGCAAGGAGAAACCAAGATTTAAAGGCAAATGTCACAAATGTAACAAACAAGGTCATAAGGCATCAGAATGCAAAACTAAAACACCCAATCCAGTAGAACAAATTGTGAAAGCAATATTTGGTTGGGATTACAACACTTGGTGTAGATGTCATTACTGTGGAGAATATGGACACATTGGCATGAACTATGTAAGGCATCACTTGAGAAAAAGGGAAACTACCATAAGATGTTATAAATGCACTAAGCTAAAAATTGCATGAATTTAGGCAAAGTTGAAGATGAAAAGAAAGCAAAAGAAGATAACATCAGGAAGTAGATGAGACAACAGTGGATTCCTAAACCTATTGAACAAACCAGTCCAAGTAATAAGTCACTGATGAAGAGAGTGGCTCTATCAATTCTAACTAAGTCTCCATGAAGGCATTGGAACTGTATCTTCACAGACAAATTCCAAACAATTCTTGAATTGAAAGAAAGAAAGATCCAAATCAGTATGCAAGATACATCAGGATCACAAGAAGGTTGGTATCAGTTACCATTGAGCAAGGTCGGGAGTAACCTAATTTCATATGGTTACCGAGTAAGGTCAGAGCAATATGAATTTGTATGTTCTCCGAGTTGTGAAATCTTCACCGAGCAATTAATGCATAGTGGATGACAGTCTATTGAGTTCAATACCCTAATTCCTATGGAGCATTAATGAAAAATTTTTAACAAAAGGCATGAAATTGAGTTCATTCTTCAGCGCGAATATCAACATATTGAGCAGAGAAATTTCTAGTGCGATCAAGCGATTCGAAGCAAAATTTTGCAGCGGAAATTTTTTCATAGAATTTTCTACCGAGCTACCATGGCATCATCCGGAACCAAAGTAAAGAAAGGTTTGGAAATGTTAGTTCAAGGAGAATGGAAAGCACTAGATTTCAAACTCATGCCCGTGATTGCAGAAACCCTAGACCCGAGTGGAGCTCAATCACAGATTCCTCCAAAGGTACTTCTTGTAAATGACATTCACAATCATTTTAAAGGTACAATTCAAGAGCTTGGAACCCTAGAGATAGATGTTGTTCATGATGAACTATGTGTTGATGGTGTTCTCAAACTGGAACATAAACATTTGGAAGATAAGGGTTTGACACATATCACCCACTTGCCTCAGAGTTTCCAGATAAAATGGATTAGATATATCCTAAGCCGAGTGCATGAAGGTAAAATTTGGCTTGAGCAACCAGTGGAAATAATAGAGAAGATGATTCATTGAATCATTGGTCTTCCCATGCTTGCCAAGGTAAAATCCATAAAAACCCTAGGTCGGGTAGAGCTGGAAAAGAAAACCCTAGCCGAATGGGATGGTAGAGGTATGAGAATAAATAGTATTATTGATGTAGAACTAAAATTTGGCACATATGTCATAGCTCACAAGATATACAATTCAAGTTGACAGAATAGTGTTCCATGTGAAGCAGTTGACCTAGCTTATAAAATTGTGAAAAACAATCTATCATTTGACCTAGTAGATTTATTGTTGAAACAGTTCAACAAGAATATGGAGAGCATCCAAACCTCAAAGAACAATCCATGTAAGTTTGGCTCGCTATTGGTTTGTTTATTTTTCTATGCTCAAAAGTTTTTCCCATCAAAAGGCACAGTAAAATGGAGAAAGGATGTGCCTGTTCTTTATCAGATAAATGAGTACATTGCAGAAATGGGTGAGAATTTTGCAAGCATAATGGAAAACTATTTTGAACTTTTAAAGAAAAGATGAATAACAGATTTTGGATTCCACAAAATTTGGTGGAAGATTATAAAGATGATGTTTGTTTCATGATTGATTGTGATAGAGTATACATTCAGGTAGTAAGGCCTAGGATTGTATGGGTAAAACCTCTTCCTTATGAGGTAAACATTGATGAGACAAAGGATATAATTGAAGCCCTAGTAAATCAACTTGTTGATCCAAAGGCTCCATACTTTGGAACATATGATGAAGCTAAGGTAAGAATTGAGCTAAGCATAAAGCTTCCACAGGGGGTTAACAAAGGCAGAAAGAGGATGGCCAAGATGCAATCCAGCACACCTCTAATGTTAACCAAGGGAAAAGGAGAGGACATTGAAGAATAAGAAGAAAAGAATGAGAGTGAAGAAGAACAAGTACCTGTGAAGAAGAAAGGGAAGGTGACAATCACTAAGGCACCAAATCAATCTATTGCAGTCTTCAAAAGAAAAATAAGGGGCAAGGCAGGTAAAGTCAATGATGATATAGTACTCAAAAGGCCTCCTCCCTCATTTGAACAAAAGATTAAAGATTTGAGAGAAGGATCTGGAATTTCAAATTTCAAATCTCTCAAATATGAAATTAGATCAGAGGCAGAGCAACAGGAAATTGAAGATGTTGTTATTGAGAAAATGGGAAAATGGAAGTACTCATCTGATGATATGGCTTCTCAAATTCTAGGTGTTCTATTGGATAAAGTCAAGATGAGATGGTCCAATGCAAGGCAAACTGTTAAGGGCATATATACTAAAACCTTAAGATAGTTGATGCCAAGTTTGAAAAATGCTAAAATAAATAAGGCATTGATAGAAAATGAGCGCAAGATGACACTAAAATTCAACATTTGTTTGATTTTGATCAAGGATATAGAGACAGTTGTGAAGAGTGCAAATTCTACTTGGAAAAAAATCTATCATCTTCACAAACTGAGTGTTGAAACCGTGATAATAAAAGATATTGAAGATGACAGTGATGATGAAGAAGAAGAAGAAGCAGTTCAGATTGATAATGTTGAGATAGAAGAAGAGGAAGAAGCTACCAAGGAAGCTAAGAAGAATGTTGAGGAAGATGATCCAATTTGGATAGCTGTAGAGGTGATTGCCTTACTTCCTCACTCTCTAGTAAAGATTTCTACATCTAGCCCAGAGATAATTTCAAGTGTGATTGTGACAACACTTGCAGATGCATCAAATGTCCAATCATCACTTACACAGCTCAATGTATCAATGACAGAAGTGGCTACCACTTCATCTATCGAGCTTCAGCCTCCTTCTTCAACTGAGTTGTAGTCTCCAGTGCCATCTTCAGTACCTTCTTCAATTTTGAGTTTTTCAGCAGCAAGTACTTCAATTTTGAATACCTCAGTAAGTACTTCACATTCTACAGTTGTAAATACTTCAGTTTTTGGTTTATCAAGTATTCTAGTTAGCATTCCATCAGTTGAAAGTTTATCATTTTTCACTACAAGTCCTACTGTGTCTACAATAATTTCTACTACAAAGGCATTAAGTATAAAGACTCAACCGAGTACAAAATTTTTGAGTAAGAGTATAGTAGAAGATATAGATTTAGATGAGGAGATAGAAATTCCACAATTAGATTTTGCAAATCTTTCAGTAGACCAAATGCAAATAGTTGGTGAACTCCTCCAGAAGAAAGAAAAGCAGAAGAAACTAAAAGAAGAAAGAGATAAGGAATATAAAATCATTGAGGATGCCAAGAATATTTTGACAGAAGCAATAGGTGTTAAGGTTGATTCCTCTCAACACATTTTGTTACAGTTGGTAGAGGTAGTAAACAAGTTCAATGAGGATTCTTCTGGATCAGATAAGTTGCTTGAGAAAGCTGAGAAGAAGTTTGATAATAAAGTGCTTGAGCACATTGCTCAGCAAATAGCTATCAATCAGGTAGGGTTATCTTCAATTTTGACTAGCATTGAGTCCTCCTATTCCAAGGTAACATCATTTTTTGTCAAAGTATGTAATGTTGCCGAGTTCTCAAAGGAGATTAAAGACAAAATAAATAATATTGATGAGGATCTAAAGATCAGTGCATAGAAGTTGCAACTTGAACCTAGTTCAAGCTCTGCACATCATATGACAGTTAGATTCCTATTTGATAAGCAGTCAGAGTTATTGAAAGAAGATGCAAGGATCAGGTCAACATTAATAGATATTCAGAACATGATCCTTCCCATCATGGATACAATGCAGAAGCATATTGCACACTCAAAAAATTAATCCATGACAATCAGTTTTCAATTGCAGATCACATGATTGAACTCTCTGCAGAAGTCCAAGTTACACTCCATACATGCAAAATTCTACAAGAGAATTGGGATAGAACTCTGGCACTAATTGGAAAGGTACATTTTGATTTTCTCTCACATTTTGGTATCTCTATGTAAAATATTTGTATATACACCTTTGGCATTATTGTCAAAAAGGGGGAGAAAGTAAGATATGAAAGGGGGAGAAAGTATATGAGAGAAATAGGAAATATAAGTATGAGGTGAAATAAGATATTTGTATATATATTTTATGGGGGAGACATGAAATGTATATATAGTAGTATGATAAAGATAAATTTTTGAAAAATTAAAAATAGATTCAGCATGATTTTTTGGGCAATAAGTGTTTTTGTCACTAATGCCAAAGGGGGAGATTGTTGGCATTAAGTATGTTTGTCATTAGTGACAACACTTATTCAGAGTCTGAGTGTTTACTGAGCAGACAGAATAGTGTTTACCGAGCAGACAGAACATTGTTTACCGAGTAGCGGAATAGTGTTTATCGAGCAGACTGAGCTTCACAGTGCATACCGAGTTATCATTACTGAGTGATGAGATGAGCAGTGTTTACCGAGTGCCAGCATGGTAAACAGGGAATTTAGTTTCTACTGAGTGACACTATATCTACCGAGTCTCCAGTATATACCGAGTTTGAAACTACAACCGAGTGGTTAGTATGGACTGAGCCTCCACTTCTACCGAGAGCATGATGGTGCCGAGTAACGTAGAGGATGCCAAGTATCAGAAAGTCACCGAGTTAGTTTGCAGTAACTGAGTAACTATATTTGGGTCGACTCAGTAATATTTGTGTTAGCTTGTTTAAGAGCCGACTTTGTAATTATTTTGTAATTATTTTGGATTGATATATAAATAATGTTTTGTATCATATCCAAGGTGTGAAGTAGCGAGAAGTATGAAAAAGAGAAAAAGGCAGAGATAAGTGAATTACAAAGGGCTACAATAGTATAAGAAGTAGCAGAGATATATCCATCATAGAAGGTGATCAGTACATCAAAGAATCTTAATCAACAAGTACAGTTGCAAGTAAGAGATCTACTATTTCATCCTAACAGGTGAATCAGCTTAAAATCCTTTAACAGGGTAGACTTAACAATCTTTGCAAAATCTCTTAACCGAGTGCATACTTCATTGTATGTTTGTAAATCCTCTAACAAGGTGGACCTCGCAGTCCTTATTGCTCCTAATAGGGTAGATCATCAGAAGTGATCATTATAAGCCTTAACTAGAAAACTTTATACTGTAGCATTGAAGTTTAGTGGGTATCATCCCCACCCCAGTTTTACTTTCTATTTTGAAGGTTTCTGGGTCACCAAATCTCTGTGTTCAAAGTGTTATGAATGTTTTATTCTTTTACTCATACATGTAGTTAGCCTATTGATCTAAATGTTATTTGAAATATGGTTAAGATCTGAATTTGTTAAAAGTTTTGAAGTTACTGATTCACCCCTCCCCTCTCAGTAACTTGGCTAAGTCTTGAATATTTCCAACACTTGGATCAAATTTTTCATTTTAGGCTCACATTGGAATGGGATGTAGATTTGATTAAGTGTTCCTCTTTCGAGTATGATGAATTGATTCTCTGATTGAATAAAGCTTGTTGATGAATCCTTGCTCCTTGAGAGTAGATTGCCCCTAGTTTGATATTGATTTCATTTATGGGACTTAGGACAATTTTTTGATTAGGTGACCAAAATCTTAAGGTACTTGCAAATGCAACTATGGGGGTTTATTATGCAATATATACAAATGCTGACGAATGCAATATTAACAAGGTGACCTTCTAAGTATGCAACTAACTTGGACTTTCAATGGTGCCTGTTTACCAAGTTTTCACTGATTGAATGGATCAAGCTCTTTTTTCTATTTTTAAAGCTTTTCTCTTTTTTTTGCTACCAAGGTGCCTATTTGCTAGGTTTTCACCAAGGCACTTTTCTTCTTTTTGAATTTTTTTTTGTATTTTTCTTTTTTTCAATTTTTTTTCTTTCATATTATCAAGGTGCCTATTTGCTAGGTTTTCACCAAGACAACATCTTTTTGAGGATCATATTTGAATGTTTTTCCTTTCTTCATGCTCAATTTTTCATTATTTTTGATCTTTTGTGATTTTCAAATTTTTTTGATATTTTCAACTTTTTCAATGTTTTTTATGTTTTCAAGATCTCTTTTGAATTATGTACAATAAATATGATGCTCTCCATCTGATACTCTTGATACTCTTTCATCTACCCTAGGTATAGAACCGCTTAAGATGTATGTTGTTTATGGGCTCTTGAAGCTCTTCACCATCACAATCTGATAAATTGTATGTGCCGGTCCCAAAATTTTCAATGATAAGAAATGGTCCTAACCAGTTTGCTTCCCACTTTCCTTTTTTCTCTCTTTCTGCTTGGTTCTTGGGATTTTCACGCAACACTAGGTCACCTATTTGGAATGTCCTTGGTTTGATGTGTTTATTGTAAGATCTTGATGTTCTATTCTGGTATACCTTTAAGTGATTAAAGGCTTCTTTCTATTTTTCATCTAAGAGTTCTAGTTCTTGTAGCCTAGCCACCCTATAGTCTTCCTCATTTATTAATCCATGCATAGATATCCTTAAGGATGGAAGTTCTACCTCTAAAGGCAAAACTACTTCTATTCCAAAGACTAAGGAGAAGGGTGTAGCCCCTATTGGCATCCTTATGCTTGTCCTATAAGCCCACAAGGTCGAGTTTATCTTGATATGCCAATCTCTACCAGAATTATTTACCGTTCTCTTCAAGATTTTCAATATGTTTTTGTTTTTTGCTTCGGCTTGTCCATTACCTTGAGGGTAATAGATTGAAGATGAATGATGCATCATATGAAATTTGCTGCATAGTTCCGTTATGTCTTTGTTCTTGAAATGCCTTGTGTTATCTGTTATAATGGCATGAGGTATGCCATATCTACAAATCATATGATTTAGGATAAACAAGGATATCTGCTTGCCTGTTGAAGTTGATAGGGGTATAGCTTCCACCCACTTAGTAAAGTATTCCATGGTTGTTATGATGAATTTATGCCCATTCAAAGATGGTGGATGAATCATTCCTATTAGATCTAAACCCCACTGATAGAATGGCCAAGGTGTGGTCATTGGATGAAGTTCTTGCACTGGCACATGTATCAAATTTATGTGAAATTGACATTTCTTACAAGTTTTTGCAAAGTTACAAGAATCTTTTTCCATGGTAGGCCAAAAATATCCTATCCTAAGAAGTTTCTTAGCTAAAGATAATCCGTTTGAGTGTGATCCACAAATTGCTTCGTGAATTTCTCGTAAGGCTAATTTTGATTCTTCCTCTTCTAAACACCTAAGGAGCATTCCGTCAAGACTTTTCTGATACAATGTTTCAACAATTATAGTATATTTGGCGGCTTGTCTAATGAAACTTTTCTTTTGGTTTCTGGTTTGATTAATAGGAAGGGTTTGGTATTTCAAATAGGTGTAAATGGGTCCATACCAAGGTGAGTCAATTTTAGTAAGTAGGGAAATGGTGTAAGGATTCATTGGGTCATACGTAGGTTGAATCACTTCTTCTACCAAGAAATCATATCTATCACTCTGATTAGGCATCTACAAAAGTGATGCTAAGGTTGCCATGGCATCTGCTACCTTGTTCTTTTCTCTCGGCACTTGTTCAAATGTGATGATTATGAAATACTTCTTGAGATTATCCACCATGGTTTTTTAAGGTACCAATTTGTCATCTTTAGTCTGATATTCTTCATTGACTTGATTTATGAGTAATTGTGAATCTCCATATACCTTTAACTCTGTCACTTTCCACTCTAATGCCAACTTGATTCCAATAACCAAGGCTTCATATTCTGCTATATTGTTTGTACATGGGAATAGAGATTTATATGACTTAGGGATAATGGATCCTTGAGGCGTGATTAAGAGTATGCCTGATCCTGACCCATGGTGAGTGTAGGAATCATCAAAATAGAGCTGCCATGTTTTTGCCTCAACATTCACAATTTCTGCATTTGGGAATTCAACTTGTATAGGATGATCATCATTAAGTGGTGCCTCTACTAATTGGTCTGCAATGACTTTTCCTTTAATTTATTTTCTATCAACATATTCTATATCAAATTCACTTAGGATCATCACCCACTTTGCTAATCTTCCATTTAATGCTATTTTTCTTAATAGATACTTCAAAGGGTCAATTTTAGCAATGAGCCTTATCTTGTGGGCTAGCATATAATGGTGTAATTTTTGGGAAGCAAAAACTACAGCCAAGCATGCCCTTTCCATGAAGGTATAATTTAGCTCATATTTGACTAAGGTTCTACTAATGTAGTAGATTGCTTTCTCTTTTCCATTCTCATCCTCTTGTGCTAGAAGTGCCCCCAATGAATTCTCTGTTGCTGAAATGTACAAAATTAAGGGCTTGCCTTTGATAGGTGGCATCAATATTGGTGGATTCATGAGGTATTTCTTTAGTAGATTGAAAGCCTCTTCACATTTTTCATCCCACTTGAAGATTGTATCTTTATGCAAGAGTTGGGTGAAATTATGGCATTTTTTTGCCAATTGAGAGATGAATCTCCTAATGAATTGTATCCTTCCTTGTAAAGATCTCATCTAACTAATGGTTTTAGGCACTTCCATTTCCATTATGGCTTTCACTTTAGATGGATCAACCTCTATCCCTTTGGTAGATACAATGTAACCTAGAAGTTTACCAGATTGAACTCCAAAAGCACACTTCTTTGGGTTAAGCCTCACTTTGAACTCCTTTAACCTTTCAAAAATTTTCACCAAAATAGGTAGATGTTCTTTTCTTGAATGTGACTTAGCTAGTATGTCATCCACATAATCTTCCATGAATTTATGCATCATATCATCAAATATTGTAGTCATTGCTCTTTGATAGGTCACTCCGGCATTTTTCAAGCCAAAAGGCATTACATTCCAACAAAATGTACCCCATGCACATGTGAAGGTAGTTTTATCTTGGTCTTCAGGTGCTATCTTGATCTGATTATAGCCACTAAATCCATCCATTAGTGAAAAGATGGAGTGTCCCGCTGTTAAGTCTACAATAGCATCAATACTCGGAAGTGGGAAATCATCTTTAGGACATGCCAAGTTTAAGTCCCTAAAGTCCATGTAGATTCTGATTGACTTATCCACTTTTGATATTGACACTATGTTGGAGATCCATTGTGCATAATCAATGGCTCTTATAAACCCCACCTTTAATAGCTTCTCTAGTTCCACTTTGACAAGTAAGGCTATATGAGAATGCATTTTCCTTAGTTTTTGCTTGACTGGTTTAGCTCCTTCCTTTATATTGAGGTGACGCATTATCAAATTTGGGTCTAACCCCAACATATCATCATAAAACCACACAAAGTTAAATTACTTTTCCTTAAATAACTTAATGAACTCTGTTCTTTCTTTGCTGGATAAGGATGATGCTAAGTGGATGAACTTTGGCTCTATTTATGTTCCAATGTTTATCTTTTCTGTTGGATCGATTAGAATTGGAGACATTTCTTCATAGTGATCTAGTAAAACATCCAAAATACCTTCTATAGATGCCTCAGTTGGGTTTTCACCTTTAGAAACATCGTTTATTTCTTTGTTTTTTTCTTGATCTAGTGTTTCCACAAAGTGGTTTTCAACACTCGATTCTTTTCCTTTTCTATTTTTTTTTCATTTTTTCTCAGATTAAGAGTTTGGATGCTCCCTTTGATCATTTCTTCTTGATAGTCCTTGGTAAAAGAAGGTTCAACCGCGTGAAGGTATTGGGATAGCGTGTTGTCGTTCAAGAAAGTTGGCAAGGTATCAGGTTCAATGGCATCCCATTCAATTAGGTCCGACCGAATGAGAGTTAAAGGGTCAACACTTGGATTTGTCTCAATTGGGCTTAAAGTGTATATCTCATTGTTGGAAGGTTCATACATTGTATCTTGAAGATCTCGGACATGGGCTTCCTCTAAATGCTCTAAAGAAGAAGGATCAAAATCCTCCTCACTAGACTCCACTATGGTTTCTGTTGGATAAAACTCATGGGGATTAAACCTAGCATTTGATTCTTCCATAGTAGGTCTCCATGAAGGAATGGGTGGTTCACCTACCCATTGATTTATTTCAATTTCTATGCTTGGTACATCATTTGGACCCTCTTGACTAGAACTAGATGCTTGATTTGGAGTTGATTCCGCCATTAGTCATTTATTTTTAGTAGAAGCATAGGTATGAATGACGTTAATACCCTTGTCTTGGCATGACTCATCTGATAAGGTCTCCCATTTCCATTCATTAGAATCCTCATCACTATGAGATTCTAATTGTAGTATTTGATCATATACTTTGGGATAGTGTTTTTATGTATATCCTTCTTCAAGATATCCTAAACCTATTTTCTGCGTGGAATCTCGCCATGTGGATTCTAGGGGTTCAATTAGCCCTTAATTTCTTGTACCTAAAGGTCCTTGACCTTTATACCCCATCTTTTTCATGATTGCAAAATTTTTACCATACTGATGAGTAGGGATGGTTATATTTTGAATGTGCTTGACGTGAGCACTTGATTCTTCATCCTTGTATAACCAATTTAGAATTTCATTATCCTCTTCACTCATGGAGGATGATGTACTTGCCCTTACAAAGTTTTCATTATATTTATGAGGTAAAATTGGAGGTTTTCCAAAGGACTTTGGTGATAAGGGTAGGTCCATCATGGATAAGGAGTATTCACCTACTCCTTGTTGTTTGATTTTGCATTGCTTATCAAAGTTTTTCATCATTTTATCCATCTTTTGGTAATGGGATTCCTTAAGATATCTTGAAACAACTTTGGTGGATTCTTCTTTTTCTTCTTCACTAATATCATTCTCATTAACCTTCTCTTTTCCTTTAGTCGATGTAGATGGGTTAATGAGTTTTGGAGTTTCTTGAACAACAATTTCTTCTTTCATCTTCTCTTTTCCTTTCAACAAAGGGATGTCTTTAGAAATTTGGCCTTGTTCCATTTTATTGGGTATAGATCCTTCAGCATTGTGTGGAACCAATGAGTCATTTATAGGTTTGACGTTATTACAATATTGGAAGGGATTGAGGTCTCCACTTACCATTATTTCTTGCCTTTGATATGGGAATTTTAGGCATTGATGGTAGGTTGAAGGAACAACCTACATTTCGTGGATCCATGGCCTTCCTAACAAAATGTTATATGTCAATTTGAGGTCCAATACTTGGCATATGGTCTCTTTTTTCATAGGACCAACTCTTATGGGAAAAACTATGACTCCTCTTGACGCTCTTTCTTCATCATCGTAGGCTTTTATGGTTATCTTTTTCTTTGGGTCAATAGCCTCCTCTGAAAATTTGAAGGCTTTTACCAAGCTAAGGGTACAAATATTTAGGCCAGCACCTCCATCTATAAGGACTCTTTTCACCCTATGCTTATGGATCAACACTTCTATGTGTAAGGGCAGATTTTGGGGATGATTAAGAGACATATCATCTTGTTTAGATAATGATAGGAAATGAGGTGAAATTAAATGCCCCACCATGTTTTGGAACTTGTCTACCTCCACATTTAGAGGAACATTTATTTCCAACAAGGCTTTTTCCAAAATATCCTTATGGATTGGTGATAGTTTAAGCAACTCAAGAATAGAAATTTGAGTGGGAGTTCTTTGCAATTGGTTAACCAAGTTGTATTGTTTTGATGATGACATGGAAGCTTGGTTTGATATCACCACTTTTGGAGCATTATTAGGTATAACAATTTTTTATGCTTGCCCCCTAGTGACCACATTTGCTGATGCTTCTCTTGATTTTCCTTTTATTATAACAACATTTACGCTTTGATCCTATTCACTTATAGTATTTATTGTGTTATCATAATTGTGGGAAAAATTCACTTTATCATTACCCTTTTTATGGTTTTGATTTGTATTGGATGACTCCCCCTTTTCATGATTCAAAAAGGGGTTCTTATAGGCTATGTGATCCCCATTGTTTTGAGGTCCTTCAATTTGGATGATGTCATTATTAATCAAATCTTGCACTAAGTGCTTCAATTTTATGCACTCGTTGGTTGGATGGCCTCTTTTTCAATGGTATTCACAATGATGAGATGCATTCCACCAATGAGGTTTGACCTTGGGTTCATAATTTGATATATCGGGTAGTGTGATAACTTGATTAGCCAACAAAGTTCTTAGTACATTCTCCAAAGGTTCACCCAAGGGAGTGAATTTTGTTTTATTATAGCTAGAGTTTGATTTTGACTTATCCCAAGTCTTATTGTTGGAAGTGTTAGAATTTTTGTTATTATAATTATTGGAATTATATGGAGCTTTATTTGCTTGGTAGACATTGTTTGAAGAATTCGCTCCATAGGGTAGAATAAAAGGGGTAGACTTCAAGTTGTGTGACTCCACAACCCCTTCATTCACAAGATTTTTATTGTTACTTTTGCTCCATGATTTCAATTTATCATTGTGATTGTTGGCCCCTTGATTAAAATATTTAGGAACATAATTATTGTTATTGCTGCTGTTATTGTTGTTGTTAGATTTATTGTCTTTAAATAATTTAATCTCACCTCTTTTGACCAAGACATCTTCAATCTTAACTCCATTTTCAATAAGTTTCTCAAATGTTGGAGGACATTGAAGTTGTAATCGATAGTTCATTTCAGCAGTCAAGTTATTGGTGAAGATCTCCATCTTCTCTTTCTTCAGGATACTTCATGGGTACCTTGTGAAAATAGTCCTCCACCTTTGTAGGAATCCTGAAAAGGACTCCCCATCTTTTTGTTTAGTATCGCATAACTTGAGGATAGTGATCTCATGCTCAATGTTTTAAGAGTAATGAGTTATGAATTTGGAGGCTAACTCAAAAGATTTTATTCTAGGAGTTAGTTTTGAAAACCACTCCATTGCTGGCCCTCCTAAGCTTCTAGAAAAGAGTATCATTAGAAAAGTGTCATTATGCATGAACTCTATGCTTAGGGTGCAAAATTCCCTTAAATGATCTTGGGGGTCTGTTTTACCCATGTATTTATCGTATTTGGGAAAGATAGTATTAAAGGGAAAAGATACCATTGCTGAGCTTTTGTCAAAAGGAAAAGGACACAAAGCTTCTATGGAAAAGGCCTTAGGTTCAGCTGCCTTCTTCATGGTATCTATTTGTTCTTGAAAGGCCTTAATCTACCTAGTCATGATGTTCATAGGATCATCTTGGTGTTGGTCCTTCCTAAGTTGGTCAATGTCAAAATTGTAGGACAACTTTACCCCCTTTTGTGCTAAGCTTAGGAAGAAGTTCTCCCTATCTTTGTCCATTAATTTTTCCATCACCTCTAGGAAATCATTATCTTGGGCAGCTTTTTCAACCCTTTCCTCAAGTGTCTCCTTAGTGTTATAGTTGGCATTATTGATATTATGATAGGCTGAATTCATATCACCCATCTTTTCAATTCTTGGTTCAAATAGATTCGTAAAAATTTCTTCTTGGTTAGGATCTTTGAACTCACTTTGACACTCCACTTCTTGCCTTGGGTTTGCAAAGATAGTACTATCACCTAGTAATGATCCCCTATATGTTTGTGACCACATGGAAACCAGCATCCAACAAGGGTTCATTTTGGAATTTATCCTTGATATGAAAGTTGTTGATTTTATTATTGAGGAGATTTAAAAATATAAGATGCTTTTCAATGGATATCTCTCACTTGTTTATGTATTTGCAAACACAACAACCACACATTCACTTGTTTCTTTTACCCACTTAAACACAAAATGTTTGCTTTGTAGAACATTATCATGGGTTTTTCACAAGAAAGCACTTCAAGCACCTACCTTAGCACCAAATCTAGTTTGTAAACATGGCTCTACAAGGTGGCCTTTGCTACTTTATCAAGGTTTTAGTATATATTCCATTCAAATAGACTTCAATCTCTCATCCTCCAAGGAGGCTTCCCACACACACCAAAGTACAATTTTGAGCAATCCGTAAGAACTACTAGAGGAAGGTTGAAAGATTAAAATCCATTTGTCATGACCCCATTAAGGATACATGCATTTCATTTTAGAGTGGGTTGGATTCCTATGGAAAAAGTGAGTGTATCCCACTTTGGGCTGTCCCTCTCACTGGCCTCATTAAGGCAAACTTGGGAGGCGAGCCCACTATTGCTCTAGCATATTTATGAAAATAAGAAATGAACTTAGGCTGACAAGTTTGGGAGTTTGGTTCACTCAAAGAGTGAAGAGCATATCCCTATTGTCTTTCTTTGTTCCACACACTAACAAACACATTTGTTCTTTCCCAATCTCTTGACAAGGAGATTCTTAGAATTGAAGTGTGAAATTCATTTCATATTTTATTTCCAACTTATATCCAAATGAAATGCCACAATTTAATCAAATGCAAGCTTGATTAGGAGAATACCTTTTTCTTGTAGCTAGCATAAAGCTAGGGGCATTTTTGAGAGCATTTTGTCATTTTTTTACTCACCTTGGCAATAGCTCCTTCCAATGTGCTTATCCTCCAGCAAGTTAGTCAACACTAACAATCAAAGTGAGGGGAAAGCAAAATCAAAATTGACAACACAAAGATTTGTAAACTAAATTTTGAGCACTCTAATTGCAAACTTTCAAATAAAAATTTGAATTAAGGGCTAAAGATCCAATTCAAAGAGACAAATTTCTGCTTATAAGCTTCAATTACAGAAAGGTATTTTTGATATACCTGATTGTCTTCATCTTGTGTTAACTCAAGGATAGCTTTGATGTGTGCTTTGTTCTCCCTTTTGATTTTCTTGGCAAGTGCCTTCTCCTCTTGATTATATCTAGCTTCTGGCTTCTATACTTTTGCATGTTTGTTCATTTACTGTCAAAACATGAAAATAGAGAATTAGATAAATGAATTTATCAACCTGAGAAAAAATTATGATAGAAAACTTTAAGTGACATTGTCCAAAAAATATGCGATAGTAAATTTCTTATAGGCATGACTTTAATGTTAGCAGGAGACACTTAACAGTGTACCAGGTGACAAGAAAATTAAGTAGGCGTAAGCAAATTATTTAGAAGTGTAAATAGTATTTGTCAAAGTGACAATGAATTAACTCAAAGTGACAATGAATTAATGCAAAGTGTAAGAAGGAAGATCATAAGCATGATTGGTTAGATCAATTACGGAGCAAAGCTTTCTAATAGGCGATAACAAATTGTCGATCCACGACACTTCTTAGCTAGAAGGCGTGACTCGATGACGTAAAGGCAATAACACTTTGTCTCAGTGTGTGAATGCTTTTCTTCTAGGTGACAACAAAAAATTTAACATAGAAGTAGAATTATTGACCAGGCGTGAGTAATCAAAAAATAGGCATCGATACAGAGCTAGTAGGCATCATCATATTGGTCACAGGCATGATTGAATGTGCGGTAGGTGACACTTTACTTGATTCCTACAAATTAAACATAGAAAATAGCAAATAAAAGCATACAAGATGATCCAAATGCTAAATTTGATAAAATGAGGCTTACTGCCCCACGATGGGCGCCATTTTGTATACAAATAAATGTATCTTCATAGAATTAATGTTAATCATCAACAATAAATGAAATAGTAAATAAATTACAACCACAATTGAGCAACTATTAGCTAATATCAATGACTAATTCAGCATCCTATGGCTCTCTAACCAGAATGTTAATGAAGTAAGCTCTCAGCAAGCTCTCACTAATGACAGTTCTAGAATGAGAATTGATTGAAATAAACAATGCTAAAGCTAACAATTATCAATATAAATGCTAAAATGCTCTTAAATGATCTTCTAAACTCAAATTGCAAGAGGTTTGATGCAATTCTTAGATAGGTGGTTGATTTATTATGAAGGATTTTAGCCTTCCTTTTATAGATTTTCCCAATGTGAGGGGGTGTAGTTGTGTTTGATCATGGTTGAGTTGGAGTTAAGTCTTTGGTTCCACACTTTGAAGAAAAAGCAAATTTTGTGTCCTCAAAGCTTGAGACAAGTAGACAAAGATGGATGGCTAAGATTCTCTCTCACTTTGAGTGATTGAGATTTAATTTGGCCTGATCCATGTAAATGCCTTTCCTTTAATTTCATTGGTTGATTGATTTTCCTCTCCTTTTGGTTTGTTGAGAGTAATTGATTTTTATTAATTGATTTAATTGATTTATTTTAGCCATGTACCCCTTGAATGGGTTGAATTTAATTTAATCCAAGACTATACAATTAATTGAATTAATTGTATTTTGATTTGATTGCACTTGATTAAAATGCTCTCAATTTTGATTGATATTGAATTAAGACTTGATTTTCATTTTGATTGGCTAATTGTACATTTTGATTCAATTAATTCAATTATTTCCTTGATTTTCTTTGATTTCACTTGATTTGTTTTGAATTATCATTAAATATTCTTTGTCCATTTTTAGGTGATTATAGTATGTAGAAGGAATTTCTTGCATTGCATGGATCCAAGGGTGACCCAGAAGTATGTTGTATGCCAAAGGAATATCCAAGACTTGTCAGATGACATACCACTAAATAGGACCTACTTGGATTGGAAAGACTACCTTTCCTTTAGAAGAACGTTCCTCTTCATCATATGCTTTGATTATTGTTTTGTGTTGAGGATGAATAGCATGCTCTGAGAAACCAAGAGCTTTAACCAATCTAAAAGTACAGATGTTCAAACCTACACCCCCATCTATCAAAATGTTCTTAACTCTATACTTATGGATAGTGAATTCAATATGGAGAGGCTGGTTATGAGGATGGCTGACATATTTCTCATTTGTTTCAAAGAAAGTTAGATAATAAGGTGAAGCAAGATGACCGATCATGGACTGGAACTTGTCAAAGTCTAGGTCCTTAGGTACATTAGCTACAAGAAGGGCTTGATCAAGGATGTCCTTGTGAGTAGAGGAGATTTTGAGCAACTTGAGTATTGAGATCTGAGCTGGAGCATGCTAAAGTTGGTCAAACATATTGTAGTCCTTTGTAGTTGACAAGGTAGCTAGTTTAGATGTTAAGGTTGTTTCTTGCTTAGGAGCAGAGGAGGAAGATGAACATTCTCCTAATAGAGTGACATTCAATTGAGAGGTAGGTTATCACATTAGATGATTAAGTGTTAGCTTTGTCCTTATAAGCTTTGATAGTATGATTAGAGGACTCAAGCATGTTGATCACATTTTCACTATTAGAGTATTTGTAGCCAACCTTATTATCCTTCACCTTAGAAGATTCCCCTTTCTCAAATTTGGGAACATGTTCCTTGAAATATTTATGAACATTATTTTCTTGTGGGAGGTCAACCATAATAGTCTCATTATCAATCAAGTCCTAGATGATATTCTTAAGCCTCATGCATTTTTTAGTCTTGTGGCCTTTGTTGCGATGATAATCACAATAGTAGTTGTCATTCCACCATTTAAGCTTTATCTCAGGATCATAGGGTCTTGAGTTATCATGCATAGTAATGATCTTATTAGTCAAAAGCATCTTCAAAGCATTCTCAAGTGATTCTACAAGAGGAGTGAAATTTATTTTAGGATTAGAGGCCCAAGGCCTATTAGTTTTGGAGCCCATTGAATCATTCTTATTATCTTTCACAATAGTAGATAAATTGAAAGTTGACTCTTTAGCAGTGGTAGACACTAAAGTTGTACCCACGATTCCATCATTGATGACATCTTTAGTCTTGTTCCAGAATTTGTTCTTATCCTTGTTATATTAGTTGTTGGAAGATGATTTATGCTCTTTAAATTGAAGAGTGAATTTTCCCTTACAAACAAGAATGTCCTCTATGAGAATAGATGATTCAACCAATTTATCAAATGAAGCATGGGTTTGCATTTGCAATGCATAATTCATTTAAGGAACCAACACATTGATGAATATATCTATATTTTCAGTCTTAGGAATCTGTCGAGGATAATGTGAATAAATATTTTGACATCTCTGAAGAAAACCTACAAAGGATTCCCCTTGGTGTTGTTTGATATTGCAAAGATCAAGCATAGTGATAGCATGTTGGATATTATAGGAGTATTGCTGGATAAATCTATGCACCAGTTGGTCAAATAATTTAAGAGGAGATAGTTTAGTGAACCAATCCATAGCTTCACCACTAAGACTCCTAGGAAAGAGTCTCATAAGATATGTAGATTCATGTAAGAATTCCATTCTTAGTGCACAAAACTCCCTAATATGATCATGAGGATCTTTTCTACCATCATACTTTTCATACTTAGGAAACTCAACATTGTGAGGAAAATGAGACATGTATAGATCTTTATCAAAAGGAAATGAGCATATAGCCTCAAGTGAAAAAGATGTTCTTGGTTGTTCATTTTAATTTTCTAAGCATAGCATTTGTTTCTTCATGATTTCTATTTTAGATGGATCCTCTTTCTTTATCAAGTTGTCAATGTCAAAATTGTGAGGTAGTTTTACTCCTCGCGAGGATAAATGCAAGAAGTATTGATCTTTATTTTGACTCAAGGTCAACTTCATAAGTATTTGCAAGGGTTCATCTTTTTGAAATTGTAAGATATCTTTCTCAATTATTTCATTATCTGAATCACCACCTTGTGAACCATATGATCCTGGTCTAGTATATTGAGAGCCATTTTGCGAGCCATGTCTAGAGTTGAGATGCTCTTGGTTTTCTTGTCCAAAATGCTTGTCACCAAATTGTTTTAGGAATTACTCAATACTTCTATTTCATTCTTCCATGATTGGTGTAAGAAACACTATGTGTCAACCTAGGAAAGAATAATGTAGATTCACTATAGATATTAGCAAAGGGCTTAAAACCCCAAGGTATAGGATCTTCTTTAGATGATTTTTCAAAGGTATCTTTGTGTTGCTTTCCTTTGTAGATCTGAGATCTATTTGTGACCTACATGAAAGAAGGTTTTCAAAATCCAAATAGGATGACTTAGGATGACTTGATTTTCATTATAGGTAAGAAAAAGTGTTCACTTGTCCAAAAAGTGTAGAAGTGCAAAATAAATAGCAAAGATAACTTGTCACAAGATGTCCAAGCTGTGGGTAGATCCCTAAGTATGATACTTGTGAACAAGTCAGCATAGGGTAGAGCATCCAAGAGAGGTGATTAAGAAGATGGTGGAAAAGTGAACATTCTACTAGCCAAAAGTGTAGTTAAGAGATCAAAGTAATCTTTTCTAGCTAGAGGCAATTCCCAACATGCTGGAATGTACCAAATAACAAGATGAGATAAGTATCACAATGAAGAAACAATGTTGATAACATTTGAGCTTAGTCCAAAAGTTTAATTCCAAAGGATTGCAAAGGATTTATTGACAAGATTAGAGTACTTCCTAGATGATACTTTAGAATAGAATGATATACCTCAGAAAGGAAGAACGATATTTCTCTAGGAAGGAGATGATATTTCTTAGAGGAGAAGGATGATATTCCTCAAACTGAGAAATTTTTCCTAATAGTATATCGGAATGTTTCCTAGGTATGAAATGAAGTGTCGTACGATTCTTTGTCCTGCAAAAAAAAAGTGACGAACCTGCGACACCAAAAATATGAAAGTGCAAGAAATGGAGCTAAAAATGAAAGTAACCCCACAATGGGTGCCAAAGATGTGTGATCAAAAGTGTGACACACTTCTATGAACCATTACACTTGAGAGAATCCATGGAAGAGTAAATTTGAAGAAGCGGCTCATATCTTCCTAGTTGAAGTGAGTTTAATCCTTCTCATGATGCTCATAAAATTGGCATAGAGGATTAGTTACTTGACTACTCAAAAATGGAAGATTCAAAGCTAAGAATGAAGCTAAGATGCAAGATTAATAAGATAGAATGAGAGATTAAGATAGAATGAATGTGAGAAACTAGTATTCTAGAATGAGGATGTAAGATCTATACTATTGAAGCAATACAAGAAAGGAAACTAGATTAACAATGCAAGGTTAAGGTAGAAATTAAGTAAATTATGAGAAACTAAGAATTCAAATTAGCAAAAGCACTCTAAGAATGAAAGAAAGAAAGAAAGCTAAATTCACCAAAAGCTAAGATGAAAATGATCAAGATTGGGACCTATAATGAAAGATAACAAGATTACAATATGAAAGATGCCAAGATTTTAACCCTTGAGCCAAGGAAGAGCTTCCTTTTAAAGGAATTGCCTCAAGAATGGAGGGTGGAGATTAAGAAGGAAAAGAATGAGTGATTGAGATGAAGAAGCAAAATGAGATGCAAGGAGATTCAAGGTTAGGTAGAAATGAGTGGTGAGGAATGAGGATTAAGATGCAGAAGAGATGTTAGGTAAGATAAGACAAAATAGTATTTTTGAAGGCACAAATCCCTTTTAATTGCTAATTAATCAAGATTAAGTATGTACACACATGTGAATGTATTCTTTTAATAAAAGTGTAGAAACTTTATATTAAAAGAAAAGTTATAGCAATTAAATAAATATGCGAGCTCTATAAATTAGACCATAGTATAAGCTTGATATAAATTTTTTGATTTAATTATGCAAAGGGGATTTTAAGGGTTACTCTACACAATTATGCCTAGTAAGTATGGGTTTGAGATTTATGATTTTATTTGAAGAAATTTGATCGAAAAGGGGAGCTCAAGTTCTATTAGACCAATTTTAGGTGATTACAAGCCCCACCGAGGTTTTTCCCTTAATGGGGTTTTCCTCGATAACAAAAATTATGTGTTATAGTGTTGGTGTATATGTTGTTTATCTTGTTTTGCACTGTTATATTATTTATTGGTGATCTAGTTGAAAAGCATAAAGTTTATACTTATAACAAAAAAATTTTCACCCCCTCTTCTTAGTTGTGGTGTGTCAATTTTTATTCCTAACAATTGGTATCAAAGATTTTGGTCCTCTTGGAGAAATATTAACCTCTTGAGGAGATCCATAATGGTGAGTTATAGGAAAAACAATCTGAAATTTGATGGTGAAAATTTTGACAACTAGAAGAATAAGATGAGGAATCATTTGATATAATTAGGGATTGAATATTGGACGATCACAATGGACAAATAAATAATCAAGACAAAATATGAATTTGAAGTAAGTACATAAGTTGAAAGAAAGAAATTCACTTGCAATATAGTTGTTAGAGAAGCCCTAATTAGTGCACTTTCAGAAGCAGATTTTATAGAGGTTAAGGAGCTTGATTCTATAAATGAGATATAAAATTTTTTGGAAGTATTATATGAAGGATAAAAATACACCAAAGAAGCCAAGTTACATAGTTGGAAAGAAAAGTTGGAAAACATGAGGATGCAAGAAGATGAGACTATCAGATCATATGTTCAAAGAGTAACAGAGGTTGTTACTGGAATTAGAAATTTAGGTGGAACTATTATAGAGGATGAAATCATTGCAAAGATTTTGAGATCCTTGACACCAGCATATGACACCAAGGTCATGAAAATTGAAGAGATTATATCGCTTACACAAGGATTCACAATGGAGACTTTGATTGGTAAGTTATCCACATTTGAAACTTCTAGATTAAATGATGCTTTACCTAAATTTGAATTTGCATTTAAGGCTACTGTTCATAAGGATAAGAAAATGCTAATGAATAATGCAAGTACCATTAGAAATGATAAATATGCAAGTCTTATAGAATATTCTAATGATTGGGAAGAGATAGAAGAAGATGAAAGAAAATTAGATGATCTTGTAGCTTTGGTCACCAAAAGAGAAAACAGAAGTAAAGGGAAATATCAAGGCAAGTTACCTTTGAAATGTTTTTCATGCAATAAGATAGGCCATTTTGCTTCTAGATGTCCTGCCACATTTCCAAAGTATAAGCCTAAGCCATATAACTCTAAATATTCGAAGCAATTTTATTATGTTAGGGATGATGTTTGTGATGATGAATCTATGAAAAGTGAAGATAAAATTGGTTTTATTGCTATCAAAGATGAAAATGATATTCACAAAGAAAAAGCATTGGTTTCACATGTGGAAAAGAAATTATATTGGATTATAGATAGTGGTTGTTCAAATCATATGAAAGGTGATAAAGAAGAGTTTTTGTAGCTTGACACGTATGATGGAGGTGTAGTCAGATTTAGAGACAATACTCCTCACTTGATCATAGGAAGATGATCTATAACTCTTGACACTAAAACTAATATTGATGATGTTTTGTTTGTTGATTGACTAAAGAATAATATTTTGAGTGTTGGAAAACTTGTGGATAAAGGTTATCATCTACAATTCAAGAATGGAAAATGTACTATCAGAGATAATTTAGGCAATCTGATCACATTAGGTATTAAGACTAAAGGTAACATGTTTCAATTGAATTAAAATAACGCAAGTTGTTTTGTTGCGAAGATAGATGACAATTGGTTATGGAACAAGAGGTTCTATCATATAAATTTTGATAACATTGTGAAGGTCAATAACATTAGTGCAATCATATATTTACCAAAGATTGTGAAGCCTACTAAAATGTTGTGCAAAAAATATGTTATGAGAAAAGAAACTAGGACTATCTTTCAGAGAAATACTTATTAATCAAAAGGGAAATTGGATCTGGCACATACAGATCTCTATGGTCTGAAAAGAACAAGGTCATATTATGGTGAAAGGTACTTTATGATTTTTGTTGATGATATCATATTTGGTGGGAATGACGCTATGAGTAATAAATTCACTGAAGAGATGAAAGGTGAACTTGAGATGTCTATGATAGGGGAAATTAATTTTTTTCTTGGTTTTCAAATCACTCAAATTAAGGATGGAATTTTCATATCTCAAACTAAGTGAATTATTGAAAAAGTTTAGAATGGAGGATTGTAAGCCAATAGGAACACCTATGGTTCTAGATTGCAAACTAGCTACTATTGATGATTCAACAAATGTTTTTCATATAAAGTACATGTCAATGGTTGGAGGATTGTAGTACTTGACTCATAAAAGGATAGATATATCTAGCACAGTTGGAATTGTTGCTATATTGCAAGCTGAACCTAAGGAAACTCATTTTGTTGCTATGAAAAGAATATTGAGATATATGAAGGGAATCTTGGACTATGGTTTTTGGTATGAAAGATCTAATGGCTTTAATTTACATACATTTACTAATGTACATTGGAAATGTAGTGTGGATGATACACAAAACACAAGTGGAGGAGATTTATTCCTTGGAAAATATTGGTTTCTTGGTTGAGAAAGAAGCTGGATTGTATAGCACAATCTACTATTGAATCATAATATATTGTTGTTGCTATTAATTGCACTCAAATTATTTGGATGAAACTGATGTTGAATTATATTGGAGTATGCATTGAATAACCTATTTTTATTCAATGCAATAACACAAGTATAATCAATATGTCAAAGAATCCAATATTACACTCTAAGACAAAGAATATATCAATTAAATATCACTTTTTGAGAGAAAAAGCTCCAGAGAAGGCAGTCGGATTGGAATATATCAGCACAAAGAAATATATTACAGACATTATTGAGATATGATGTGAAAAACTATGTTCGTGGAACTGATTAAAGGATTAAAATTAATAAGTTTTTTGAACAATTCATTCACCCACCTCTTCTTTGTCTTGCACATTCAACAATTTTTATTAGAGCTTTGGTTCCTTGGAGAAGAGCTTAATTTCTTAAGGATATTCTAATGGGTACACAAATTGATAGTCCCTACTTTCAATGAGTCTAACTATGCTTATTAGAAAGTGCATATGTGAGGATACTTGGTCTCTCTTAGTTATAAGACCTAAAAGACTATTGAAAATCACTACGTGAAACCTATATATGGTTCGAACACTTCTAAAGAAAATGAAGCATATGAAGACAATGAAAGGGAAAGGTATATAATTTTTAGTGCCCTATTCAAGGATTTATTTGACTAAATTTTTATATTTGGAAATTTATCATGATGTTTGGGAAAAGTTAAAAAAGTTTTATGAAGGAAATGATAAAGTAGATAGGCTAAGTTATAGAATGATAAGGCTAAGTATGAAAGCTTACAGATGGAGAAAATTACAACATAACAAGATACTTGTCGAAGATAGATGCTGTGGTGAATGAGATCAAAAGTATTTGTAGTAATTTGGAAGAAAATGATGTAGTGAAAAAGGTATATAGAACCCTTACCAAGCCTTATCATTCTAAATTTATGCTATAGAGGAATATCAAAATTTAAAGTAGTATACTAGAGAATAGATGTATGGATCATTAATTTCTTTTGAAATGATATAATTTGGCACTACTAGCACAAGGACCTAAACTGCATTCAAGGCCATTAAACTTTTAGTAATAGAAAGCCACACCACACAACTAAGAGGAGGGGGGGTGAATCAGTTGTGTATAATAATTTTAAACTTTAAACTCCTAAACTAGAACATTAATTAAGAATATAACAGTGCTAAACAAGATGAACAAGATAGAAAAAAACACCATAAAACATAGATTTTTGTTCTCGAGGAAAACCCTATTAAGAGAAAAATCCTGGTGGGGATGGAACTCATGCTAGATAGTGCACTAGTATAAAAATGTCCCTATTAGGAGACCTATCCCTTTTAGGAGATGATACAATACATATAGTACAATATTCTTTGTTAAAGGATAAAAAACCTATTAAAAAGTCCTTCAAACCTATTAGGAGTTGATGAGAACAAAAGGAACATTTCCCAAGCACACTACTCTAAGGAGAAGGTTAAACCTACCTTCAAGACTCATTGTCCAGATACAATGAAGTAAACTTACTGTTCAAATGATTCAACTGACTAATAAAAAATTACTTTCCTTTACAGTTCCTATTGAAGTGCACAAGAACTAATCATAGATTCCACTCATACCTCTTCTCTTCAGCTCTTCTCTCATGCACAATCTTGCATACCTCCCATACACATTCCTGTCATTACAATAGATAATTTACTCTCCTTTATAAAAGTCACAAGTCTCAATTAGGTCGGCTTGCTAAGGATTCCCCAATGCAAAAACAATTACATCTCACAATGCTAATGCACACACTATACCTAATACAAATATAAAATAGTTACAAATATTAATTTACACACCAAGATCAATAATTAAAGCTCTCCAATCTATGGAACACATTAAACCACCTAGCTAGCTCCCAAAAGCAATTATCCTAGTTCATACACTAGGGCTCTCATTAACATGACCTAATCAAACTAAAAATGCCAAAGCGTACTCTATCTTATGTTTTCTTCCATTCCTAAAGGTCACATAACATGATTCCAACTCACAACCAACTTATGCTCAAAAATCAACAACTAACTCTGTCAAATTCCTTGTCATTGTCCTATAACCAATCTTCACCAAAACAACTATAACTCACTCAAATCATCATATTAATCCATGCGACCTTAGACATAAGGTCTATACATCTACAAAATGATAAAACCAATCTTGCATACTTTGAAATACCATACAATGTTCTTACATTTCTGTCCAACTACCTGTAGCAACTAGAAACATAATCTATCTGATATAATGAATTTAAAAATGAAGTATATGTCATATGTTGACATCAATGAAAAAAATTGAACAACAACATAAAAAATTCCAACCAATATCTAAAAATATCCCCCTTTGGCATTGATGACGACATATGAGTGAAAAACCATCAACCCAAAAGCATTCAACTCAATACAACCTTCTCAATATCTTCAACAATGCTCCCCCTAAGACAAGAGGATTTTTTTCACATAACTCTCTCCCCCTTTGACATCAATGGAAAGTTGGGCCAATGGTTCCAACTCTGATCAAACAAATGTCTCCTCTTATGATGTAGCTTTTTCAAATATTCATTCCTGCAACATACTACGTTCTGTATTCACAAACATTTTATCAGTTCAACCTCTACAAATACTCCCTTTGGGGAGTAGGACCAAGCATCAAGTCCAAAAGAATAATAAAGCTTAGATAATCATTGAAATTGATGCAAGGGAGACTAGGAAAGGGGCCAATGGCACACCCAAATCACCAACCTCCTTGCAGAAATATCACACAGAAGCTATAACACAAGCAGGGAGAGAGATAATGAAGAGACTTCCTATATTATTCATCTATAAATTTATACATGCCAGATAGTAAGGCATTCCCAGTTACATCCAAATACATTCATAATTTAGTTACAAGAGTCCTACATGCGAGGATTCAACTTCCAGATCCAATATTCTATCTCTCCGAAAACTAATCCTAAAACTATAACTTACTACTTTATTTATACAAGAGGCAACCAAAAACAAGTCAGCCTTCAGATCCAACATTGGAGAAGGGAACGACTAGATTTAGGTCCACATGCTTCCCAATGATTGATGTAACCATCAACTCCATGACCAAAATTAAGTGCACAAGTCAACCTCAACAGGAATCCAAAAATAAACTACTCGGCGAGCAAGATTATCGAGCAACAAGAAATTAACTCGGTCAACGAAGGAATTGAGCCCCATTGGTGGAAACAAGAAAACATCACTGAGAATGCAAAAGTAGCTACTGAGCACAACTAACAACTCTAACTTTTTTCTTTTTTTCTAATACAGGATTGCCAAGAACTCGAGATGCTCTTGCATTAGACACCTAGGGTTGCTTTGAGATGATTCACTAAATCATGTAATAGATACAAATAAAGTTGAATCCAACTTAGATTGTGTAATCCATGAACTATTTTTGATCGATCTATTCTTCCACTTTACCAGATATTCCATGTACTCTTTTCCTCTTGTGCTTATTATAACTCTTTGTTCCAAAATCTGCTCAACTTCTTCTATCTGCTTCTTAGGATAATCATTTCTTCATCAGGGTCATGATACTCATACATGTCTGTAATGTTGAATATAGGTGATATTTCCATGTCATCAGGTAACTCAATCTCATAACCATTTCCACTGTCAAACTTCTTCAATATTTTACAGGGACCAAATTTCTTCATCTTCAATTTTCCATAGGTTCCAATAGGAAATATATCATTCTTCGAATGAACCATTACTTCATCCCCAACTACAAAAGTCTTAGGTCTTCTTGATCTATCTGCTTTGTTCTTGTATTTCTAATTACTATGTTTCAACTATGTTTCACTTCCTCATGCAATGTCTTCATGAACTCAACAAATTCGCCTCCTTCAACGCTACGCTTTTCTTCACCAAAAATGTTCTTCAAATCTCATATACCTCTCGGTTGTATGCCATTAACAATCTCAAAAGATGTTTTTCCAGTACTCCCATTCACTGAATTATTGTATGAAAATTCTGTTTGTGCTAACATAGAATCCCAATTACCTGGTTTATCTCCAACTAAGCATCTCAAAAGATTACCCAAGCTTCTATTTACAACCTATGTCTATCCATCAGTTTGTGGGTGAAATGTAGAACTATACCTCTACTTGGTACCCAAATTTTTCCAAAGATTCTTCCAAAAGTAACCAACAAACTTATTGTCTCGGTCAAAGATGATGCTTCTCGGTAATCCATGCAATTTGAAAATTTCCTTTAAGAAAATATCTTCTATATGAATTGCATCTGATATTTTTCTATAGAGTATGAAATGTGTCATCTTGGAAAATCTATCCACAACAATAAATATAGAATCATTACCTCTTGATGTCCTTGGTAAGCCAAGAACAAAATCCACACTGATATCAATCCAAGGTTTCTTAGGAACAAAGATCAGTGTATACAATCCGGTATTCTAACATACTCCCTTTGCAACTTTACAAACTCCACAACTTTTCACAAATTTTTGAACATCTTTATACAACTATGGCTAAAATTACTTCTCCTTAAGAAAATTCAATGTTTTGTCAATGCCAAAATGTTTAGCCAAACCACTACTACATTTATCCTTTATCAAATTAGTTCACATTGATCCTCTTGGTATACACAACTGAATACCTTTAAACAACATACCTTCTTGAATGCAATATTATTCCCACTTAGTACTACTAAGTTGATCTTGAATAGGTTCTCTCTACTTTCTCCATGGCTCAGAAAAATTAGGGTCAGTTTCATATAAATCTTTCATGTCATCAAAACCAATAAATTCAATGCTCATTTTAGTCATCAAAGATCTTCTTCTACTCAATGCATCAACAACTCAGTTAGTGACTCCACTCTTATGTTTTATCACAAATGTATAACTCTGTAAATATTCAACTCGTTTCATATGTCTCTGATTCAACTTATTCTGACTACCCAAATAATGTAAAGCCTTATGATCAGTATACAACAAAAATTTAGTCGGTATCAAATAATGTCTCCATTTCTTTAGGGATTAAACAATAACATAGAATTATTAATCATACACAAAATATTTTGGTTTTGCATCATTCAATTTCTCACTAAAGAAAGGAACAGGTTTACCTTCTTGACTCAAAATAGCTCCTATTGCACTACCACTTGCATCACATTCAACTTGAAATACCTTATTGAAATCAGGTAAATCTAACATAGGTAATTCAACAACCTTCTACCTCAAAGTCTTAAAACTTTTATCAACTCCATGTGTCCACTTGAATTGTCTTTTATCTCCTCAAATTCTTAGTCATAGCATTACAAATTGAACTGAAAATTCTGATGAAATTTTAGTAAAAAATTGCTAAACCATGAAATGATCTTACCTCACTAACATTTTTAGGTGTAGGCCAATTCTAAATATCTTCAACCTGCTCAGGGTCCATTTTCAAACCATCAACTAAAATCACAAATCCCAAATATACAATTTCTTCTTTTATGAAGGAACACTTTTTCAAATTAATCAACAACTTTTCTTCTTTCAATCTCTACAATACCTATTTAATGTGCAAAAACTATTCTTCTCTAGTCTTATTGAATATTATAATGTTATCTAGGTATACAATCATAAATTTACCCAAGAATTCCTTCAAAACCTCATTCATCAATCTCATGAAAGTACTGGGTGCATTAATTAAACCAAAAGGCATAAATAACCACTCATACAAACCTTCTCTTGTCTTGAAAGCCGTCTTCCATTCATCACCTTCCCTAATTCTTATATGATGATATCCACTTTTCAAATAAATTTTGGTAAAATAATTTTCTCCACTCAAGCTATCCATTATGTCATCCATTCTTAGTATAGGAAACCTATATTTCACTATTATCTTGTTGATTGCTCTGGAATCAATACACATTCGTCATTCTCCATTATTCTTAGGTACCAATACAATTGGTACTAAACATAGACTCAAACTTTCTCAGATCAATCCCATCTGCAAAAATTCTTGGATTTGTTGATTAAGTTCCTCATTCTCGATAGGTGTCAACTGATGTAGTGCCTTATTTGGCAAACTAGCTCCAGCAATCAGATCCATACAATGATCAATGCTTCTCTTTGGTGGTAAACCATTAGGTACATTATTAGAAATGATCTCTATGTACTTGGTGAATATCTTATCAACCTCTTTAGGGATAGTATCCACTATCTTCTCACTTAGTTTGTTAGGAATCACAACAAAACATACATCATTTTTCTTTAAATCCTTAAAAAACTTCTTTCTTCCTTCCATCAGAAAAAATTTCACAGATGTGTAAACATTACCAACATATTCTTCAATCAAAGGTAACAAGATTTGTTTTCTCCCATCAGCCCAAATAGTATATTTATGCATTCTCCCATCATACATAGCATGTCTATCATATTGCCAAGGTCTACCCAACAAAATATGACAACAGTCCATGGGCATGATATCACATAACACCTTATCATAGTACTTGCCAATTTTCAAATTCACATAACATTTTTCACTTACCAATAGTGTATGTTCATCCTTGATCCATGGAATTTGATAAGGTTTCAGGTGTTTCAACCTTTTCAGCTATAAATTTGTAACCATTTCCTCAGATGCTAGATCCTTTGAGCTTCCACTGTCAATGATTACCTTCCATACTTTAGCAGCAACTCTGCATCTAGTCTTGAGCAAACTTTTCTTTACCAAATCTTCCTTATTACTTTCACTCCATAGTGCTCTTCTGACCATCAAGTTCTTTTCCTTTTCTGGTTCATTTGGTGAGTCTTCTTGCACCAAAGCATTTCTACTATTAATGATCTTCTTTCTTGTTTGTGTACACTCAAATGACCTATATCCTTCTCCAGAATTGTAACAAGTTCCTTGGAATCCACCTATGTTATAGCCAAATCGATAATTACTGCCTCTTCCTCTAGAATAACTTTCACCTTTCCACTCGGTCTTGCCTTTATCCTAATTTTTTTTGTCTTGATCAGATCTATTGTTTTCAGCATAAGATCTACCTCTTCCTCTAGGGAATCTACCACCTCTTCCTCTTTGTCTTTGTTCATGTCTCTTGTTCAATTTATCCTCATCTTTCAGGGAAAATTGATAAGCTTCTTCAATACTTTCCAACTTGATCAAACTGATTTCCTCTTGAATAGAAACTCTTAACCCATTTAGTACCTAGAAATTCTTTCCATCTGATCCTCAATATGTCTAGATATGATGTCTAGTATATAGAATTCCTCAGCAATCTTTTATCGAGTCATCTTTCTACCTCAAACTTTGCATTCTGCTAACTAGGTTAATCTAATAATCACAGGGTAAGAACTTTCCTTTCAATTTATTCACCATCTTATTCCATACCTTGATTTTGTCTTTGCCTTTCCTTTTTCTTTCCAATTGTAGATGCTCCCACCATAAGGATTTATGACTTTTCAACTTTGTGCTTGTAATTTCACCTTCTTTTCCTGAGGGACATTTTCATATTCAAAATACTTTTCCATCTTGGTTATCCAATCCATCAACTCATCTAAATCCAACCTTCCACTATATTTAGGAGGTTTGAAATATTGTGTAGACTTAAAGTTTGGCAATGCCTTCAACACTCTTTCTTCACCTTGATCCATCACAGTTGCAGGTTATGCTTCACTTTGTTCATCTTCGGCCTCTTCATCACTAAAATCCTCAAGATGTCTTCCTTGACGATGTGTTGTCTCAAAAAATTCTAACCTAGCAACAATTTGTCTTAGCATGTTTGCCAAGCCTGGATTTGCATCTTGCCTCCCATGAACCATCTTGAAACCCTCTGCAATTGTAGGTCAGATCACAATCTTCCACCCCACAACAAATACCAACTAGGGCTTACAAGAAGGAAACCTCAACCAAAGACCTAAATTCACAAATCTAGATCAAGATCTAACCTCACTCTGATACCATCTAATGCAAGGGAGACTAAGAGAAGGGCCAATGAAACACCCCAATCACAAAGATCCTTATAGAAAAATCACACAAAAGCTATAACACAAGTAGGGAGAGAGAGAATGAAAAGACTTCATATATTATTCATCAATAAATTCATACATGCTGGGCTATAAGGCCTTCCTGGTTATGGCCAAATACATTTAGAATTTAGTTACAATAGTCCTCCTACATGCGACGATTCAACTTCCAGATTCAATCTTCTATCTCTCCAAAAAATGATCCTAAAACTATAACATACTACTTTATTTATACAAGAGGCAACCAAAAACAAGTCAACCTTTAGATCCAACATTGGAGAAGGGAACAACTAGGTTTAGGTCCACATGCTTCCCAATGATTGATGCAATGATCAACTCAGTGACCAAAATTAAATGCACAAGTCAGCCTCAACAAGAATCCAAAAATAAACCACTTGGTGAGCAAGATTACTGAGAAACAAGAAATTAACTCAATGATTAACTGAGCCAACTCAGAGAACAAAGGAACCAAGTAGCAACCGAGCCTTGTCAGTTGAAATAGGAAAACATCATTGAGAGCCCAAAAGTAAATACCAAGCACAACCAACAATTCTAATTTTTTTTTGGTGATACAGGATTGCCAAGAACCTGAGATGCTCCTGCATCAGGAATGATGCATTCTTGCATCATTTAACTATCTCAAGGTGGGGCCATCACCCCCAATTATACCTATGAGATACTCAAAGGTCTCTTTTGGCAACGGTTTTATATTTTTTTTTGCAATATGCTCCTTTGTTGATGTATTCAAATTTTACTTCCTTCTCTGCATCTTTTTCTCTCAAAAAGTGATATTTAATTGATATATGCTTTTTCTTAGAGTGTAATACTGGATTCTTTGACATATTGACTATACTTGTGTTATCGTAGTGAATAACAATAGGCTCTTTAATTCACACTCCAATATCCTTCAACATTTATTTTTTCCAAACAATTTTATTGCAATTAATAACAACAATAACATATTATGATTCAACAATAGATTATGATAGACAATCTTGCTTCTTGCTTAACCAAGAAACCAATCTCTTTCCATGGAAAAAACCTCCTCCACTTGCTCTTTTTCTGTCATCTACACTACCTACCCAATCTGCATTAGTAAATGCATGTAAAGTAAAGTCATCAGATTTGTCATACCACAAACCATAGTCCAAGGTTCCCTTCAGAAATCTCAATATTCTTTTCATATTAGAAAAATGAGTTTCCTTAGGTTTAGCTTGGAATCTAGCAATAATTCCAAATACACTGGATATATCTGGCCTTGTATGATTCAAGTACTGCAATCCTCCAATCATTGACCTAAACTTTTTCTGAAAACATTTGGCGAATCATTAGTAGTAGCTAGTTTGCAACCTATAACTATAGGTGTTCCTACTAGCTCACAATCCTCCATTCCAAACTTTTTCAATAATTCCTTAAGATACTTATTTTGAGATATGAAAATTCCATCCTTATTTTGAGTGATTTGAAAACCAAGCAATTTTTTTATTTCCCCTATCATAGACATCTCAAATTCACCTTTCATCTCTTCAGTGAATTTATTAGTCGTAGAATCATTCCCACCAAATATAATATCATCAACAAAAATTATAAAGTACCTTTCACCGCAATATGACCTTGTTCTTGTAGGACAATAGAGATTTGTATGTACCAGATCCAATTTCCCTTTTTCTAAATAAGTCTTTCTCTAAAAGCTACTCCTGGTTTGTTTTCCCATAACACATTCTTTGCACAACATGTTAGTAGGCTTCACAATCTTTGGTAAATCTTTGATTGCACTTGTTTTACTTACCTTCACAATGTTATCAAAATTTATATGAAAAAACCTCATGCCATAAGAAAATGTCATCTATCTTCACAAAAAAAAAAACTTGCTTCAATTGAAACACATTACCTTTTGTCGTAGTACCTGATGAAATCAGATTTCCTGACTAATATCTAACAATACATTTTCCATTCTTGAATTGAAGATGATAACCTTTATCCCCAAGCTATCCAACACTCAACATATTATTCTTTAGTCCATCAACAAACTAAACATCATTAGTATTAGTTTTACTATCAAGAGTTATAGATCCTCTTCCTATGATCAAGAGAGGAGTATTATCTCCAAATCTGACTACACCTCCATCAAACTTGTTAAGCTGCACAAATTTGTCTTTATCACTAGTCTTGTGATGACAACATCCACTATCTATAATCCATTCATATTTCTTTTCTATATGTGAAACCAAAGATTTTTCTTCATGAATATGATCTTCATCTTTAATAGCAACAAACCCAATCTCATCTTCATCATTCACAAATTAATCATCAGAAGTACCCTCACTAGAAATATAACTTTCCTTAGGATATTTAGACATCTATTTCTTAGGTTTATACTTTGGAAATCTAGTAGGACATCTAGAGGAAAAATGACCTATCTTATTGCATGAAAACACTTCAAGGGTAGTTTCCCTTCATACTTTCCCTTACTTCTATTTTCCCTCTTTACGACCAAGGCTACAAGCTCATCCAATTTCCTTTGTTCTTGCTTTATTTCTGCCCACTCCTTAGCATATTCTCCAAGATCTACATATTTGTCACTTCTACTAGTGCTCACATTAATTGTTAGCATCTTGTTATCCTTATGAACAGTGGCCTTAAAATAAGATTCAACTTTACATAAAGCATCTTGTAATTTAGAGGTTTCAAAGGTAGATAACTTACCAATAAAATTCTCTCTTGTAAATCCCTTTTTGAGTGGTATAATCTCTTCAATTGTCATGACCTTGGTGTCATATGCAAGTGTCAAAGATCTCAGAATCTTCGCAATGATTTCATCTCCTATAATAGAACCTCTTGTATTTCTGATGCCGATAATAGTCTCTTTCACTCTCTAAATATATTCTCTAATAGAATCATCTTCTTGCATCATCATGTTCTCCAACTTTATTTTCCAACACTGCAACTTGGCTTGTTTGGTATATTTGTCTCCTTCATAGAAGATCAAATGATTTCTCATATTTTTTTTCCAATTGTCTAAATTTTCTCCATCAAATTTAGGACTGTCCTTCCTATAGCTTTCCATTATAGATATCCTCAAGTAGTTAAGCTTTCTCCAAGAGGATAAAAAGCTATGATACTGATTTTTAGCAATAGAAAGCCACACCACACAACTCAGGGTGAGGTTAATCCATTGTGTATAATAATTGTAAACTTTAAACTCCTGAACCAAAACATTAATTGAGAATATAACAGTACTAAATAAGATGAACAAGATAATCAATAAAACCATAACACATAGAGTTTTATTATAGAGGAAAACCATGTTAAGGGAAAAACCCCGATAGGGATGGAACCCACTAGATAGTGCACTAGTATAAAAATGTCCCTGTTAGGAGACCTAGCCCTGTTAGGAGCTGATACAATACATCTAGTAAAAAATTCCTTGTTAAAGGACATAACCCCTATTAAAACTTCCTTCAACCCCATTAGAAGTCAATGAGATCAAAAGGAACACTGCTCCAAGGAGAAGGTTAAACCCACCTTCAAGACTCACTGTCCAAATATAATGAAGTGAAATTACTATTCAAATGATTGAAATGACTAATATAAACTTACTTGCCTTTATAGTTCCTATTAAAGTGCATAAGGAATGATCATAGATTCCACTCATACCTATTCTCTTTAGCTCTACTCACATGTACAATTACACATAACTCCCATACATATTCATCTCATTACAATAGAGAATTTATGTGAGGCCTCACCCCGAGCCTATCATAGCCATTCAGTTCTGCATTTGAGATAGACATATTTGATGATTATATTTTGATTCTCTATGGATTTTACTGATACTTTATGTTATGGTTTATCACCTTAGAGTTTAGTTGCACATTCAATTATGTTATTTAGATGAAACTGTTATATCTATTTGGAACCTTATGTGAAATTAAGTGGATTTTATGAATGATTATGATGATGAAGTTTAATTTGCAATTAAATTATATAGGTATGCAATGATTATGTTTCTAGTTTAATTTAGTGATAAATTGTATATTTCATGATGAGATTTATTTAAGTTGTAAATGAATGATTATGCCATGTGAAAATTTGACTTAATTAGGATTAATTTCTTGAGAATTATTTGATTATGAAAGTTATATAATTTACATGTTTATTTCCTTGGACTCTGATATTGGACTTGAGTGTGCAGGGAAATAGGCCATGGTAAATTCAAGGAACCATCGCAGAGACTAATGTGAAAATCCATTTGAGCCAAGGTTTCTTCTAGTGAGAAGCCAAAAACTTCTTTGTAATGTATTTAATTTGTAAAAGTATGGTACATGAATGTAATTGATTTATATGTTAATTGTAAATGTTACTTATTTAAGAATGCCCAAGTGGATATGCCACATGGCTTGTGATGTGTCTTTTTTGTTTGTGTCACTTGACACATGTGTGTGTACTTATGGCCATGACATGTCCACTTGGGGATTGGTTGAACACCAACCTAGGAAGGTACCCTTTAGGATCCCCATGAAAATCACTTGGTTAGAGAGCTTGAGGTTGTCTTATCAATGAATTTTGAATTTGAGCTTCATATAGGTTTTTGGGAGGCTTAAAAGGTGTCTAGGGAAGTGTTAGGGCCATTTTTAGTAAGCCCACTTGATATACCTATGGGTAAGGGGCATTTTTAACCATAGGACAACCCCATGTTGACCAAAATACCCATCCAAAAGTTGGATTTTCAAAATGGCCTAAAATCCACTTTTGAAGCAAGGTCTTGGGTAGTGTTTCATCCAATATTAATTCAAGTCTTTGGTCCACTTTTTGGACAACCTTTTAAGAATCCATTATTGGAAATCATGTAAGAATCTTGGGAAGGTCACCCAATTAGAGTGAGATCCTATCCCTAGGAGAGCGTGTGGAGGCCTTTTTAGAGGGGACTCTTCTTTTGGAAGAGTTTGACACCCACTCTCTAGATTTGGAGACTTAGCTATTTTGGAGAGGACTTTGGAAAGTGGAAAACCTCTTCATCAACTTTCTTCCATAAGCTTGGATCAAGGTTGGTGACATTCATCACTTTGCTTTTTTTATTTTCATGTTGAGAGAAAAAGTTCTCATGAATGTTTATTTTTGTATGCAAAAATCTAGTTAGTGTATTCTTGTAGTGTTTATGTTTTGAGATCTTATGAATTTGTGATAATGGATGCTATGTAAATCTTGAGCTTGTTGTAGTGCAAGATTTCTTTGTGTTGTAAATGTGTAATTTGTTTTGTTAGTTCTTGAAGTTTTCTTGTATGTGTTGTAGTGTTTTTTGAGGGAGTTCTCAAGGCCATACTCACCCTTGGGAGGGAAGAGTAGCCTTGGGGGGTGAAGGGATTGTTGGGACATTCAAGGGTGTAGATTCTCTCCTTGGATAGGAGAGGGATGAAACATGGATATATGGGCTCCATGTAGCCATCTCCTTAATTTTATTTTGTATATTGGGGGGCATAAGGAGTTATTGAGATTGTGTTTGTGGTGAAAGATACATGATGAGGAAGCCAAGTGATGGCTTAGCTCTTATCATGAGATGTGCTTTCTCCTCTTGAATTTGGTTCCACCTTCACCCTATATTGGGTCATTTTGTGACTCTTTGTGTTAGCCTTGGAAGGGAGATTTCATTATGTTTTATGTTGTATGTTGTTGTTATTGTGGATTTTCTTGATTGTCTCCTTGTCTTTGTGATGGTTCCCCTAGCTCGGGGGTTTGGGAGGTGAGCACTCCTTGGACTATGTATTTTTATTGCAAGAATTTGGAGCCATTGAAGACTTCATGGTTGGAGTTGAAATCTTGAGGATTTGATGATATTTTTATATTGGAGTTGTATCACTTTTGTATTGTGTTTAATGTTATTGTAAGGGAATCTTGTGAATCCCATGAGAGCAATGTATATGTGTAATGGAGAAATACTCTCCAAGACTAGTGCTTGTATCATAGCATTGAAATAATTATAGTCTTGAGGATGTATTGTGTTTTTGGATAGATTCATTTCCTTATGAGATTATTAAAATACTCAAGTAGAATTTCTGTGTATTCTTGATATGCTAAATGAGCATGGAAAATGTATTATGTTGCAAGAAAGAAAATAAAGTTCTTGTTGAAGAAGGTTTCATTTGTGAATATTTCGTGTAATTTTCCAAAGATCAACTCTATGCTTTCATAAAGAAGTCAAGATAATATAGCTTCATTATATAGTTTCTTTTAAATAAAATAGGAAGTTAAGTGAAAAGCAAGGAAAGAATTCAAATACTCTTCCTCTCTTTCAAGTTAGTTCTTACTATTGATTTTGCTACCTATGATGAAAATAATAGAAGAGAGACAAGTAAACTAATAAATTAAGTAATGCTAGCCTTAGACTAATGAGAATATTCATTGTAGAATAATGTTAAGCATGTTAGGATCTTAATTAGTTAGTGTATTGCAAGGAAAGAAAATTCTATTAGAGATGAAACAAAGAGAGTGAAATAACAAAACAAACAAATACAAAGAAAAAAAAATTGTGTAAATGAGACCTACAGGTCTCTGGAAAATGTATGGGAAAAGTTTCCCATACATTTTCCATTACACAGACATTATTTTATTGTATTCCTTCATCTACTTGACAGAAATTAACTTTATTATATTAAGACATGGGAGGGATAAAGCCTACTCTACCCCTCCTAGAGGTATAGTTCCTTTGGGGGACCCACCTGGATCTTCCCCCAAAAGGACTCAAAAAAATAATAATAACAATATGCTTTTGATTAGTTTTATGAAAAAAATTATAAGATCATGCTTTAATAAAGATTTTTTTTTAAAAAAGAAAACTTTCCCCAAAAAAAGGCCCACGTAGGGCTTTCATAAGAAAAAGGTTAAAAAAAATATAAATAAAAATTTTATATAAAAAAAAATTTAATTGTTTAAGGGGGGGGGGGTACGTGGACAACACACCCCTGGGCGCACTGCACTAAGCAGTACGGGCCCTGCGCTAGGTAGGGTACCACACTGCCTAGGCAGCGAGGTACACTGCTTAGGGCAGGGTACCACGTTACCTAGCCAGCATGGCCCCACCCTGCAGCAGTCCCAGTAGGGACTTTAAACCATGCCGTGGGCAGGGGGTATTAACCCCCACCTTATTAAATTTACTTTTTTTAATTTTATTTTCTTTATTTATTTTAATTACTATTCACTTAATATTAAATATTATTATTAATTAATATTAATAATTTTTATTAACTTAATTATTATTTATATTAATTAAGGTTAATAATATTAATTAATATATATAATAATTATTAATTTAAATATATATATTTTTTAAAACAAAAGTGGTGTTAATTAATATATAATATTATGAACACAATTATTATATATATATTAATTAATTCATTTAAATGTTATTAATAATCATATTAATTAGATGATAATGTATAATATGATTATCGTTTAATGTGTTATTTATCTATTGATGATAAATAATACTATTTATGAATTAATTAAAATTAACAATTCTATATTAATTAATATTTGTAATTCATTTATCTTATTATTGAGTAATGTATTTATTTACTTTGTAAGTAATAATTATATTAATTATTAAATACTAATAATTAATATAATTATTATTCAACAATTTTGTCCTTATTTAAGCCATTTAAGGGTTTAATGAGCGTAGCTTATGGACGCGAATTAAGGAATAAACTATAGAAAATTTTAAGTTAAATTCTACCTTAAATTTTATGAACAATGAAATGTGATTAATTATTATTTAGTTCATTAAAATTTCTATGATATAGTATCACGATGCTTTAATAAATGAAACTTAATGACACATTGTAGTATAGCATTGGCTATAGGCTCAACTATCAAGTATTAGTATATCTAAACTTATAAGTTGGTTTCTATCTTAAATGTTAGGATGACCTTAATTGCATCTTCGCTATCTAGATATCATCCCTTGATAGGTCTAATTCAACTAGTAACTTATATCACCAACGTTTACAAGAAATATTGTTTCAAACGCTTTTTGAACTTTTGTCTTAGTCAAATGTTAACCTTAGACATAAACTTATTACTTTGGCCTTTCAAAAAAAAAAATTGGTGTGGTTTTTACATGTAATATTACGGGCATGACAATTTACTCTCCTTTATACAAGTTACAAGTCTCAATTAGCTCAACCTATTAGGGCTTCCCTAATGCACAAAAAAATACATTACATAATGCTAAGGTACATACTGTACCTGATACAAATATAAAATAGCTATAAATATTAATTTATGTGCCAAGATCCACAATTAACACTCGGTGATCCATGGAACTTGTTACACCATCTAGTCGGCTCACAAAAGAAATTATCCAAGTTCATACACTAGCTCTATCATCAACATGAACCATCAAGCCATAAATCCCAGTGTGTACTCCATCCTATATTTTCTTCCATGCCTAAATCTTGTATAACATGATTACAACTCACAACCAACTTATGCTCAAAACTCAACAACTAACTTTGTCAAATTTCCTATCTCTGTCATGTAACCAATCTTCACCAAAACAAATGTAACTCACTCAAATCATCATATTAAGCTATGTGACCTTAGACATAAGGTCTCTACATCTTTGGAATGATAAAGCCAAGCTCACATACTCTAAACTATCATACAATGTTCTTACATTTATGTCCAACTACTTGTAGCAACTAGAAACATAATCTGTCCAATATAACCAACTCAAAATTGAAGTATATGTCATATGTTGACATCAATGACAAAACTTGAACAACAACAACAATGATGAAAATTCCAACCAACATCTAACATAAACAAGTAAAGAATGAATATTTGGAAGAAGAAGACTTTGACGAACTTGAGGAAAAATCTATGAGAATAATGAAGAAAGGAATTAGGAAATATAGAAGTAAGACACCCTTTAAATTTCTCAGTTGTGGAAAGAAAGGTCATTATGTTTCTAGATGTCCTGGTAGAATTACAAATAAAAAGAATAAGGAGAGTAAAGGAAAGTTCAATAGGAAAGCTTATTATGTCAGAGAGGATGCAATTATTTATGATGATGAAACTGATTATGAATATGATGATCAATGATTGTTCTTGGTTGTTAAAGAAGAGCCTTGTTCTGCTAACTCTATTGAAAATGTTGAAAATAAATCTTTGAAATTTGTTAGAAAAACTATATATTGTGGTTTAAATTTTCATGTTAGAATAGATAGAGATGATTGGCTTATTGATAGTGGTTTTTCAAATCGCATGACTGGTGACAAGAGCAAGTTTTTAAGACTAGAAAAGTATGATGGAGGTGTTGTTAGATTTGGAGATGATCAAAATGGTAGAATAGTTGGAATAGGTTCTATAAGTTTTGATGAAAATAATAATACTGATAATATTTACTATGTTAAGGGCTTAAATTATAATATTTTGAGTGTTGGATAAATGTGTGCAAATGGTTATAATATTATTTTTCAGGATGATGTCTATGAAATCAAAAAAATATCTAGAGCTATAATTGCTATTGGAAAGAAGATAGGTGGAAATATTTATCAGGTATTTCTTGATATCTCAAATCAATGAGAGTTGGATGTGGTACATCAATTTTGACAATTTGGTAAAGATAAGTTCAATGTAGGTTGTAAGAGATCTATCAAAACTCACAAGACCTATTAATAATATTTGCAAAGAATTTCAATTTGGAAAATAGACAAGGGGGAATTTCAAGGCAAAAGAATAATTTACTACCAAATTGTTGGAATTAGTGCACATTAACCTATGTGGACCAACCAAAATAAGAACTAAACAAGGTGAAATGTACTTTAAGCCTTTAATTAATGATTACTCTAGAATAACATGGGTTACTTTCTTAAGAGAAAAATTTAAAGCTTTAGAGAAGTTCAAGATATCAAGGCTATGGTTGAAAATGAGGTATATAAAAGAATCAAGTGTTTGAGGTCCAATAGAGGAGGAGAATTTAATTCTACATAATTTACCATTTTTTGTGAGAATCAAGGTATTCAGATACATTTTTCTACTCCTATAACACCACAATAGAATGGTGTAGTTAAATGAATGAAAAAAATAATTTATTAAGTTGCTAGAACAATGATAAATTCAAAGTAAATCTACCAAAAATCTACTAGAAAGAGGCAATACAAACTATAATATACACACTTAATATAAATGAAGTAACCCTTTTCATGAAGTGTTCCAGAGTTTTTGGAAGAAAATGCTTTATCTGAAGGGATGAGGAAAATATTAGAATGTTTGATACTAGAGATGATAAAGGCATATTTCTTGGATACTTTACTAAAAGAAAAGCTTATAGATGTTACAATAAAATAATTAGAAGGATAGTTGAAAGCACACATGTGAAGGTTCATGAATATATTCTGAGAGTCTCAGAGGTAGATGGTGGATATGAATACGATGAGTCAATTGGAAAAGTGGAAGAAGAAAATAACAAAGCAATTAAGGTACAAAATGATACAAAAGTTTCTCTAGCAACAACTCCTAAGAATCATAGGTATGTGTAGAGGAATCACTAAGAGAATTACAAGAATTACAAGAAGTAAAGATGCTAAAGAACAAGTTAATCTATGCTTATATTTAAAGAGATTGAACCGAAGATTGTAAAGGAAGCTTGTACTGATCAAAATTAGATGAAATCTATGGAAGAAGAACTAGATCAAATTATGAACAATCATACTTCATAAATGGTTACTGAAATAGTTGAGAAGAATGCGATTGAAACAAAGTGGGTATTTTAAAAAAAAGATGAAGATGGACACATAGTGAGGAAGAAAACAAGATTAGTCTACAAAGGTTACACACGGGTTGAATGAATTGAATTTAAAGAATATTATGCTCTTGTAGCAAGAATGGAATAAATCACATGGTTTTGGCTTTTGTGGCACACAAAGACTTCAAGGATATAAGATGCATATGAAATGTGGATTTTTTAATAGAGAATTGAAAGAAGTATACATAGAGAAACTAGAAGGACTCAAGTTGCTAGATGATCCAAACATGGTATGTAGATTGGAAAAGGCATTGTATGGATTAAAGAAATCTCCCAACTATTGGTATGATAGGCTTGACAAGTATTTTCTAAAGAAATGATTTTAACTAATAATAATCTCTACTTTAAAGTTGAATAAAATAATATGTTGAGCGTTGTTGTTTATGTGGATGATATAATATTTGGAGGAAATGATGGCATGTTTGAGAAGTTTGTTGATGAGATGCAAAAATAGTTTAAAATGTCTATGATTGTGGATATGAATTTATTTCTTGGATTAAAAGTTAACCAAAAAAGTGAAGGTATCGCTACTACATTTGGGGCCAAATTTTGACAGAAGTTTTTGACGGGTACCTTTTTATTACAAATTTGGTGTTTTTTTTGTAATAGGCCTTGATGGTGTTGGCATTCTGAAGGGTGTTTAATTGACCATTGGAATTATGATAGATTTGGGGTATAGATTAAAAAAAAAGTGAAACGACCTCATCATTTTTATTTTGATTAGATAGAGAAGGAGCGGGAGAAAATGAGCGAAAGATGAGCGCGGGAGAAGGTATGTGATTTCTTTATCTTTCAAGCCTCTGGCATCATATTCAAATGCATTGCATTTTATTTGATCATGAATGCTCTCTGAAATGACCACATTCTATTGGTGTTGTGCCCTAGCCAGTGCTTTATCTCTATTATTTGATGTTATTGGTGCTTGTGCTCAAGGATATCGATTCACTATATTCAAATGTTTGGATTCACATTTGTTGATATCACTATTAGGAATAAGGTGTCTCAACCTTGGATAATTCCTATTCTTATTATTTGTTTTGTAAAATGTATTTCTTGCAAATAATGTTGATGTGTCGGCATCTTGAATTGTGTGTAAGGAGATCATGGCTAAATTGGTTATGATAGATTCCTATGACACGTAAGAGCTATGTAAGGAAGATTCAATGACAAGTGAAGACATGTGGCAACTGATAAATTTGAGTACTGTACATCTCTTCATAGATTTATAGATCTTCGCAACCCTAAAAATTTTTGGGGGTCCTATTTTCTCAGAGAATGGTAAAACCCTAATACGGTTATCTTTGGGAGTAGCCCTAAAAAGTGAAGCACATGATATAAGATTTTTTAGGGTTGCGAAGAGATGTGATGTGAGTGTATGGTTGGAACATTTTTATGCTGCCATGATTTGTCTTCAAGGTTTTGGAAATCTTCTGAAAGAACTTGCATTGCAAGTGTATTGTAAGCTGTAATAGTTTTGATCAATACATTGTGCAGGTTTTGGAGTGCTGGGTTTTTTACCGAAAGGTTTCCCCAGGGTATATCATTGTGTCATTCTCTATTTTTCTATATGCATGGTATATGGTTGCAATATCTTTGTTAAAGTAGTTAACGAATCTGAAATTGTAAGGATTTATAAGAATTTGCACAATACTCTCCTATAGAGATTAGCATAGGAAGCTATTTTCGCACCTGAGTTTCCTTAAAATTACTGGCATATATGTTTAATGATGCCATTGTATATTGCTGTCACTAAAATGACTGCATTCTACTAGTGTCATGCCCTAGCCCATGCTTTAACTCTATTATTTGATGTTATTGGTGCTCTTGCTCAAGGATATCCATTTTTTTGAAATGTTGACTGTGGTTATCAAATGGATAGCCGATGAGCTTCTAGCTAGGCACCATTTTTATTGATAGCTTAGGGCATCAAATGTATTGTATCATTGATAGTTGAGACTTTGTTAAAAGGAAATAGGACAAAGAACAATTTTTATTTAGTTTCTCTATTTTGATCCCTAAGTGTCTTACAACCCTAGAGAAGTATATGCAGATTTATAGATGTAGTTGCAGGATACATAGCATCTAATACTTCACAAGAAATCCATGCATCCAATTTGAATAGAAATTAATACAAAGAACTAGGGTCCTCCAATGGCCCAATCATCCCAACCTTGACTGTCCCCTCAACCAGTGACCCTTCAAAACTGGGTTATCATGCAATCAGTGAGTGATCCTTCATTCTCCTCATCTGCCCTGCATCCAAACATATTGGAAATACACAATACAATGATAACAAGTCTTTTACAATCCCCCTTCCCCCAAGGAACACTATCAACCATCCCTTCCACATAGCATTTCACTATTTTATGAGTGGATTGTGCAGAAATAATTAACATTAAACAAGGAGAAAACTCCTCAACACATCTTGGAAACCATTGAATTCAATAGTAAATGAAACCTAACACCAACACTATTCCTTCCATAGTTGCAGGATACATAGCAGTCAATAATTCACAAGAAATCCATGCATCAAATTTTTATAAGGATATCCTACTAATCAATAGGAATTTTCTTGAGATGACCAATGATTATGCATTTTGATGGCAGTGTGCTAGTTCAAAAGGATAATATAAATCTGAAACAATTTTTTCTTATTTTCTCAAACTATAAATATGGTTAAAGGGAAAATATTATGTGGAAAACCCACAAACCAAGCTAGCAAATGATTGTACATCAAATTATTCCTATATTCATTCAAGTATTTCTATGCTTCAGCTACTTGACCTTTGAGATTCATCTAGAGGAATGTGTAGCTTTAAGATAGAGTTACTTCTTGGGCCTTACAATAGGGTGGAATATGATCAAGATTTGTTTAGGCTGTATCTTTGTTAGTCCCATTGTTAGGTTCTTATGGTTCATGGTTTGAATCTATTATGGTTGTGTAAGGGATTTGTAGATTCTTTTTCTAACATAATTATTGGACACCATGATTGGAAAAATTGGTTGTTGGCTATTGTACACATGAATCATAACTATCAATGGTTCTTTATGTTCAAGAATTTGTTGATCAATCTTTGAGATTTATTGTCCTAGATTTAAAAGAGTGATAAAAGATATAGTGAGTGCTATCTTTTCCAAGTGTTTTGTGGGTGCCATTATCTTCAAGGAGTAATTGCTAGAACCAAATTATGTTCTTTGCCTCTAGTAAATATTGCAGTCACAATCATCTTCTTGGTGAAGGGTTGCTTCCATCCCCATGAGGCACTATTGAATGGTTTCCATTCCCTTGTAGTTTAGTGAACCTAATTTAATACAAGTGTGCACTATTTTGGGATCCATAATTTATGGCCCCTACACTGTGGTTGTTAGCCTAAGATAGGGCTACCTTTGCATATAATAAGAGGCCAACATGAAATAAACATCCAGAAGTTGGGGGGTTGTTCCCTGTCCATAATTTACTATTTAAGTGCTAAGTGATGATGGGTATTGTTACCCAAATTTCTTGTTTCATTCCAATTTTGGCCATAGCCTTGGCTCTATCCAACATTTTCATTAAACCTTGTTGAAGGCCATTAATTTTGAAAAATATGACCGTTGGAGGCCAAAAACCCTAGAAACCCTATGTCTGGTTCTATTTCACCATTACTTTTTTGGCCACTTAAGTCTCTATATTTCCCATGTGCATTTTTGTCTAAGGCTAGTCACAAGCTCTCTAAAGCTCAAGAGAATATGCCTTTCTGTCCCCCAATCCCGCAAGTACCTTATATCTCTTAATCTTCCGATCGAATGGCATATTCCCTTTTCATTCAGCGACTTAGCAATATCCCTTCAGTCAAGTGATCTCATAATGTAACCTCAAGTTAGAAATTCTTCTAGAGATCTAGTGACCTAAGTGATTTTCCTAACTGTAGTTATGACTTGTGTCAACACCAGGTTAAGATGTTCCTTCAGTCGTGAAGTCTTGTGAGTTAACCATGGTCAACCAAAAGTTCATGAGACTTCAATTTTGTTCAGTCGGGAGGTTGCCATATTTAATTGCGATCAAAGGTGGTTAGCTCAAGGTAAAGACAACAATAAATGACAAGGCACCACGTGTCTCTAGCAGGCCCAAGCTCTAAGGCTTAGTCTCTCATTCGTGAGACCCATGGAGAATATTCTTTTCTATCAAGCGACAATGAGATTTATGCAGTCGGGAAATCTCAAAATAGAAGTGGAATATTCTTTCTATCAGAGTGACTTGGAGGTTAAAGTGTTGTCGCTAGATCTCCAAATATCTTTTAGTGATTCAGTGACTAAAGCTTCAGTAGAGTGGTCTCATCATGCAGAATGAATATTCTATGAGGTCTGGCAATTGTGAGATTTGCCTCAATCGGGTAATTCCTTAGCATGAAGGGAATATTATAAAGGCTCGTGAAACTTGGAGATTAAAGGTGCAGTCACTAGATCTCCGAATTCAAATAGAGTTCAAATATAAGTTGAAAAGCCCTTAGTCGGGAAGTCTCCAGATGTAACCCAGGGTAAAGAAGGTTCTTAGTGACTTGGAAATTGCTTTGGTCGTGTGTTCTCAGGGTTTAACCCTAGTTAGGAAAAGGATTATGAGGTTCAGTGAAGTTTTTTGTTGCTTGATCTCCATATATGCCTGAGTTAAATAAAAGGTTAGCATCATGTAAGAACCTTACAATTATGTTTCACATTCGGCAATCCAGTGACTATGTGTTCTCACAATCTCTCAATCCTGGTGGTTATGTTCCAAACATTTAGAGACTTAGCGACACAGTTATTTCTTAATCTTGTGATGCAGCAACTAAGTTATAAAAGATCTAGTGACCTCATGATTACCTTCAGTCGAGTGATCTCCAAACTTGACCGAGGTTAAGAAAATCTTTCAGCAGACTAGCGAATACACAGTCGCCCAATCTCTGGATCTCCCATGGTTAGTGCCAGGTTGGGTTAATATAAAAATGGTTGGCAGTAGTCAGAGTTGATAGAGTAGTTGAAGACCAGTGATATGATGACAAGTGGTAGGATGGGCCCAGGTTTGTAAGCTCAGTCAGGTGATCGCTCAATAAAGGGAGAATATTCTTTTCTATTCCACGACTACGAGGTTCTCTTCAGTCGAGCAACCTCCTAATGAGAGGGAATATTCCAAATACTTTAGGAGACTTAGTGACTATCAATAGAGATCAATGCTTGTTGGGTGATCACTAGAATAAGCCAGAGTTAGTGAAAAGGTCAGGAGGCTCAGCGACTGAAAGAAAGCCTTAGTCGCATATTCACCAAATGAGTTGGGGTTAAGAACAGAAGCAGTGCCCAGGTAAAATGAAAGATCTACGACCATTTTTTAAAATGATATCAACTTCAAATATCAGCTATTGATGAAGATAAAGGCTTGGCACCACCTATGACCATTTATATTTTAAAATTCAAAATATCTGAGGACTACCAGACTTGGGTAGTTATGGTGAGCCCGAGCTGCAGAGAGGTAGATGGATCAAGGTGGCTCAAATGTAGGTAGATATAGTAATGAAATGGACATGCATATAGATATCTGATTGATTAGGATATTTTCAAAGATGCATTTATGATCATAAATGATAGAATTGGGGTTTTCCATTATTTTATTTTAAAATGATATCAACTTCAAATATCAGCTATTGATGAAGATAAAGGCTTGGCACCACCTATGACCATTTATATTTTAAAATTCAAAATATCTGAGGACTACCAGACTTGGGTAGTTATGGCGAGCCTGAGTTGCAGAGAGGTAGATGGATCAAGGTGGCTCAAATGTAGGTAGATATAGTAATGAAATGGACATGCATATAGATATCTGATTGATTAGGATATTTTCAAAGATGCATTTATGATCATAAATGATAGAATTGGGATTTTCCATTATTTTATTTTAAAATGATATCAACTTCAAATATCAGCTATTGATGAAGATAAAGGCTTGGCACCACCTATGACCATTTATATTTTAAAATTCAAAATATCTGAGGACTACCAGACTTGGGTAGTTATGGCGAGCCCGAGTTGCAGAGAGGTAGATGGATCAAGGTGGCTCAAATGTAGGTAGATATAGTAATGAAATGGACATGCATATAGATATCTGATTGATTAGGATATTTTCAAAGATGCATTTATGATCATAAATGATAGAATTGGGGTTTTCCATTATTTTATGAAAAATATATATGTGTAACCCTAATGAGATTTTTTGCTCCTACCTATGTGCAATAGAAGGAGATGTATATAATAGTTTTTTAGAGCTTTGAGAGGGGGGAGTTTACAATTGAAAAAAGAGAGGTTTTCTTTCTTAGAAGTTATCTGAGGCATTCTTTCTGCCCTCTGGCTTTTGCAATTTGTAACCTTTCATTAAGGTTTAGACATTGCAAATGTATTTTGTGACATTATTTATGTCCCTATACTTTCTTGTCTAAATTTTCTCTTAATGGATTAAGTATATGTATGTTTTCAGTAATATCTTAGGGTTCTTGATCCCTCTTTCTTTCTGCAATTCATGTGTATTCCCGTGGATGATTTGATTTGAATGATCTTGTGGGTATACTTCAACCCCCTAACAATCTATCTCATTCCTATACCTAGTTGCAGAGGTGAATGTTTGTTTGCAGGTTATAGATTGTGTCTAAATTCTTAGGAATGCTATTGTTTGTGAAATTATCTCTTTCCTTGAATAGCCTCTTTCTATCATAGATCCTTCAATGAAATATTGATGCAAGCCTATTTAGTGAGTTGTGATCTCCTAGACCTAAATTTGTGCATTGATTTCATCCTCTATACTGTAATTCATACCATCTTTTCGGTGTATCACCTAGTAGGATAGTTTGCTTTTAGTCATTTCCCTTTCATGCATTCCTTCTACCCCTTTTCCCTCAAGAGTTTGCTTTCTCATCAAGAAACAAATTAAGGTGATTATCCAAGAGGAACCAGCCTAGAACCTGGAGGTCTCATCTCAGTTAGCATAGGTCCCACAACCTGGAGATGATTCCCATGTTATACTAAGTTATCAAGACCAAGAGAGCTTGAAATGAGGGTGCAAACTTAGTGCATAATAATTCTATCACACCTGGTGGGACCAAAGTTCAAATTTATATTTAAAGACACCTCACCTTGGGCATTAAATTTTTGACTCTAGAAAGAAGTTCATCTTTAAAGATTATGCTATCTTTGATATACTGATTGCATAATACAGACTTTTAGAAGTTTTTTTATCAAGTATATATGGTGACTCCATGGATTTCACAAATTTAGGCTAACCTTGTTCAAAGTTTATGAGAAAGATTGAGACTAGGAGCTCAAAGCCCACTAAATTTTTAGAGTTTCCCTTAAAAAGAAGCTACAAAGGTAGATCAAACCTAGAGAATATCCCCTACAAGAAGAGTATAGTCTACACCACCTAATACTTCAAAAAGGAGACCTTTTCCCTTTCATCTCAGAAGAAGAGGAAGATCACTGACCAGAGATCTAGAAGAAGATTCAAATCTAGCATCAAATACAACTCCAACAATTGCTACTTAGCAAATTTCAGCTGCTACAATGGCTAGGCAGTTTGCTTTAGCACCTTTTAACCAAGGGAGTCCATTGAAATTTTCTAAACATCATGATGTGCCCTTGGTGGCACTAAAGAGTCTACCTGATTTCATAGGTGAAGGATAACCTATAGCTTTTGAACATATATGAGATGTGACTACTATCTGCAACATACATAATATAAATAAAGAAGATGTGGCCACTAAATTATTGGCAGCCTACCTCAAAGGTAAGGCTCTTGAATGGTTTAGAACTTTAATTGTTGGTTCCATTAATTCATGGGATGGATTAGGAGATGTGTTGAGTAAACACTTTGAAGATAAATCAGACAACTTGTCATTGGTTGAGCAGTTAACAACCATTAAAAGAGACCCTCAAGAGAAAATGACAGATTATAACAATAGATTCCTTAAGACATGGAATAGAATTCCAGTCTCAGTGAGGCCATCAGCTGGTCATGCTTTCCTATATTTATTACAAAGTTTGAATGGTCAAATCTTTGTCATGATCCAATCTATGGGTGGCACCTCTTTACCCCAAGCTTTTGACATAGCTGTCAGAGCTGAAAATTGTTTAATCCAAGAAGGCATGATGGCAAGAAGGCCACCCATGGAAATCTTTCCTAGCCTTCATCTCACTACACCTCTACAAATACCTCCTTTTACCCCCATTCCCACCATATTATCACCTTAGGCTAGTGCAAGCAATCAGGAGTTAAGGGCAAGTTTCTCTCAAGAACTGTTAGAGATGAAGAATAGTCAACAAAGTAGTCAGCAAGAAATGACAAATTTTCTAAAGACTTTAACTAAAGAGGTTACAAACCTAAAGAAGCAAGGGCAAGGAATTAGACCCCCCTTTTAGTCACAAGGCCAAGGTCCTAATCAACAATATCAAAATCAAGGACAACCTTATCAGCAAAATAGGCCACCATACCAAGGGGGATATCAAGGACAAAGGCAAAATTTTAATCAAAGACCTTTTCAACCATACAACCCTGCACCTCTTAATTCTGCAAATCTAGTTAGGGACATGGTTCCTAGTCAAAATAATATGACCTTGGACAATGAATGGTGCTTTCCTTGTAATCAGCCTCATAATCAAGCTACATGTTCAAATGGATGGATGAATCAAGCACTAATGGTTCAAAATGCCTCACATACTCAATCAGAGGCCACTTCTAGTGGATCAATTCCTCAACAAGAATCAAAAGATAATGAGACTGCTCTTTTCAATTGGGAGCAACATGACTTCAATAGAGTCAATGATGAATTTTCCATTGCTGCCAACACAAGGTCAAAGAGAAGAGCCCAAGACATGGAGCAAGCAGATTTTGGGATTAAAGATACTACATCTACAGAACCATTGCAACAAGCTACTCCCATCATATTTAAGAAGGCTCCTGTCATTACAAGCAAAGAAGGCCAACTTTCCAAAGAAGTGGAGCCCATCATGGTCAAAGCACAAAAAAGAGTACATACTGTGACACCTTTCAACATTGTAGACAACATGAACAAGGTGAATGTTACTATGTCTATGTGGGACTCTTTGGCTATTCCAGGACAACCTGAGATTTTGAAGAAGGCCATGATTGAAGTAATAGCTCCTTAGCCTGCAAAAGAGACTGCAATGCTAGTGTTGGTCAACACTGATCAAGAAAAGGAGGCTCCAAGTTGCAATTCCAAAGAAAATACCATTCAAGGTAGGAACTCAAAACCCCCTCCCTTTTATGTATCTTTAATTATTGGAAAATCCTTAGTGCATAATTGTATGGTAGATAGTGGAGCTACTAGTACTGTAATGCCCAAAAAGGTGGTTGACCAATTAGGACTAAAATATGAGCCCTTCCAAAAGAGGGGCACACAACTTGATGGATCCTCATTTAACACTATAGGTGTGGCTAAGGATACCAGTCTAATCCTTCATGCAAGTCCTAATTTATCCATCCTACTTGATATATATATATCATAGATCTCCCTGCTTTATTTGCCATATGTCTGTCAAGGGAGTTTACAGCCAAGATAGGAGGCTACCTTTCTTCTGACTGGTCTCACATGCTCTTTCACACAAGATAGGGTACCAAGGTCACCATTAAATCTAAATCATTGGCAACACACCATATAGAACCATATGTGTCCAATATGATCAATGCACGTTGCCTTGCATTTGATAGAAATGACTTCCCAACTATCAGAGAAGCAAACACTAAGATAGAAAATATCCCTGATATTTTACTAGATGAACTAGAATTAGAAAAGGATTTAGAAGCCCAAGAAAATGTTATTTGGGATACTAGTTTGGGGAGCTATTTGATACAAGAAAGTGGATCCATAGAGCCAAAACTTCTCAAAGAGGACACTAATTCAGAGGATCAGAGTAATTAGGTTTGTGAATTGTTTTTTGATGGAGCTAGAAGCAGACATAGTTCTGGTGGTGGTGCTATGCTAGTATCCCCAAAAGGAGAAAGATACTATACAACTTTTAGATTCAGTTTCTCCTGCACTAGCAACACTGTAGAATATGAAAGTCTAGTGAATGGACTGGAGTGGGCTAGGAAAAGAGGGCTCAAAGCCCTAAAAGTTTATGGTGACAATGAGTTAGTAGTTAGCCAAGTGAGAGGGATAAGTGCAACCAAGAATGACACCATGAAAGCATACAAACACAGAGTTTGGGATGCAATTGAAGACTTTTGTGCTTTCAATATTGTTGCCATCCCTAGGAAGCTAAATCAAAATGCAAATAGATTAGCTGCTATTGGATCTCAGTATGGCATTCCTAATAGTATTTCAAAGGAAGAGATCCAATAGCATATCAAAGTAATTGTCAGACCTTCTATCCCTGATAATGATACTAATTGGCAAGTGTTTGACAATGATGAGCAGATTCTGCAATTCTTGTTTGAAGAAGATGTTTTCTCAGAACATAATCAGGATAGATTATTGCAGAACTATGGTGACCAAGAAATACAACTTAAGTCTAATAAGATTCCTAGAGGTCTTGTCACCTTAGAAACTATCTTTAACAAGGATGATCAAATCAAGAAGAATAAAGCTAGCTTGGTAGTTCAACAAGAACATTGTGTTGAATTAGAGTTGGAACCAAGTAAAAGCTTACAATTTGGAAAAGTAAATATTGATTTGGAAAAATAGGCTTACACCCAATTATTCAAAGAATTCAGTGATATTTTTGCATGGCAATATGAAGACCTTAAAGGTTTTAATCCAGCCCTTGCTTAGCACACTATTGAACTAGAGCCTAATGCCAAACTAGTAAGACAAAAACAAAGGCCTGTTAATCCCAAACTTGAGCCACTTATGCATAGAGAAGTGCTCAAATTGATAGAAAGTGGTATCATCTACCCCATCAAGCATACTAGTTGGGTTTCCAATCTTGTTCTTGTAAGGAAGAAGAATGGGGAGTTGAGGTTATGTGTTGACTTCAGGGATCTCAATAGAGCTTCTTTAAAAGACCACCATCCATTACCCTCTATGGAGAAAATCTTACAATGTGTCTCTAGATCTGAGAGATTTTCATTATTGGATGGCTATTCAGGATATAATCAGATCCTAGTTAATGAAGAGGATCAATACAAGACTGCATTTACAGCCAAGTGGGGGACCATGGCTTATCAAAAGATGCCCTTTGGTTTGTCAAATGCAAGTGCTACTTTTCAAAAGGCAATGGATATGGCCTTTAAAAGCCTCATGTACAAGTTTGTACTGGTCTACTTAGATGACATAACTATCTATTCTAAACATGCAGAAAATCATATCAAACATTAGAGGAAAGTCTTTGAAAGGTGTAGAGAATTTGGGATATCTCTTAATCCCAAGAAATGTGTGTTTGCAGTTCATGAGGGGAAATTATTAGGATATATAGTGTCCAAAGAAGGAATCACGGTAGACTCTGAAAGAATTGCAGCCATCTTAGAGCTACCCTTTCCACATCATAAGAAAAGCCTTCAATCTTTCATAGGAAGGATTAACTTTGTTAGGCATTTCTTGCCTAATATTGTAGATTTACTGAAGCCTTTGACAACCATGTTAAAGAAGGGTTCAGCCTTCAACTGGACTAAAGAAAGGAAAGCCAATTTCCAAGCTATCAAAGAGGCCTTAACAGAAGCTCCTACTCTATTAAATCCAAATTTTAGTAAGGATTTTATCCTTTATACTTATGGAGGTAATGATGCTATATTTTCTATGTTGACTCAAGAAAATTTAGATGGATTGGAGCAGCTTATTGCTTTCTTCAGCAAAGGTTTAGAAGAGTATGAACAAAGATACTCTTTTGTGGAAAAACATGTACTTGCTATGGTAAAAAGTCTTAAAAAGTTTAGATATCTATTGACCCATAGCAAGGTACACTTGAAGGTTACTCATCCAAGTGTCAAAGAATTTTTGCTTTCCAAGGACCTAAATGAGAAAAGAGCTGGTTGGATAACCAAAGTAATGGAATATGACATTGATATCCAAACCACGAAGCTAGTTAGAGGAAGAGGTCTTTGTGAGCATTTGGAAAAGGATGAAAGTTCAAAGAAATCAAAGCAAATAGATGCATCTCTGGTTGTGCATTCTACAGAAGATCATGCCAAGGCAGCAAGTTGGTTGCCTAACATTATTCATTACTTGAAGACAGGACAATGTCCTACAAACCTAGATTCAGCAAAAAGAAGATATTATAGATTACAATATGTTCCCTTTGTGCTGATAGATGGAATTCTATTCAGAAATGATCACAATGGTGTCCTTTTGAGATGTATTAATTTAGAAAAGATAGCTGATGTCCTATTTGAATTTCATGATGGAGCTTCTGGAGGTCACTTTTCTCCTAGGACTACTGCTTTTAAAATCATGAGGGTTGGATACTATTGGCCCTCTATCTTCAAGGATAGTCATGATTATGTGAGAAAATGCATCAAATGTGCCATGTTTGTAGGAAAAGAAAGGCTTGCAGCTCTACCCCTTCAGCCAATCAAAATAGAACAACCTTTCATAAGATGGGGCATAGACTTTATTGGCATGATTAATCATCCATCTAGTGCAAGACACAAGTGGATAATCACTGCAATAGATTATTTCACTAGATGGACAGAGGCAGTTGCCTTGAAAGAAGGAAATGAGAGTGTTGTCTTAAGTTTTTATGATGATATAATTCATAGATTCGGCACTCCAGACTCCATAATATCAGATAATGCATTGGCATTCACAGGCCTTAAAGTCTTAGAATGGGCAATCAGAAATGGCATTTATCTGAATACAAGTTCAAATTACTACCCTCAGGGAAATGGTTTGGTAGAATCAACTAACAAGAACTTGATTAGGATAATCAAGAAGACTCTGGAGGATAGCTAAAGGGATTGGCATACTAAATTGAAATCTACCTTATGGTTAGACATGATTACCCCAAAGAAGATCATTGGGAATTCTCCTTATATGTTAGTATATGGCAGAGAAGCTAAGCTGTCCATTTCAACTGAATTTCCAGCTTTGGACTTGGCCACTCAATATGTCCTATTTAAAGAAGGAGATCCCTTACAAATTAGGTATGCTCAGCTCATAGAGTTAGAAGAACTTAGAGATAAATCCATGAAAGATATGGAGTTCCATTAGGTACAAACAAATAAAAGTTTTGATAAAAGAGGAAGGGCTAGAAATTTAAAGGTTGGAGATATAGTCCTCAAGTGGGATGAGTTCAGATCAAAGCCTGGTAGACAAAAAAAGTTTGATTCCTTCTGGGGTGGACCATTTGTTATTATAGAATGCAAGGGGCCTAATTCTTTTTAGATATCAACTCTTAAAGGAAATGCCTTGCCTATATCAGTTAATGGATTCCACTTAAAGCCTTGTTTTGAGGTCGATCCTTCCTTGTAAATCTTTGTAAAAATGTTTCCTTTCTTTTATGTCCCTACTTTCTAGGTTAGTTTTCCTACTTTTCAAGAAGTGCTCATGCACATTTTTGTTCCTCCCAGTTCCAGGTCTATCTCTCTGTCAATAATTTTTTTGTGTTCCTAAGATGACTCCATGCCCAATGGATTAGGTCAAGGCCACTGATCAATGTCTAGTAGGCTGACATCCAGTAGAAATCACCAAAATTTTACCCAAATTTCTTGTTTCATTCCAATTTTGGCCATAGCCTGGGCTCTATCCAGCATTTCCATTAAACCCTATTGAAGGCCATTAATTTTGAAAAATATGACTGTTGGAGGCCAAAAACCCTAGAAACCCTATGTCCGGTTCTATTTCACCATTACTTTTTCAGCCAGTTAAGTCTCTATATTTCCCATATGCATTTTTGTCTAAGGCTAGTCATGAGATCTCTAAAGCTCAAGAGAATATGCCTTTCTATCCCCTGATCCTGTGACTACCTTATATCTCTTAATCTCCTGATCTGATGGCATATTCCCTTTTCATTTAGTGACTTGGCAATATCCCTTCAGTCAGGTGATCTCATAATGTAACCTTGAGTTAGCAATTCTTCCAGAGATCTGGTGACTTAAGTGATTTTCCTAACTACAATTATGACTTGTGTCAATGCTGGGTTAAGATGTTCCTTCAGTCGAGAAGTCTCGTGAGTTAACCATGGTCAACCAAAAGTTCATGAGACTTCAATTTTGTTCAGTCGGGAGGTCACCAGATTTAATCACGATCAAAGGTGATTAGCTCAAGGTAAAGACAACAACAAATGACAAGGCACCACATGTCTTTGGTGGGCCCAAGCTCTAAGGCTTAGTCTCTCAGTCATGAGACCCATGGAGAATATTCTTTTCTATCAAGCGATAATGAGATTTATGCAGTCAGGCAATCTCATAACATAAGTGGAATATTCTTTCTATCGGGGTGACTTGGAGGTTAAAGTGTTATCGCTAGATCTCCAAATATCTTTTAGTGATTCAGCAACTAAAGCTTCAATCAAGTGATCTCATAATGCAGAATGAATATTTAATGAGGTTTGGTGATTGTGAGATTTTCCTCAGTCAGGTAATTTCTTAGCATGAAGCGAATATTCCAAAGGCTCGTGAGACTTGGAGATTAAAGGTGTAGTCGCTAGATCTCCGAATTCAAATAGAGGTCAAATATAAGTTGAAAAGCTCTTAGTCCGGAGGTCTCCAGATGTAACCCAGGGTAAAGAAGGTTCTCAGCGACTTGGAAATTGCTTTGGTCATGTGTTCTCAGGGTTTAACCCCAGTTAGGAAAAAGATTATGAGGTTCAGTGAAGTCTGTTGTCACTTGATCTCCAGATATGCCTGAGTTAAATAAAAGGTTAGCGTCATGTCAGAACCTGATAGTTATGTTTCACATTCGGTGATCTACCGACTATGTGTTCTCACAATCTCTCAATCCTGGTGGTTCTGTTCCAAACATTTAGAGACTTGGCGACATGGTTATCTCTTAATCTCATGATGCAACAAATAAGTTATAATAGATCTGGTGACCTCATGATTACCTTCACTCGGGTGATCTCCAGACTTGACCAAGGTTAAGAAAAGCTTTTAGCGGACTAGCGAATACATAGTTGCCCAATCTCCAAATCTCCCATGGTTAGTGCTAGGTTGGGTTAATATTAGAATGGTTGGTAGTTGTCAGAGATAATAGAGTAGTTGAAGACTAGTGATATGATGACAAGTGGCAGGATGGGCCCAGGTTTGTAATCTCAGTCGGGTGATCGCTCAATAAAGGGAGAATATTCTTTTCTATTTCGTAACTACAAGGTTCTCTTTAGTCGGGCAACCTCCTAATGAGAGGGAATATTCCAAAGACTTTGAGAGACTTAGCGACTATCAATAAAGATCAACACTTGTCGAGTGATCACTGGAATAAGCCAAAGTTAGTGAAAAGGTCAGGAGGCTCAGCGACTGAAAGAAAGCCTTAGTCAGGTATTCGCTAGATGAGTTAAGGTTAAGAATAGAAGCGGTGCTCTAGTAAAATGAAAGATCTATGACCATGTTTTAAAATGAGATCAACTTCAAATATTAGTTGTTGATGAAGATAAAGGCTTGGCACCACCTATGACCATTTATATTTTAAAATTCAAAATATCTGAGGAGTACTAGAATTGAGCAGTTATGGCGAGCCCGAGTTGTAGAGAGGTAGATGGATCAAGGCAGCTCAAATGCAGGTAGATATAGTAATGAAATGGACACGCAAATAGATATCTGATCGATCAGGATATTTTCAAAAAAGGCATTTATGATTAGAAATGATAGAATTAAGGTTTCCCATTAATTTATGAAAAATCTATGTAACCCTAATGAGATTTTTTGCTCCTGCCTATGTGCAATAGGAGATGTATATAATTATTTTTTAGAGCTTTGAGAGGGGGGAGTTTACAATTGAAAAAAGAGAGCTTTTCTTTCTTAGAAGTTATCCAAGGCATTCTTTCTACCCTCTGGCTTGTACAATTTGTAACCTTTCATTGAGGTTTAGACATTGCAAAGGTATTTTGTGACATTATTTTTGTCCCTATGCTTTCTTGTCTAAATTTTCTCTTAATGGATTAGGTATATGTATGTTTTCAGTAATATCTTAGGGTTCTTGATCCCTCTTTCTTTTTGTAATTCATGTGTATTCCTGTAGATGATTTGATTTGAATGATCTTGTGGGTATACTTCAACCCCCTAACAATTTGTCTCATTCCTATACCTAGTTGCAGAGGTGAATGTTTTTTTATAGGTTATAGATTGTGTCTAAATTCTTAGGAATGCTATTGTTTGTGAAATTCTCTCTTTCCCTGAATAGCCTCTTTCTATCACAGATCCTTCTATGAAATATTGATGCAAGCCTATTTAGTGAGTTGTGATCTCCTAGACCTAAGTTTGTGCACTGATTTCATCCTCTATATTGTAATTCATACCATCTTTTCGGTGTATCACCTAGTAGGATAGTTTTCTTTCAGTCATTTCCCTTTCATGCATTCCTTCTACCCCTTTCCCCTCAAGAGTTTACTTTCTCATCAAGAAGAAAATTAAGGTGATTATCCAAGAGGAACTAGCCTAGAACCTGGAGGTCTCATCTCAATTAGCATAGGTCCTACAACCTAGGGATGATTCCCATGTTATACTAAGTTATCAAGACCAAGAGAGCTTGAAACGAGGGTGCAAACTTAGTGCATAATAGGTATATTATGTAATTCATACCTAGTGTGTCTCTTTATTTCTCTCCACATTTCACATTAGGAGTATATGCTATAAAATACCAATGAAATCAACTATTGGTCAAATCTAATAAAAAATGCAATATAAAGATTAAAATAGATCTTGAAGAAATATGGGAACCATTTTTGATAGATATTTTACAAATGAAGAGAATACTCCCAAGAGGAAATGCTTCAATGTGGAACAATTGAAGGATAATATTTTACTTTTATACACACATCTGCAATGTTTTTGATATATTTCTGAGATAACAAAACCATAGAAAGAATAGCATATAGAAGAAAGTAAAGAATAATGATCATAATTTGAGATATTGTGGAAAATTAAAGGAAAGAATGCTTGGTGAGGTTATCATGCAATCAGTGAGTGATCCTTCACTCTCTTGGTATGCCCTGCATCCAAACATACTGGAAATACACAATATAATGATAAAAAGCATTTCAAAATCCCCCTTCCCTCAAGGAACACTATCAACATCCAGACCTTGACTGTCCCCTCAACCAATGACCCTTCAAAACTAGGTTATCATGCAATTAGTGAGTGATCCTTCATTCTCCTGGTCTACCCTGCATCCAGACACATTGGAAATACACAATAAAATGATAACAAGTCTTTTACAATCCCCCTTCCCTCAACAAATTACTATCAACATTCAGACCTTGACTGTCCCCTTAACCAGTGACTCTTCAAAACTGGGTTATCATGCAATCAGTGAGTGATCCTTCATTCTCCTAGTCTGCCCTACATCCAAACATATTGGAAATACACAATACAATGATAACAAGTCTTTCACAATCCCCCTTCCCTCAAGGAACACTATCAACAAGTGATCCTTCTTCTTATCAACCATATCCAATGTTTCATTGAAATCACGGCCAAGAATGAAGGTCACCTTACCCATACCATTCATGGATTCTAAAATGTTGTTCCAAACTCCTGAAAACTTTTCTATTTCTTCTTGTTGCTTCTTTAAGTACTTCTTCTACCACAATGTCCTCCTACCCCATCTTCTTGATCTTCCTGGCTAAAGCGGATGAATCCACACATAATAACCCAAAATGAAGGGTTTTGTATCCTTTAATGAATCTCAGTCACTGGTAACGCATGGACAGTCAAACTAGTAGTCTCCAAAGCATTCAATAAGTGAATATGAATGTTTGAAAACTTTCCTCTCAACTTCCCCAACCACTCCTAATCGATTAGAGGGACATTTCTAGAATTTCCACTATTCCTATCCTTACCAACAATTCTTAAACATACTTTATCTGATATGATAATAACATGCTAAAATGAACCAATGGCATGTTCTTTGTGTGGTACAAGAAATATTTGGCTATCAAATATTCCTTTTTGCAAGCTGAGTGTGATAGAATGTATGTGATTTCTTCATCTTTGATTGGTATCTTTAACGGGAAATGTCTTTCGAGCCTCTGGCATCATATTCGACCGAAAATTTCAAATGAATTGCATTTTATTTGATCATGAATGCTCACTGAAATGACCGCATTCTACTGGTGTCATGCCCTAGCCTGTGCTTTATCTCCATTATTTGATGTTATTGGTTCTTGTGCTCAAGGATATCGATTCACTATTTTCAAATGTTTGGATTCATGTTTGTTGATATTACAATTCATCATATCAGATAAAGTATGTTTAAGAAGTTTTAGTGTCTAAAAACTCAACTAATCCCTCTAACCAATTAGGAGTGGTTGGGGAAGTTGAGAGGAAAGTTTTCAAACATTCATATTCACTTATTGAATGCTTTGGAGACTATTGGTTTGACTGTCCATGTGTTAATGTTTAGAAGAGATCAATAAAGTATTTAAAGACATTCTTACATGTTTTGAGAGGTTTAAGAGACACTTATTATGATTGTACCCTCACAAACAGTGGCATAGACTGGTTTTACTAAGTTTCCTTTCTCTATTTTGAGGTTTCCTTTCTCTACTGCAGGGGTACAATCAGAGAGTTCATTAACAAAATGATCCTTTGAATGGTTACTACAAATATGAATGATTTGATATAGCATATTTCTCATTTTACTTGAATGGAAGGAATAGTGTTGGTGTTAGGTTTCATTTATTATTGAATTCAATGGTTTCCAAGATGTGTTGAGGAGTTTTCTCCTTGTTTAATGTTAATAGTTCCTACACAATCCACTCATACAACAGTGAAATGCTATGTGATTGACAATTTCATACAACTAGTCCTTTGGCATGTATTAAATACAATCTAGTCACTTATTGAATGCTTTGGAGACTACTGGTTTGACTGTCCATGTGTTACTAGTGACTGAGATTCATTAAAGGATACAAAACCCTTCATTTTGGGGTTATTGTGTGTGCATTCAAATGTAGGTTTAATTTGGTTAATGTTTAGAAGAGATCAATAAAGTATTTAAAGACAATCTTACATGTTTGGAGAGGTTTGAGAGGTTTGAGAGGTACTTATCATGACTGTACCCTCACAAACAGCGGCACAGACTGGTTTTACTAAGTTTCCTTTCTCTATTTTGAGGTTTCCTTTCTCTGTCATAGGGGTACAGTTAGAGGGTTCATTAAAAAATAAATCCTTTGAATGGTTACTATAAATATGACTGATTTGATATAACATATTTCTCATTTTACTTGAATGGAAGGAATAGTGTTGATGTTAGGTTTCATTTATTATTGAATTCAATGGTTTCCAAGATGTTTTGAGGAGTTTGCTCCTTGTTTAATGTTAACTGTTCCTCCACAATCCACTCATACAATAGTGAAATGCTATGTGATTGACAATTTCATACAACTGGTCCTTTGGCGTGTATTAAACAAAATAGAATTTTCAGCATATTATTATCATTCTATTTCTTTGTTATAAACATGCCATTGGTTCAGTTTTGTAAAAAAAATTCATGTACAATTTTTTTTTTCTATTTTTTCCATTGATAACCATAGTCAACATTTCAAAATAGTGAATAACATCAAATAATGGAGATAAAGCATGGGCTAGGGCACAACACCAGTAGATTAAAATTGATCTGATGACATGTTTACAACAAAGAAATAGAATGATAATAATATGATGAAAATTTTATTATGTTTAATACATGCCAAAGGACCAGTTGTATGAAATTGTCAATCACATAGCATTTCACTATTGTATGAGTGGATTGTGCAGGAACAATTAACATTAAACATAGCCAGTGTTCTCTTTACTTTCTCAAATCTCTGCAAGTCAAGAACATTAGAGTTGTATAATACATTGTTAGTATCCTCTTTCCATGGGTCCTAGGTCTTTGGGTCTATGGAAAGGAAATAGAATACAAAATACACTTAAAAACAAAGGAAAAACTTAGCAAATTCAGTCTAACTCACTGTAGATGAAGGAAAAGTCATGTTAATAGTTCCTCTAAGTCATCTAAAACATTTATTGAACTCCCCTAAAGTCCTATTGGATCCCTAAATTGCTTAATCCAATCAACTTACATCAGGATCATGAGAAACTTCAAAGGATTAAAAAAATTACTTGGAACAGTCAAATCATTATGCTTTCAAATTAATTACCTATTGACATATCCCATGCGAGGGAGAAAAGCCAAACACATAAAGAACATGCACATAAACATGAAATTTGAAAAACTTAAATGGAATACACCAAGAAGTACCAAATGATGAATGCTCAATTATTGTAATGGCAAAGCATCAGAATCGTCCATTTCTAGAACTTGTTTATAGTCTAAATGATTTTTCTATAGTCATAATGATTTTTCTAGAATTTGATTTTCTAGTCTTAATGATTTTTCTATAGTCCTAATGATTTTTCTATAGTACTCTTAATGATTTTTCTAGAACTTGATTTTCTAGTCTTAATGATTTTTCTATAGTCCTAATGATTTTTCTATACTCTTAATGATTTTTCTATAATCCTAATATTTTTTCTATACTCTTAATGATTTTTCTTTCATCCTAATGTTTGTTGCTCTTGATAAATTAGGCCTTCAATTTGAATTTTTGTTCACTATTTTATTTCAGCTTCATATTTCATTCATTTTTCATATACACAGAGACTACACATGCTGATAAAAAAATGAGCTATTTGATTAAGGTTAACTATTCATGATTGTAAATAGTCAATATTTTTTATGGTACTCCTTGGTGTATTTCATTTTAAAATAATCATGTTTCTATGGCTATGCTAAATGTCCCTTTGTGTTGAGAAAATTAGAGTTGAAAAAATGGTTGCAAACAAATCATCCTTCTTCCACCAACATTCTAGTCAATGTACAAGTAACGAGTCATTCCATTCAAGAAAGACCATGTTTGAAAATATCAACACAGAACAAAATAAGGAGTATGCAAAATTTAGTGATTGTATCTTCCATTAGAGCCACTTCATATGCATAGGTGATGAACATGCATATTTTCCTGAGTCCTATTGGGAGCTTACCCAACAACACATGTACTATTGTGAAAATCACCACAAATCGATTTGCTGCTAGGTCTAGCTCCTAGTATTGCTTGGTCAAATATGCATGTTTTTCACCTGTGCATATACCTTCTATGATCAACTCTTATATGCACGGGTGATGAACATTTAGATTTTCCTAAGTAGTACTTTGAGTAGTCCTCCAACACATGTACTATTGTGAAAATCATCACAAGTCCATTTATTGGAGGAAATATCATAGTACATATATTTGGAGGTAGGTCTAAAGGATACAAGATAATTTGAAGAGTCACGAGTCTTAAGATTGTACTTAATATAGCCAAGCTACATTCAATGGTACATTCAAACATGAAACAAACCATTCTTAAACTAGATTAAACTAGTAAACCAAAGGACATATTGATTATAAATAAACTAGTAAACCAAAGGACATGCTTTTACTACTAAGTCTCTATTTGTTGGGCATACTGATTATAAGTACATGACATATATCACAAATGTTGCTAATTAAGGTTGGCAGGATGATTATGCCTCTCTTGAAAAAAGACTGTCAAATCATTATGCTTTCAAATCAATTACCTATCGACGTATCCCTTGTGAGGGAGAGAAGCCAAACACATAAAGAACATGCACATAAACACGACAACTGAAAAACTTAAATGGAATACACCAAGAAGTACCAAATGATGAATGCTCAATTGTTGTAATGGAAAAGCAATATCAAAACCGTCCATTTCTAGAACTTGATTTTTCTATAGTCGTAATGATTTTTCTTATTTCTTATTTGTGCTTGGTGACATGATTTTGAACATTGTTGACATACTTAAATGGAATACACAATACCAAATGATAAATGCTCAATTGTTGTAATGGTAAAGCATCAGAATCGTCCATTTCTAAAATTTGATTTTGTATAGTCTTAATTATTTTTCTATACTCCTAATGATTTTGAGAATTGTTGACAAAGAGTGTTTCTTTTTTTTATTATAATATAAATGATTTGTCTATAGTCGGAATGATTTTCCTTATTTCTTGTCTTTTGTCCCTTTTTGATTTCCTATGTCTATGCTTCGTGACAGGATTTTGTCACCTTATTTTGATGGTATATTTCATTCAATCTATGTGGAATACTATTTTGTTCACTATTTTATTTCAACTTCATATTTCTTTCATTTTTCATATACACAGAGACTACACATGCTGATAAAAAATGAGCTATTTAATTTAGGTTTACATTTCATTATTGTAAATGGTTAATATTTCTGATGGTACTCCTTGGTGTATTTCATATAATAATAATAAATGTAGTAACGATGGTGCAGTGCATTATTAATATATAGGCTTGATGACTCTTGTCAATGTGCCAAACTGTCAATGTGGTGGTGGGCAGTGTGTGTTGAAGACTTCATGAACAACAAACAACCCTGTACGACAATTTTGGTGCTGCCCAAAGAGAAAAAAGGTTGCTAATGTGTATATATTTAATGTTTCTAATGTAAATACTATTCATTATAATATAAGAACTAATGTAGACAGGGCATCATAGGGAAATAATGGCTGCTGATACTTTAGTTGGGTCGATGAAAACTCATCTGCATCTATCTACCCATCTCCACTTATCCACGATGAAGGATTTGAGTGCAAAACGTGTCAGGCTAGGGAAAATTCTGAAATTATATTTTTACGATGCCTTCTCTGTATTGTAATCGCATATCTTTGTTGCAACCATATGCAGAGATGAACTTAGGAACTAGTTAGTTTAGTATTTTCATATTGTAACTAATATTTTAATATGGATATGACGTAACTTCTCTTTGCCTCAAGTGTGCATATATATGGTTTACATCTTTTTTTAGAATAATTCTTCATGTTTATGGCTAAGGTGAGCCCCAATCTGCTATCAATCACATGATTTAATGTATAGTGTTTTCTTGGTTATTCCATTTGTTCCGTGACCTTGACTATGGATTGACTATCATTTTCAAGCTTGAGTGAGGCTTCCTACCATGCACCATCCATAGATTTGTACGCAACACTGATTTACGAACGTAAATAATGCATTGAATGTAATCTACAAACGTTGTGTGGTATGAAGTCTTGCTGAAGTTTGAGCATCCTCCCTTTATTCTAGTGAGGGATTGGAATGAGTTCATTTTGGATGCAAAGGAGAAAGGGGATACTCAAAGAGGAATTACACCAGCAAATGAGAGAAGAAGGTATAAACATTTTAATAGATTTTTATTATTAAATAATGAAATTTGCATATGCTAGTGTTCTAAGCCTCCCCATTACATGATTTAAGGTCTTATTCCACAGACAAATTAAATTAGACTTACTATCCAAAACACATAAAAAATATGCACATAAACATGACAAATGAGTAGCGTAAATGTAGATTTCACAATAGCCGAGAAACATAATTGTAGGCATCATAGTCACAATCTTTTGGAGAAAATGTAATTGAGTTGTGTACCCAAGCGATGGAGAGCAAATTCTACACCCCTAATTCCAAGTTGAATACATCTGTTGGAGGACCTTGTATTCATGAGCAACAGATGTAGTCAACTTGGAATTGGAGGTGCAAGAGTTGCTCTCCATCATCTGGGTATACAAATCAATTAAATTGTCTCCAAAAATTGTGACCATAATGCCTACAATTATGTTTCTCAGATTTTGTGTCCCAGGACCCCTTATGAACCTTTACGAACATTTATGATCCCTAAGAATCCATCTTAGAGGTCTTAAAATATCGTAAAGGGTCATAAGAGGCTCCTAGGAGGGGCCAAATGAGCTTCCACCTTCACGTGGTTGGCCCTGTTAGGTAGAGAATGTTATACTCTTCTCGAAACAAAGAGAAGCTCATTAATTTAAGGTCTTAGTCCATAGACAAATTAAATTAGACTTACTATCCAAATTGGTACATTGCTGAGAATCAATGACGGGCTGAAGTTTTTAGATTTTGAGAAGACGTATATGCAGTGGAAATCCATAGAGTAGATATAAAATACTAGAAGAGAAGAATTCCTCATCTAATGTGTGAAATGAAAAAGTGTCTACCTTCAACCTTTTTCAATGCACAAGAACACTACCTCATACACCAAGTTGAGGAGATTGAAATGTGTGGACCCGTACACACTCGGTCAATGTGGATGGTTGAGAGGCACCTGAAATTTTTTATGGATCCATCACGGTAAGTAAGCTAAATAGATGATATTTTAAATTTAATTATTTACCAATTAGTTTATTTGATGTTAAGTTCCAACGTAAAGTGAGTAAATTTGTTTTAAGTAAAAAAACAATGATAACATGAATGCGTATGAAATTGAAATGCAGCTTGCCGATTCTTGCCATACATAGTCTATGCGTGTTGATGACAATGAGGATGTGCATCACAATAATAAAAGTAACCATCTTAAATTGATTAGTGTAGTAATACAAATTTAATTTCAATTGGTGTTTGGATTAATGTAACAATTTGTATTGCAGTTGTAGAGAGTGTAGAGGTCATTGTTAATGAGCTGGTTGAGGTTGAGGCCGAGGCCAGACAAACTAACCTTGATGTTGATGATGTGACTAGATCAAGTAAAGAGCTATATGATTATGGCCTGTAAAGTATTGAAATACTTTAAAATGTTTTTAATGTTTTTAAATATACTAAAATGTTTTTAATTTAACCCTTTTATATGTTATTGCAGATGACCCCCCTTTGCATCAATAGAAAACTAGGTGTGCATTGAGATCTAATGAGAGGGTAGATGATCATCATGATGATATCGATACTCCTCTTAACAATTACTTCTTAAAAACTAGAAATCAAAAGAAAAAAAAGAAATGATTATCATCTATGCACCTTAATTGATAATGACTGATTTTTATATGCCAATGAATTTAATTATGTTGTATTGAATGTTCATAAATTTTACAAGCCATATTTTAGATTTAATATTCATATTCATCTTCATCATGATCATAGCCATCACGATCAGCATTTGGTTCAACTTCATTTGAACCACACTCCATGTTGTGTACCATTATAAGGCATGGAGTGTGGTCATACCCATGTTACCATAATAATGAGTTAGCTATAAAATTATGAATACAATATTGTAGGTGCACCTGGGATTGGCCTAGGCACACAAGTTCCTACCAAAGGAACCCAAGTCGAACCCAGAGGAGAACAAAAGTAGAACTAGAACCCAGCCTCAAATAAAGAACCAGATAACTTGGCTTTTTTCTAATTCAAGTTTATTTCTAAATTCTTCTCTAAGTCCAACCTAATTATTCCATATTTTGTTTTCCAATTTTCCTTCTTCCTCACTCCAAATTATGTTATGTTGTTATTTCCTTTTACTAATTGAGCTATTTCAAGGATCACCACCCATGACTTGGTTAAGATGATGAATGTTGTCAATGCCTTTATTACCAAGGAATCACTGCCCTCCATTAATGAATATTAATGATCATTATTTCCTAAGGGTAATCATTGTTTGTGTATGCTAATCACCCAAGTCTTTGGCTGTGATTTGCATGCTGTGAGGTTTGTCAGAAGTGGGGGTATGACATGCTGGTTGGATTATAACATATTGACACTTACACCATGAAGAAGACAAATGATTGAACAGAAAGAGAGGACCAATTGAACCATCTTGTGGTCAGTCTATATCACATTGAGAAACAATGTCAAGACTCGAGAATCAAAACAATCAAAAGTTTCTTCAAGACCATGAATGATCAACAACATTCCATCAGAAAACAAAACACTAATCTATGTTATCATTAAGCCATAAAATATATGTTTAAAGTTTAGAAGCATCACAAAAACTTTCAAGAAACGTAGTACTATCCAAAATATGTCTTTAAAGTTTATTTCTAATGATTATGATGATGTTGATGTTGATGTCTATAATTTATTTCACTTACTGATGCTTGCCTAGATTGAATTTTGATTGCTAGGCTGGAGAACGCTTTCAAAGTTTAGGGTCTGTTCTACATGATACTCTTAGTTACAACTCAAATGCAACTCAACATATTTTTGATGTTAGACAACCCATTGTAGAAACTCATCCGTAGGTGAAATTTAATGTTGTGAATCTTGGCATTGTTAATGTTATTACTTTTCCTCATGTTTCATATTTATGAAAATGTTTCTTGGCACTATCTTCTTTTTCAATTCCTATATTTGCAGCTTTTTAGATCATTAAATTAAGCATTACATGTCTTTGTTCAACGTTTATTCTAACACTATATTATATCTTATTCTTATTACAATGTTCTTTGTTGTGGGGCAGGAGGTCAATCTTCATTGTCTTCATTGTGGGGGACAGTGAAGATTTCTCTGACAAATAGCAGGTGTTCTTTAGTATCTTATAATAACATGTTAAACTGATAAAGGTGTTATGGGCATTTAATTTTCAATTACCAATAGATTAAGCATATTATTACTATGCTTAATGTTCCATTTAAATGCATTTAACACAAAAAACAAATTTACAAAACTGAACCAATGGCATGTTTACAACAAAGATGTGTTGAGGAGTTTGCTCCTTGTTTAATGTTAACTATTCCTACACAATCCACTCATACAACAATGAAATGTTATGTGGAAGGGATGGTTGATAGTGTTCTGTGAGGGAAGGGGGATTGTGAAAGACTTGTTATCATTGTATTGTGTATTTCCAATATGTTTGGATGCAAGGCAGACGAGGAGAATGAAGGATCACTCACTGATTGCATGATAACCTGGTTTTGAAGGGTCACTGGTTGAGGGGATAGTCAAGGCCTGGATGGTTGGGCCTTTGGAGGACCCTATTTCTTTATATTAATTTCTATTCAAATTGGATGCATGGATTTCTTGTGAATTATTGGTTGCTATGTATCCTGCAACTGCATCTGTAAATTTGCATATACTTCTCTAGGGTTGTAAGCCATTTAGAGATCAAAATAGAGAAACTAAATCAAAATCATTCTTTGTCCTATTTCCTTTTAACAAAGTCTCAACTATCAATGATACAATATATTTGATGCCCTAAGCTATCAATACAAATGATGCCTAGCTAGAAGCTCACGAGCTATCCATCTGATAACCATAGTCAACATTTCAAAAAAATGGATATCCTTGAGCACAAGCACCAATAACATCAAATAATGGAGTTAAAGCACGGGCTAGGGCACGATACCAGTAGAATGCAGTAATTTTAGTGACAATAATATACAATGGTGTCATTAAACGTGCCAGTAATATCAACAAACGTGAATCCAAATATTTGAAAACCAATGGCATGTTTACAACAAAGGTCTAACAGAACTCCCAACAATTCTTAAACATACTTTATCTAGTATGATGAATTCTTAAACAATTAAGGTTGGAGTAGACATAGTTATCACACATTTTTTTGTGTGGTACAAGGAAGATTTGGCTAGGTCAAATCTTCCTTCGTGCTAGCAGTTTACAGAATTAGACCTTTATTAACAATTGATCATATTAGATAACTAGTATGTTTAAGAATTATTGGGACTGGTCCTTTGGTGTGTATTAAACAGAATAGAATTTTTAGCATATTATTATCATTCTATTTCTTTGTTGTAAACATGCCATTGGTAGAGTTTTGTAACTTCACTGTTGTGTGAGTGGATTGTGCAGGAACAGTTAACATTAAACAAGGAGAAAAATCCTCAACACATCTTCGAAACCATTGAATTCAATAATAAATGAAACCTAACACCAACACTATTCCTTCCATTCAGTTTAATTAGCATGTTATTATCATATTAGATAAAGTATGTTTAAGAATTGTTGGGATTGGTCCTTTTGCGTGTATTAAACATAATAGAATTTTTAACATATTATTATCATTCTATTTCTTTGTTCTAAACATGCCATTGGTTCAGTTTTGTAGATTTTTTTTTTTGTGTTAAATGCATTTTTCGTGAGGTGGGGTCTTCTTCTACAGAGATTGATGAAGATTGTGCACCTCAAAAACTAATTCATAAGGTACCAATCATGTTTCCTATTCGCTTATATTTTTGGAGTGGTAAATCTCCTTATAAGTTTCATGTCCTTTCTTTTGATTACTATGGATGAGATATATACCTTATAGTTAACATTCAACTTCTTTACATTTTAGAACATGTAGTGTGTTGTTTGAGGATTTTACAAAATCAACTTTTAACATAAACGGAAAACACCAAACTGATATCTTGCCCTTTCAACTTGAAAAAATATTTTCATTTGACCAATAACTACAAGCAATTGAATAATAAATCCACATACCTGTATCTTTGTAAAATACCTAAAACATCAAAAAGATGGCTAAGTGGCTGCCGCCATGATTTTTATCTATTGAATATGGGGAAAAAAGCACCAAAAAGAGTCGAATAGAAAAAATGATTGGTCATTTCAAAGAGAATTCATGATCAAATAAAATGCAATGTCTTCTCTCGCACTCGATCAGCTTTCACCTGCTCGTTTTCTCCCACTCCTTTTCTCTACAATCAAAATAAAAATGATTTGGTCGTTTCAAAATAGTGAATCAATATCCTTGAGCACAAGCACCAATAACATCAACTATTTTGATCTGTGGGTGCCCTAATGTTGGCAAGAGTTCTTTTATTAATAATATTACTCCGTAAGCTTGAAGAAGTGGTATATTTTGGCAAATGAAGAGTGGAAAGACGATGATATTCTTGAGATCATGGATGGACACAATGTTGTAAACAGAATGGGAAGACATCTTTCTAGCTTGGCCCTGGATCCTTCGACAATTGGGGTAGGATCCAGACCTAGGCTAAAAAGATTTCTTCCTTTCTATTGTGGAATATAGGCTCTACTGCTGCAACAACGACAGATTGCGATGTAGATATCACAATAGCTGAGAAACATAAATGTAGGCATCATGGTCACAATTTTTTGGAGACACAACATAATTGAGTGCTATTCCCAGACAATGCAAAGAAACCACTACTTTGCATTGTCTAGGAAAACCACTCAATTATGTTGTGTCTCCAAAAAATTATGACCATGATGCCTACATTTATGTTTTTTAGCTGTTGTGTCCCAGGACCCCTTATGACCCTTTACAACCCTTTACGATCCCTAAGAATACATCTTAGAGGTCTTAAAATGTTGTAAAGGGTCATAAGAGGCTCCTAGGAGGGGCCAGGTGAGCTTCCACCTTCACATGGTTGGCCCTATTAAGTAGAGAATGTTAACTATTCTTGAAACAAAGAGAAGCTCAATAATTTAAGGTCTCAGTCCGTAGAGATGCTAAAAAAATGACGGGAATCAATGATGGAGACTTTTTATATTCTGAGAAGACATATATGGAGTGGAGGCCAAATTGAGTACTAGTGCAGAGATGATGTTTCAGTAATCTACATCTATAAAACCTTCACAATTATCCCTTCTTTGGCCTCCACTCATTCCTCTTCTCAAAAATGGTTATCTAGAAACTTTGGATATTGTTTCTCATCCATGCACGAATTGTGCTAGTGATCATATAAAATTACTTTAGGCCTCCATTATTCATGAGATGTACAAGTGTAAAATGTTTTTGTGAGACAGGGATCAATTTTTGCAGTGTACATAAATGCAAGGTGGTGATTATTCTTGATGATCGACATGTATAAGTCTTCCAGGCCTTACCCAGTAGCTAAGACTAAAGATAACATAGCTCAAAAGACCATCATAGGTTGTCTCTTTCTTCGGTCTTTATTATTGACAGAATGTTTTACCTTTCATTAATTCATCAAATCCAAGGATTTGAAAGAATTTAATACAATATTTTCATGACAACATATATTATTTAAGTTGATGTTGCATGAATTTATCTACTTCGCACACTTGTAGACTATGAGGACGGCGATAAAGAAGGATCTCCTCCCATGTCCATGCTTCTTTATCATCATCCTCATAGTCTACAAGTGCGTGAAGTACATAAATTTGTGCAATGCCAACTTAAATAATATACATTGTCATGAAAATAGTCTATTAAATTCTTTCAAATCCCTGGATTTGATGAGCTAATGAAAGGTAAAACATTTTGTCAATATTATAGACTAAAGAAAGAGACAACCTATGATAGATTCTTTAGCTGTGTTATCTTTAATGTGCATAACCGTCGCTTTTTCGACACTTTATAATTCAGTCCAACAGAAGTGCTATACATCCGACATCATTTCCCATCAGAATATAGGCCAACATGTCACCTATCCGATAGATAAAATTTTGGAAAAAAATACTTTACAACAATTATTGTGACAGTAATGCTATACATCTGACAGGGCAACTTATCGGAGATATACTGCCCTACCATCGCTCTTCCAACAATTAAAATCTCAGAGATATGCAATTTTTGATAGACTCTTCTGACAGTAATGCTATGTCACCGACAGGTTTATCTATCAAAAGTTGGTTGCAGATATGTCGCTATTCCAACAGTTCTAATGTCGGAAAGGATATCTTTTTGACAATTAGTTCCGACAGTGATTGTATATTTCTGATCGGTCTTTGTGTCAGAATTCTGATAGATGTACCATATGAAATGCCATAACAAAGCTATTATCATGTGCAAATTTTTGACATAGTGGGGTGTTGGTAAACCGATGGATAACTCTTCCATCACAATTTCCAATGACAAAATGGTGACGGACACATGTGTTGAAATGCTGACAAATGAGCATTGCAAATATGACAAATGGCCATTAGAATTTGACCTCAAATGTACTATTGTATCTTTATTTAACATTCAAAATATTTCAAAGAGATGATGAAGTTTGGAATGGAAATAGCTAAACGTATATGCTCTCCTATGGTTACTAGTTGCAAGTTAAACAAAGATGATGAATCTCATAAGGTTGATGAGAGAAAATATAGATCACCGATTGTTAGAGTATTATATCTAACTACTACAAGATTGAATATCATGGATGTTGTTTGTCTCGTAGCTAGATTTTAGCAAGATCCCAAAGAAACAAATGTTCCTACTATCAGAAGGATTTTTAGATATTTGAAAGGTACATAGGATTTTGAACAATGATAGATCCTAGAAAATAAAACTTTACTTTGATGGCTTACAAAAATGTAGGTTGGGTTCGATGTGTGGATGGAAAGAAAAGTACTTGTGGTGGTGCATTCTTTCTTGGATCTTGATTAGTTTCTTATTTAAGTAAAAAACAAGATTCAATATCCTTATCTACTGCTAAAGTTGTTTATATTTTTGTTTCCTCTTGTTGTACATAGATACTATGGATGGAACAAACATTAAAATATATTGGAGTAATGTTTGATGAGTCAGTTTCCATCTTATCATGTGATAATATTAGTGCAATAAACATTTCAAAGAATCTAGTATTTAATTCAAGGACAACATATTCCAATTTGGTACCACTTTATAAGTTAAAATATTTGGAGAATGAGTTAAAGCTTGAAAATGCTCCTACAAAAGAGAAAATTGCTAACATTTTTACCAAGGAACTCTCTAAGGATACTTTTGATTATCTTTGAGAGAAGTTGAGGGTGATTTCCCCTCTTCAAAAGTAAATGAATATGGAAGTGTATTAGTCCAATAAACCTTAAATATATATATTTAGTGTGGACTATTTATGGTAGCTACCTCTTAGGAGAAGGTAAGTACATATATGAGATGAAATTTATATCTCAAGGGGAGCTAAGAAACATGAGTATTTCAGTTTTGTATTTGGCATTTGACATTGATATCAAACTGAGAGAGTGAGTAACATTTGAGAAAGAGATATTTGATTGTCATTTTCATTCATGTGTTGTCATCAATGACAATTGGGGAAATTTTTGCAATATTAACCAAAATGAGTTAGTTTGGATAAGTGAGGAATCAATATGGTTGTTTTGTATGATTTTAATTGATGTCAACACACTATTGCATTAATTTCAACATGCTTTCTATGTAGTATCCAACTTCATATATTCTTCATGTTCCATATATGATGATGATATTTTGATATGTTGTTGGAAGGTGTTTAAAGTCATTAGATTCAATTTTTTGTGCTTTGGATCAAAGAATAGTGAAATTGGTATTTGTCATAGTGTGATTGTCTTTGATATTATTTTATATGTGAAACACATGTTTTGCATTTATCCACACTTTGGTTTTTGACGTTATGATTTTTGAACTAATCTTGTAATTTCCTTAGCATCATTCATTCAAGTTGGCATGAGAATTTCAATTTTGGAGACAGTTTCAAAGTTTGATGGTGTCCTTACTCTAGGTTTGGCCAATGTCAGTTGTTTACACTTCAATTATTTGTCTTAGTGAATGCATGATGAAACATATCATTTATGATATTATTTTTGGTCCCTATTAAGGTGTGTTTTAATCTTCTTATTTCTCTCCATCATGGGAATGTTTATTGTCAACTCAATTCAAAATTATATTTAGTTATTTGTCTAGTTGATAGTGGAAGGCTGTGTAATTACATGATTGGTATAAATAAATGATAAATTATTTAGGAAAAAGTGTGGCATATGTGTATGATTTTGCAAACTATGTGCAAGTATGTGCTTATGTGATGAGGATATATGAAAGATGATATATCTCTCTGTATGTTTGAAGTAGTATGATGTGTGGTAGTAGTGTGGACTTTAATGTGCAAGCTACTAGATGTAGTGAGCCAAATATGTCTATAGATATTTTAGTTGGGTTTTCTAGTTGTATATCAATGGTGGATCTATTCTCTTTTATCCTATTGATAGTGAGCTTTCTCTATTTGGGTAGTGAGCCCTTTGGTAGTGAGCCTTTATTTTTACTCCACCTTAACTGATTCTCTTATATTTTAGAATTAATATTCTCTATGTTTTTCCTGTTACATTATTTTAAAAGTAAATCTAGTGTTTCATGTGTTTGATGGTTTCTATGTTTCGCATGTTTACATCTTAAAGGATTAAAGTAAGTTTATTGGAATTGATTAAAGAATTAAATGTTATGATTTTTTGTGGACAACTGATTCACCCCCCTTAGTTTTCTTTCACATAATACTCTCTATCTCTCTCTCTCTCTCTCTCTCTCTCTCACACACACACACACACACACACACCAACTCTCTCTCCTACCCTTTCTCTCATATCTCTATGTTTCTCTCTCTCTCCCCCTCTTCACATATCTACGAAGATACATCCATGTGTCATTACCCACTTCTCTCTATCCTCCTCTATATATCTCAATTGTCTCTTCCCATATATGTCTCTCACCTCTATTTCCCTCTCTAGCTATCTCACCTATTTAATTATTCCCT